>BJBW01002498.1:0-70047 GCA_004320125.1 Scolopax mira
GTTTTCTGAAGAGTAATGCTGAGACAATCTCTCAATGAATTAAGAACAGCTTGCAAATTTTGCCCTCGTGAGTATTTTGTCATGGGAAGGTGAAATATTTTTTTAATAAGTCATAAACCATTAGAAAAGTGTGATCTGTCATACTGACAAATTTCTTGAAGTTCTTTATGGCTGAAATTTCAATCCTTTAATCTTTGGTTTCTAGTCTAATCTTTACAAAGGCAATTCTATTGTAAATATTTTTGTTAATTCCTCCCTCCTGGCTTTTGGTATTAACTACGTGCCCACTTCTGCTCTTGCGGTGATGAATAGAAATGTTTTACTGATTATCTCCGTGAGGAGGGAGCTGTGTGTGGGTATGGCTTTCTGTTGCGTCCTGCTGCAAAATAATTATTTTGCTAATTGTCATGATATAAATTTAAACTATGCATAGCATGAATATTAGTGGACCGATTGACTTCCTATACAAGAGATGCATCTTTTCTATGTAATGCACCTTGAGGTACTCATGCAGGGTGAAATTAGTCTTGGTTTTGTGGAATTTTAAGATTTGCCCCATAGGACTCTTTCTGTTTCTCCTTTTGTTTCGTGCAGTAGGGAGCGTTCCTTGGGTGGGTCAGTCCCATATCCTTAAACATATTGCATTGAATTGCACTGCCACTTGGCAGTCATTTCTCATCTGAGCAGCCTGGAAGTAAAGGAAAAGCAGAGCAACTGTCACCTCTCTGCTGCAAAAGAACAGTCGGTGCTGCCGGAGTCCTGGTGCAACATGTCTTTGACAGAAGGATGTGATTCAGTTGCTGACAGAAACAGTCTTGACAAGTAAGCTCTTAAGTCTGCCTGTGTGTATGACAGAGATTGAAATATCCATCCTTGAAGAGCTGGATATGTATTTTATTTGCCCAGTGCTTATTATCTTAGAACTGCTTTTAACAGAGGAGGGAGGGGGGAGGGAAAGAAAAAAAGCAGTATGAAGAATATGTAGGAAGTTTGTAAGAAACCACAACTTTGAAAATAATGTTTATTACTGAAAGCTGTTCTCTGCAGCTCCACTTTTTATCTTCGTTATTTTGTAAGCTCTGAACAAGGGACAGCTTTGAATGCAAAAATCATACAGCATTTACTGTATTGTTTGAAACATTCCCAGTCACTTGATAATTGTAAAAGGACAAACAAAGAACAGATTGGAAATGGAAAATCCCATTTTACTGCAACCAGATTTTTTTAGTGACTGTTTATTTTGGATATGAGAAAGAGACTATATATCAGTATTGGGACCAGTGCCGTTAAACATCTTTGTCAGTGATGTGGACAGTGAGACTGAGAGAACCCTCAGCAAGATTGAGCCAATGACACCAAGCTGTACGGTGTGGGCAACATGCTGGAGGGAAGGGAGGCCATCAAGAGGGAACAGGACAGGCTTGAGAGCCGGGCTCATGAAATTCAACATGGCCAGGAGCAAGGTTCTGCACATATGTCAGGGAAATCCTGAGCTCATATACAGGCTGGATGGAGAATGTCTCAAGAGCAGCCCTGAGGAGAAGGATTTGGGTGTGTTGAGGGATGAGAAGCTCAACATGAGCCAGCAATGTGCGCTGGCAGCTCAGAAAGCCAATGGCAATCTGGTCCACATCAAAAGAAGCATGTCCAGCAGGTTGAGGGAGGTGATTCTGCCCCTCTACTCTGCTCTCTCATATGGAATACTGTGTCCAGCTCTGGAACCCCCAATGTAAGAAGGACATGGACCTTTTGGAGTGAGTCCAGAGGGGATGAAGATGATCAGAAGGTTGGAGAACCTCTCCTATGGGGACAGACTGAGAGAGTTGTGGCTGTTCAGCCTGGAGAAGAGAAGGCTTCGGGGAGACCCTTCCAGTACTTAAAGGGAGCCCACAGGGAGGGTAGCAACAGGACAAGGGGTAATAGTTTTAAAGTGAAAGAAGGTTGATTTAGATTAGATGGTTGGAAGATGTTCTATACGCGGAGGACAGTGAGACACAGGAACAGGTTGCCCAGTGAAGTTGTAGATGCCTCATCCCTGAAGTGTTCAAGACCAGGCTGGATGGCACTTTGAGTAACCTGGTCTGTTGGAAGGTGACCCTCCCTATGCCAGGGATGTTGGAAATTCTGCCCTTCAAGAAAATAAAAATCCCACTTAGGAGAAAATAAAAATCCAAGGGGAAGTCTATAAAATGGGTACTGAGAATCAAATCAACAGAATAGTCTTAAGCATTTGTAATATCCCTTCTTTTGGGGAAAATAACTTGTTGTGATAATACTAACAAAGAATAATAATTTCAACTTCCATATTCAGTCACATTCTCCTTGACCTTATTCTGGCAAAAGACTCTTGATTCCAGTAAGAATTGTCATTTGAAAGGAATTTTAAGCACAGTCTAAATTATTTTTCTGATCAGATCTCAGTTTTCATAGATGGGCAGAGGAGGAGAGGAAAAAATGCCTTACCTGGGTATGAATACAACTCAGTAATGCTTTCTAGCATTCATTATGTGCACTTTATTTCAAACACTGAAATTATATGATAGCTAGAAAACCAGACAATAAAAAGTCTTTAGAAGATTGTTTTCAAGTACTCCAGTAAGCTTTGTAAATAATTTCTGCTTTTATTTTTAAATTAGCTAAGACCTAAGTGATTTCTCTTCTTTATTTCTTCATTTCTTCATGGGTTTTATTACTATTATTATCTGAGTTATTTTCTACATAAAATTTCAAGTCAAAATATTCTGATTTTAACTTAGATATCCTTTTTTTCATAACTGAAGTTTATGGCCAATGGCAAAATCCTGATCGGAAGCCACATTATTAGTCTTTGTGGAAGAGAGGTTTATTTTACTCACTCTTTATTTATGTTGGAGCAGGGTAGTCCTTCTGCTGTACAAGCATGTAACTGATGGGCTTAGCTTCCAAAAGAAGCTTCTGTACCCTGTTTTGTTTTTTGCTTTTTGGATTTCTTTAAAGACAAAAAACCCAAACCCAGATATTAAGGGGAAGATGTACATGCCTTAGGCCAGCCCTCAGCCCAGCCCATTTTACCCCTTAAAAACTTTGGTTTTCCAGAGTATTCCTGGAAGGGACTGAATTTCTACCAAAGAATGTTAAATTCCCTCACAGCCTGTCAAATGACACACTGTGACAACAGTACTTTTTGCTTCTGTGCCTCTTCTTTCCAAGTGTTAATGAAATACTCCCCATGAGAGAGTCTCAGTTAACAGGCTTACAAAGAAAAGATTTTTCACATAAGTTTGTAGTCAAGCATGAATTATTTTTTTTAAGTATACCAACATTTTGATCTAAAATAAGACAAACAGCTGCCCTACTTGTCTTATTTTCCCCATGACTTCCTTGGTTCAGAAAATGAGAATTAATTTTTTTCAGATTTACAAGTTATTTTGCAAGTCAAAAGTACCAGCAATTTCCTAAATCTATATGAAACTGGCTGTTTCTGGTTCTAGGGGAGGGATTAACACAGAAAAAATGTTTCATCTGTAATATGAAGGATGTAAACACATTTCCCTGTGAAGCCCCTGGTGCAGAACTATGGCATGTTTCTGATTTGCATTCTCTGAATGACATGAACCCAGCAGAAAAACCACTGAAGTCAGAGACCAATATGTATGCTTAATTTTGCTTAATTACCATCCACAGTTGTTACAGTAATCATAGGGACACTTGTCCAAACCTTCACAAGCTCTGAACCACAAAAGGAATTTCTTATAACAATTAAGGATGAGGAAATGTGACAAAATTCCAGAGAAAGATGGGAATGAGTAGACCTGAGTCAAACTCCTTAACAGCTGGAACTTTGATACTTCTTACTTGGTTGAAAAGAAAGGAAAACAAAAGTCCTGGCTTTCATTGAGGACAGTGAAAGTTACTTTGCAGAAGGCACTTTCCAACTTGCTTTCTGCAGAAGTCTATAAAGTCTCTTTGGAGCACCTGTCTGTTGTGAAAATAATTCATTTTGTCATGCCCAGTAACACACTTGTGGTTGTTTTATGAAAGCTTATGTAGCAGTTTCACCTCTAGCTTTACCCTCTGTTATACTACATCACAAACTCATTTAAATAGTGATATTAATGTTTTTAGAGATCACTACAAATGGTTGGCAGCATCATTGCAGTTAATGTCTCATGGGAGCTATACAAGGGAATTTTATCAGCTTGAGGCTGAGGTATTTGATGAAGTAATAACAAACTAGCTTTGAATTGTCTTTCATTACCCTTTATCTCTCCTAGAGAGAATATAATCTTATTCAAATTATAATGGCCTCTGTTATCAATGTGGTTTACTATTTATTTACCTGCACATGGACATGCAAATGTACATGCATTCTCCTCTTTTTACCGCACCTGTAATGAAATTCCTTCACTATCAGAATCATGCGTGATCACAAATTACAAACTAGTTACTTGGAAGTGTAATTTCCTTAGCATTAAAAGCATTAAAAATAAAATTAAAATCCAACTTTTTTTAAGGAAAAAAAAAACCGTACCTCGATAAGGAGTAAAATCCAATCATTAGACTTGAAACGTACCTTCATTTATCTTTGAGACAAACATGATATTCTGCCTCAGAAATAGATAGGCTACGTTATGTCTGGGCAGAGAAAGAGACAGGAGGAAATGTTTAAGTAGCACTACAGGGGGAGGGAAGTCTTGGGACTGGAGCAAAGAAAGAGATTCAAATGGCAGAGCTTTGGCTCTCCCTGACTAAATCACTGAAACTTTTCTGGAGTCAGGCTTATATCAGCCAACAGTGAACGTGAGACACATACAACTCAGTTCTAGGGTTTTTTTTCATAATTACTTGGTGGTGGTTAAATGCTCAATAGAGAAAAGGAATGTATAAGCACAGAGATAGGGCATGATTGTGAGGACTGATACAGGGACAATATTTTTTTGTTAAATGACTAAACAACTAGACCTATGCTTGTACACATCTGCCCTGTTTAGCTTAAGTGTATACTGGAAAAAGCCCCCCAGCCTCCAGCCTTGCTCCAGTGGCTGTAACAGCTGTAAGTCTGACAGCAGATATCAAAACATTTTGTACTCGTTCCTCTTTTGAAAGGCTACTAGGGTAAAAGCAGGCAGCTGGACTGTTAGGATTACTTTTTTCTTTATTATCAGTTCATCTCATTCATCTGCTGAGTCAGGGTCTTTTTCTCCTTTCTGTTAATGTTACAGGCTCTAAATTCATCCCTTCCAGGCAAGGGCCACACAACAACCCAAAAACTGGCTCTTTGGGCCGATCTTTGACTGACGCACTAGGATTTTCTCCACCAGTTTGCTATAAGGCATTGATTCTCATCGATTTCTAGTCAGGGTTTACTTACTGTCACTTTAATTAAAACCAGGCAAGGGAAAGTGATTATTTAAGCCTGCCTTATCAGACCAGCGCTCAGAGTGAGGACAAACACTGCTGCAAACAACAGATATTTTTTACCATACGGTCTTCAGGCTTATGTCACAGGCAACTGTTAAATATGATTTCTATTCTTTCTTTTCAACAGAACTAGATAGAAACCAGGCATGTAACTATAAACAATACCCAATAATATTTATAGCAGTATTTATATTAAGCTTTCTTTGTAACATGAATAATTTGTTGTTGCAATGTATCTGAAACAACCAGATGTACATAAATACTGCATAGACAATAGGGATATTCAATCCTGAACAGATAAAAGGTTTGCAGAGCAAAGTGGAACCAGAAAGTAAGAACAATATGTACATTTAAGTAGACTTAAAATACAAAATGCAGTTCAAAGATTACTGAATGACAGAGAATCAAAGCTGTACAGCAGAAAGTATAGAAACATTCAGTGTGTAAAAGCTGATCAAGCCAGATTCTTACTTCAAACTGGAAATAATCTGGAATTGAGAGGTAGAGCCCATGAATTCTAATCATTCTTTTGCCAAAAGAATTTTTCTTTGTGTGTGTTTCTTAGTGAATAACAAACCAGTTGTTTGACATGGAAGCTAAGGTAAAGCTGGCTACCAGACTACCTTAGAAGACAATTCAGTTTTGAAAGTAGATCAAATTTGTCAAAAAATTGTTTGCCAGATCCGTACATCAAATACGTCCAGGGATGTCAAGGTTAAAGGCTGAGTAGAAGAAGAAAGAAACAGTGACTTCCCACAGCCAACAAAAAAAGCACACTCAAAGGCCATGAGATATTTTATGCAGCTCTCGATAATCTGGCATTTCTCCCCACCCCCATTTGGTAGGAAAGATATCCTCACAGAAGTTGATGTGCCAACTTCAAAATGCCAAAATGCCAGGGATGCTGGAGCACTGTACTAGATGCCAATGCAAAAAAAGGATTGGAATCTGTGGGGTTAGAATTTTTGGAACCAAGGATAAATCCAGGCCTTGAATGGTGCAAAATAGTCCAAAGTGCTCCTTTTAACTACATTAAACAAAAACTTGAAATCCTGTTGACCTTTCAAGATTACCTTAAGGCTTATGAATATACTCAGAAGTTTTGATGGTTAAAGAATATAGGATTTTGTCTTTTAGCCTCCCTTGGCATTTGTGAATTCTGAATATTGTATGCACTCTTTTACAAATTGTTTACCTACTTACATGTTTAACAAGAAATGTCTCTCATAAATCAGAGAGTAAGCAAATAACCATCTAGGTAGCCATAACATGAAGGAATTACAGTTGGTAATTCCAGACCAGTGTGCTTCAGAAACATTTTCTCCTAGTTTATCCTTCCTGTAAAATGCCAAGGACAGTTGTTTTGAAATGTCTTTTTTTTTTTTTTTTTTCCCTTCAGACTTCTATTTGTACCAAAAGCAGTTATGCTCCCTTTTTATTAAATAGTTATGATTACTTGGCTCAACTACTAGGTGAAGAACAAAAAGCATCACAACTTCCAGTAGATAAATTAGTTCAAAGGCCAGTCTGAGTGCCCCTGGGGACTAGCAGAGCGAGAGGAGGACTTTTTGCTTGGTAGAAAACCAGGTTTGGACTAAGGTTCATAATTTACATCCAGTCTTGAACTAAACTGACTGCTATCTCTACTGTTGGGAGTGTACCCTCTCAGCCCTACTGTTCCACCTAATGGCCCTGTCAGTAGATCTGTCCATGACAGATGCATTTCAGGGATATTACAAATGCTCCTAATTGTTGTGACAATGTTGTTGTCGTTGTCGTCAAGCAATGCGCTACAGAAATACATCTGGATACACAACAAAGGTTAGCCCAATCTGTTAAGATCAAAGATGAGTTCAGATATGAAGCTACAGGGAATGTGGAGGATATATAAGCTTTATAGAATTTAGTTTGGCTTTTTATAGAGACAACACCTAGTTAGGAAGTTCTGCTGTTCGTGAGAACATACGATTTCTAAATTTTGTGATGGACAATAAGAAAGGATTTTACAGACTGCTTCTATTTGAGGTATAGGACACTTCTTCCCCATAAATTAGGGAGGGCTAGTTTTGCTAGTTAAGGATTAGCAAAAATCCCTCAATTCAATAGGCATCATGCTGTGAAAAATGGAAAATAACTAATCACTTTCGGGATTGACTACAGTTTCAGTCCTTTTCTTCCAAACACAACTGCCTCCCAGCACTCTTCCTAGTAGATTTTTATATTTGAATTTATTTTTTTTAAAAAAGATCCATCATTATGCATCTAATATGATCAGTGGGTTCTTGCTCAAAAGAGCACCCAGGGGCTCTGGGATTTAGCACTAAACCCTAGTCAAGGGTCTCAGCAAAAGTAGGTCAGTACTTTGATATTTCATTTTCTTTCTCTGCATCTGGTCATCTGATGACACTAGACATCTTCTACTTCTGAGTAGTTAGACCTCTGTAATACCTATCCTGTGAGGACTTAATGATGTTATCCACTGAATTAGCAGTTCAGTTCTAGCTCATGATAAGAGGAATGCAAAGAAGATTGGTTTGGCCTTAGCTAATCTGGAATCTTCATGTGTGCATGCTCTGTTTTCCCTTCATGTAACCAACTTTGTTAGGTGAAGATAATGGGAACTCCTTTTCCTGCATATCTGAACCAAAATGTCTCTGTAAGCCCAAACACGCACAGGGTCTGAAACCCTTCTTGCCAGTTTATCTTCTGCATCCCAGCACCTTATCTGAAATCTCTGGGAGGAGAAAATGACTTACCTGGGGTTGCTACCCTTCTCATACTTCCTCTGGCACCATTAAAATCCTCCACTTTGAATAACAGGTGCAGCTTTCACTTTGAACCCACCTGACAATGACATACCTTAGTACCAGATATTATTTATAGCAGGTTATCTTACATGACGTTCTAGAATAAACCAGTTCTCGTTCATTAGCCTAAGTACCTAATGCTGTCACTGCATATCCAATGTCAGCAGTGAAATGTTTTTCATAGCAACACTCGGTGGAATCAGTGCTGCCTCCCAGCTGCATATCTCTAAGGAAATTGGTGATTTTGTATCAAGTGCTTCATTTTCTCTTATGGCACTGAAATGAACCCACAGAAAAGCAAAAGATGGCATGAGGATGCAACTTGAGTGGGGTATCTGGTATACCAGATACCAGCAGGTGTTTCATATCAAAGCTTAAATATTCTGGCATTCCATGGGCCCACCTAATTCCAATCAAGCCAATCCCATGGGGCATTCACTGGGAAATGTCTGTGTAGCGTCTGCAGATGGAACTTGCAAAATTTCTGTGTCAACTCTGTGGTTTCAGTATGTAATAAAGCCAGGCATCAGATCTGTGCTGAGGCTGTGTTGCAGTTAAGAATAATCATGACTATATTATTTTTGAATAGTCACACTACTCTGTTCTCAGCTTTTGCTGTAAGGTGGGATT
Organism: Scolopax mira; assembly: GCA_004320125.1. NCBI lineage: Eukaryota > Metazoa > Chordata > Aves > Charadriiformes > Scolopacidae > Scolopax > Scolopax mira. Next base: position 8,838 of record BJBW01002498.1, read on the forward strand.
CTTCGTTCTTTCTTTTGCTCAAAAGGAAGAGAGTTGGGAGAGTATCTTTGTTTTACCAGCGACCTCAAACCATTCCTAGGGAAAAGGGGCACTTCAAGGTACTTCTGTAAAGTGAATTAAAGGGTCAGTTAAGCAATTATACTTGAATTTAAAAATTAACCCTGGAAATTGTCTAGTCAACCCTGCTAGTGTGTCTGAGATATTTGAATGGGTCTTGGAATACATCAGAATCATAACACTAGGATCGGAAATGAATAATCTCCTTTTAAGCCCCCACAAACTGGGGGGCGGGAGAGGAAAAGGGAAAGCGTGATATGGGTTGGACAAATCCATTGTTCTGATGTTAAAGTGGGTAAAGAGTAATACTAGTTCTCTCATTAGGAAAATTGTAACACTTTCAAACGACCCTATTGTTTCCAGTCTTTTAAAAGGCAGCAAGTTGTCCCTACCATCATAAACAAAGAGAACACCTCTAGAGTATTCTAACACAAATTTCTATTTTGCAAAGAGACCACAAACATAACACAGCTCTTCCTGTATGTGTTGGGGGGCATTTTTGTCTATTTTAATAACATAAATAAATATCTTGTTCTATTTTCTCTTCAGGATCCATTCACCTAGGGGCAGAGCATGAAGTAGATACTATCTTTTCTTTTTACTCCTCATCAACAACAAAATTGTTTAATTATTTCCGATCAGTTGTCATCTAGAAAACTGTTTACAGTAATATATTTACCAAGATGTTACACAAGACATTATTTTGTCAGGAGAACTTTTATTATTTGTGTTGCTGGTTGTCACTATTAATATTTAGGAATAGCAAACCTTAATATTTAGGAATTTGCTATATAAATTAAGTAGGATTTTGCATGTCTTCCAGACAAACCATTTCATTAAAGGACAAGTGTGCTTGCTAACCACCAAGCTATACTACTCAGCCCTGAGTTGTGAGATCTATTTGGCAAATTCTACTGCTTTGTTATTGTAAGTTACAAAGTGCTTCCCACTTACAGTGGGAAGCCCAACAATTGCCAAGGGTGTTTATTATAGACAATATTTATAACTTACCCCATTTCAAAACGGGAGAATCATTGTGGAATTTAATCTAACCACCAGCATAGCACAAGAATCTGTGCCTCAATCAGGAATTTCTACAGTAAGTCCGTAATTGCTGCATATCTATATAAAGTCAGTACTTCCAACATTCAGGGAGAATCCTCCAGTGGGATGCGAAAAGTTTAAGAAATACCTTACAATATGATTTAATAAATATTGCATTATGCCAAATCAAGTACTCAATGAGAGAGAGGATAGAACTAGTGTTATTGTGTATGGAAATTAACATGGAAACAAGTGTTCAATGCCATAAAAAATATCATTTTCCTCTTTTCAGCAAGGAAATAAAGAGCAGACTGTAACCTCCTGGGTGCCCAAAATCAACAGGCTGTACAATTTGATGCTAAATGACACATAGCACTTATTGCCTTTGACCATCAGAATTTGTAAATTCCTTCCCATCTTTACAGCCAGTGCAAATATGTACTGGGAACTGATTTTCACTGGAAAACCTGATGCATGTTTAAAAACATCCTAAATAAAACCCTTAAAATATAGCAATATTAGTAGATTTTTTGTTTTTCAGTGCTCTTGGAGGCTAGCAGTGCATGATAGTTCAGTGCTGTACTTTTTAGTACCCTCAGGCCTTAAAACACCTGCATATTCAAGCTGTTCTATGTTTCCCCATGCAGGGGATCCCATGCAGGATCCCACTAAAACACACTAAACCAAGAATTCCTGTGTACAGAGCTGTTTTCAGAATTGAGGCCTTTTTCGTTAACCTTTCTAAAGGCTCAGAGAAGACCTGGGGACACAAACGTGGAGTAGGCAAAGAAGTTTTTTATTTTTTTGTTGTTACTGTTATTAATAGATAAAACACAACCAGTATGTGTTTTATTGATCATATCCCATCCTGTGTCAAGCTATCAGCCTAGCAATCGTACAAAGGACATGGTCCAGCATGCAAATGAAAATCGCTTAATGATGCAGAGAAAAACAATAAGAACCATTGTTTCCAGATAATTTATACAGATATTGAAGCGTTCTTTCTCTTTTTTTTATGAATTGAATTCACAGGAGACTTGTGAAAGTTGCCTGTTAGGTCAAAGGCTAGTGCTTTATCCAGTTAATCATTCATCCCTGCTTGATTAATAGACTTTTTAAACAGAGTCATATATTAATAATGTAGGGTTTAACTGGGCATCTCGATCAAAGAGCAGATTTTAGAAGTTGATTGGTTTGTATCCTCTAGGCCTGTGATAAATGTCTAGAGATTTCTTGTAGTCATTTTTTTCTTGTCATTTTTTCATTCTGATATTCATTTCTCCCTTCAACATTGTCACATGAATATTTAAAACAAGAAATATAATCAGTTCAGTGCTTTTTCTCCAGTGCCAGGATCATAAAGAGAATAACTGTCATTCAATAGAAAATCTCTTTATTACAATATTTAAGTACTGTCTGTTTTACCTTACTTGTTGGGAAGCATGAGCCAGAAACCTTACATTCATCAACAGGATTATGAATTTAATTTGGGGTTAAGTGGGATTAAGGAAAAAACTTCTCAAAGATCATAAGACTATGGAGTTAATAATTAGAAAATTTGCAGCAAAACAGTTATTGTAGGAAAATGCTATCTCATCCGAACTGAAATGTTTTCCAGGAATAGGTCATTGTTTTGGAAATTCGGATTTATTCAGTTAAATTAAATCAAAATGCAGGGTTTCTTTTGTTTTCAGATTAGTTTTTTTCCTAAATCTTATTTTTTTCAGAAGTCAAAGTCTGAGGTTGGATTACTTCAGCTAAGAGGGCATACTGTAACTGAGCTAAATATTTTTGAAAACTTTTTATGAACATTTTAATTTCTTTAAATTTTCATTACAACTTGGAACAAGATCAGGGCTCTAAGCGAAAGAGTAATCCCAGTTCCAAGCTTCCTGTAGCATTCCTTTTCACAACAGTAAAACACTTGTTTTTAAACTCTGTATCTTAACAAAGGCCTAAATAAAAATGATGCCTTTCCTGAACGCGGAGATTCCCAACCCTTCAGGAATCATAGGCTAAAGTTTCCTGTGGTTTAATGAGGACCTGTGTATATATAAACTGACATTTATGACAACTTATATAGAAAACTTTCACCACCATGAATTTGGGTTGACTACATTACTTTCTGGCTTCTTTTTTCATTTTAATTCATCAAACATAATGGTTCAGGCATGCAGTTATCCTATTTAACAACGTTCACAAAGTTATCCATCCTTTTTCTCTGTGCATCCATACCAGATTTCTGGTATGATCCTTCATCTGAACCCTGCAGAATTCAGTTTGCTTAATTGTTTCTGAGGTTTTGGTTATTTTAATCAGTTGGTTTGTGCTTAATGAAAGTTAAATTTGTCAGATGAAAAAACAGCTTTCAGCTCTTTTCTTTATGTAAGTCATGATGGCAACAGGAAGGTAATATATTTTCCAACAACTCCGTTACTTTGTGAAGAATAGATTTCCAAATATAGAAGTAAATTTTAATTGTTCTCCAGGTTTTCCTTTATCCTTTTCTGCTTTTTCCTTTCTTTTGGCTCTTTCTCCTCTGTGGAAAATGGATTTTTCATCTCTCCTCAAGCAAATAAATGGTTTTTCTTTTCGCCCTCACTGAATGTTTCTTCGAGTCTTATGCCACTCCAAGGACTGCCCTTTCTGTCCCATGTTGTCTTCTCTTCTGATAGTGTCTCCGGGAGCGTGGTCTGTCTTGTTCCATGAAATCTTTTTGTCCCATTAAATTCATCTTCCTCCCCCTAAGCTAGCTGCTTGGCAGCTGTGCTGTGAGAAATACATAAACTGTTAAGATGGATGGTATTGACATCTTCTGCTTTCTTAGGGATTACAGCAAGCCTACCTTTCAGTGATCCATAGTTAGCTTTGGTTTCTCTCCTAATGCAATCCTGTGTGACCAAGAGCGCCATGGGCAGATACTGTGGAGAGCAGAGTTTTGAAAGCCAAAGGGGCCAAACCAAACCTTATCCCTGGTACAGAACGTGCTTCTGCCAGAGGAAAAACTGGGAAAAGTGTTAAGTCAAGTCACATGAGTCCTATCAAGTCTACAAAGTCTGCAGAAATAGTGAGAAGGGAGCCTGGGGCAAGGTGTGAGAGAGCACACAATGCACTGGCTACTGCCTGTTTGGGCTTCTTGGCTACTGGTGCTGTTGAAGTTGCTGCTAATCTGGCAGCATTAGGATTTCTTGCAGATACTGCTAGAAGCAATGGAGTTGACACGTTAACGTTCTTAGTGTCACAGCTCTAAGTGAAAAACAATTTCTGCCAAAATTGTGGATGGTGGGTTTAGCACTTTGACAAGCAATATCCAAGGCGATATCACAGATTCTTTTTTTAGTTTCAGATTTTGTCACGTATGATGAGGAGTTTAAAAAAAATAAACACCAAACCAACAACTAAATGTGTGAGGCCATGCATATGTGTGTGTGAGAGATGGAAAGAAATGTTTTCGGTTTTCCTTCTGGTCTGATCATAACCCAAAGGAGAACACCCTTCATGTGACTCTATCAAGCCATTAGGGATTAGCTGGGCACCAAAAGTTAACTGTTGAAAGGCAGAACAAAGAGGCTTCTCCTTTCAGAGAGATGACAGATATTTCTAATCAGTGACTATTACATTGTCAGGATTTTCCAGGTAATAGGACCGAGCATGAAGTTTTACATCCATGCCAACATCCATAAACTTTTCTTTAAACTTCACTGTGAAAAAAAATTTAAATTTTATTGATCAAAAGAAAGAAACCACAAATTTTGTGTTTTCAGATTTTTGGAAATTCCAGGGGCCTTTTAGTGTAATTATCTTTGTTATTTTTTTTTCCTAATGATGTAATGTCAGGAACATGAGCAGATGATATGGGTGGCAGAAGAACTTCCAGCTCCTTGACTGTGATTCATATGTGGACCAGGGGATGGGGAATTGCTGTTGTCTTGGACCTGAAAGTAAAACGCATAAAAAAAAATCCACATAGAGCTGTCAGGGACCTTTTTGTGTGTGTGTCAGGCAAATACTTGTCAAACTGAGATGTTTAAAAAATAAATGAAGTTAAATTTTAAAAAAAGAATTGGGGATTCGAAAAGCAGTTTCAACTAGTACAAAGTTCCACCTGTTCTTTTTAATCTCAAAATTTTAATCTACTTTGCCAAGAACTTATATACTTCAGCTAAATCTTTCGTGTGCTAAATTATGAAGATGATAATCTTCAAGTTTCTTCTATAACCTTATCCACACTGCAGCTCCCATGAGTAAGCCTCTTGACCTAAGGCAGACCATACAGGGCTTGGAGGGGGAGGAGAAAATAATGGGTTTGTCTTCCTTTTTCACCTTAGATTTTTCTGTTCCCCTTCTTTCCACTTTTAGCTGACCAAGAATATTGAATTATCTTCCTTCTTTTTTTTCAATATGCTCAAGGCCAGAACAAAGGTTGAGGTAAGAAACTAATATGGGTTTACGTAAAATGTTTCTAGACCTCCTTTATGCTTATTATTGTTGGAGTATCTTTATGTTCATTTGGGCATTGGGCTGTATACATGCTGCCAACTTGGTTTGCAACTTAAAAAAGAAAATATGAAAAATTCATTTACAGGCAAAGCTGTATGGTTGCATAAACAAGTTTAAAAAAAAAATTAGAAGGCTAAAAATTCAGTTAGAAGGATTTTGAAGCTTGTCAGGATCCTTAATGGAAGTCGTTGCTATTTAGATGGAAAGGTATAACATGAGCTTAGCTATTAGGCATATTCCAAGGCATTTTCACTAGAAAACAAAAGCTGCAATAAGAAAGTTGTCAGAGATGAAGGTGCTGCTAATAGAAAATTCCCTGTATTAAGAAAAATAAGACTTAGAGAGCTGTGAATGGTCCTCAGGAAAAAACAATAATAAAATTGCCTGATCATACAGAGAAGCTTGAAGGCCTTTTGCTTTTCTCTGGAATTAAAAAAGGTGTTAGGCTGTGTTAGGCTCTGCACAGTCTGAATTCTAGTAACCCTCCATCTCTTTATAGAAAGGCCATATTTTCAAGATTTCTTTTTGGCAAGAAGAGAGGATTCTATAAGCAATTCAAGCAATGCAGTTATAGATTTAATTTTTTTTCAGCTAAAACAAGCGGGTTTAATATTTTAAACAAAATGGGTGCATTGTATGCAAAATGCAACAGTATTTCAATTGTATGCAAAATGCAATAGTAGGCAATAGTATTTCTGAAGAGCTGAGCAGATAAAACTAAAGCAACCGGTACCTCATGTCCCAGGTGAGCTCTGAATCCTCCTCAGCTACAGTGCTGCTGTTGGCAGCAGAGGAGGAAAGAGGAGGTTCAATGAGGTCCTCCCTGGTGGTGGAACTGCTGGTTGCTGTTTTGCTGGTTCTGTGATGGAAAGGATTTTTCAGAGGCCATGTGAGACCTAGTGCCTCATCCAGAGAGAAGTCAGCAGGGTGGCTCCCGTGCACATAAGTACCAGTGTCTTGATGCATTGAAGGAGCAGACTGATGGTGGTTTTTTCACTGAATAGTGGCATAAAATCGATTCTTGAATAACCTAACAAAAGTTTTGTATAGCCATGGTAGACGTGGTCGGTTTTTGTTATTGTTACAGGAGCATTTCTAAAATAAAAACCTGCAAGGATGTGGCCAAGTGGGAAACATTTGCTTTGCATCTTCTTCTATTAAACTTTGTCTTAATGATATAGGTGTATGATATAGATTGATGAATGTCCTTTGAATTTAGTAACACAGTTTCAAGGGTATTTTACTCAATATATATTTTCCATCAAAACCAGTATCTCCATCTGTAAAGCCTTTGTTACTGAGAGTATAATTCTGCAAGGATCTTAAAAATGTTATATAAACTATAGTCTTATAATATTCACCAACACGTGACTCTGTGTGTGTGTGTGTGTGTGTGTGTATATTACTTACTATACCTTTCAGGTCTGATCGCTTGTGCCTTAGTATCTGTTGAGAAAGTAAGAACTGCTCCATTCAAGGAGATATCAGTCCAGTTTCTGCCTTTATTGAGTCCAGGATGTAGAAAGTTTCTATTTTACTATTAATAATAGTAATTCTAAGGATCCCAAAGCTGAATTTTGTGCACGTGGGTAATGTCTGAGAGATCTTTCTGAAGCAAACACCTTGTCAATTATGCATCAGAGAGAATTTCAATTAATTTTGAGAATAAATTAAATTAAAGCAGGGAGGTGTAATTTTCCTATAGCATATCCAAAAACAGGGATGTACGAGTGTATATGCATTACTCAGTATGTATCCTTCAACTTCTTTCTCTCACTCTATATGGCAATTTATCCATCATTCCAAGGCAACTTACACTTCTTCTGCTTAGAACGGGCAAATGGCAGATATAGCAGGACCAGAGAGGAAAGCTGAAGTTGACCCAAAGCTATGCCTGTGGTATAAATTAACTGAGTTGCCCTAAAATCATTGGAGTCTGGTGAGTTTAATCCATCTACAAGTCCAATTCCACGTGGAAGAATTTATTTCCTAATTTTTCTTAAGTCCTTGCATGAAGGGCCAAATTGAAAATTTAGCCTCTTTTTTCTGAGACCAAAACATAACTGATGTTTCTACCATAACAGAGATGCTTTAAGGAAATCACATGACACTTTTGAATGTAGGGTTATTAAGCATAGTAGTAAAACAATTCTATGTCCTTAATTCATAGAGAACCAGTATTTTTACTGCAAACCCCAGAAAACCAACAAGTTTTAGTAGGAATCAGGATTGGACTATGAAAGGAGTGCTTAGGTTTTTGAATAAAAAGCTTTGTAAGACATGTCAATTATTATTAGGATATTCTTTTACTGTTTGAAGTTTTGTTCCATAAAACATGGGACAAAATTTTGAGAAAAGGCATCTGCTGTCATAAATCTTGGGAATTCCTGTAAGAGACACTATTATAAAAAAATAAGAAGCTCACCTTACAAAGTCATTGTATCAAGAAAAAAAATGATCAAAGTTCTTCATGACATTCAATCACTGTTTCCATTTCATGTGCCAGAACAAGAAGCAGAGATGACTGATAATTTCTGTAATCATTCTTAATAATTCCGAAAGGCAGAGGAACAGATAATAATAATATGTATTCTTGTGCTAAGCTTCTCTTCCTCCCTTGCTTTTTAGATTTGGCCATTGTGCTCTGTCTATTGCAGATAATCTGTCAGGTCAACGATATCAATAGTTTTTATTACAGAAAACAGATTTTATCAACATCCTATCTGTCCATTTAATTAGAAATGTGGTACTGTTGTTAAGCTCAAGAACAATTTGAGGAAGAAAAAAGAAAAACAATACATTACAGAGTTCTTAAAGAGGCCTTCCATTTCCAAAAGGAGGAAGGTGACAATTTCTTTAGGAAACCACACACAAGCTAAGCATATGGTTTATGGCAAACTATAATAATAGCTTAATGGATATTACATTCTAGTGTGAGGTGACTTCAAATTGATGTAGCTCAATTTACTTTGGAAGGAGTACATGCATTTTCAACCGCTGAAATTTGTCTCTTATCAGGCTCTTATAAAAGCCTCTCATGACAGCTGGCTTTGCAGGGTGTTGTAAAGGGTGGATGAGGTGCATCAAGAAGAGTGTGGCCAGCAGGTCGAGGGAGGTCATCCTGCCCCTCTACTCTGCCCTGGTGAGGCCCCATCTGGAGCACTGGATCCAGTTCTGGTCTCCCCAGTTCAAGAAGGACAGGGAACTGCTGGAGAGGGTACAACAAAGGGACACAAAGATGATTAAGAGCCTGGAGCATCTCTCCTATGAGGAAAGGGTGAGAGACTTGGGTCTTTTTAGTCTGGAGAAGACTTAGGGGGAGATCTGATCAATGCTTACAAATACTTAAAGGGAGGGTGTCAGGAGGACGGGGCTGGTCTTTTCTTGGTGGTGCCCAGTGATAGGACAAGAGGAAACAGACACAAACTTGAGTATAAGAACTTCCACCTAAACACAAGAAGGAACTTCCTTTCTGTGAGGGTGGCAAAGCCCTGGAAGAGGCTGCTCAGGGAGGTGGTGGAGTCTCCTTCTCTGGAGACATTCAAAACCTGCCTGGACAATGTAGATGGAATCCCAGATCTGCTGAGAGATTGGGATATTCTTCATCTCTGTTGAGCAAAATTCACTTTGGTTTAGTTGTGTGTGGCTCTGTACAGTGACAATTTTAAAAATAGGTAAGCTGAACAATGTTTTTTTCAATTTTTTTTTTTTTTTTTTTTGGTCTCTGACTGGAATCAATTCTTGAGGCAAAGCTGTTCCTCTGATTGGCATTAGCTTTGTGCTGGGACTGCAGACAGGAGGAAGTTCTTTGTATGGTGTCTGGTAGCATGAGATCCAGAATACCAAATGGAGTCACCTGGGCTGTGAGCTCCTGATCCTTCCCGCAGGAGGAGAGGACTCAGCCAGAGGGATGGGTTAGAGGCCCAGAGAGGAAAAAGTGGGAGTGCATCAGTGTTGCACATGCACAGATGCATTTCAGCACTCGTGTAGAAACACTGTTGTCAGATATTAAGGAAAAGCCATAATATAGCACTAAAATAAAAATGTTAAACCACTTCTAGCTCTTTGCAAGTACAGCTATTCCCCCAGGCCCTCACTGTTAGTTTGCCTCTTAAAGCAAGTGTTTCCTTTGGTTTATGACCCCAGGGAAGGATTCAGCCAATTTTATAGAGACTTCTAAGTCTCTCTAAAGGGCCAAAGGGCAAAAAGATAGCTTAGGTATTACCTCACGAACAATCTGAGTGGAACCCTAAAATGGGGTTTCAGTGGAAATGCTACTAGGTGATTGCAATCTACATTAAAGAAACAATCTTTTTTTCTCTACCTTATTATGCAGGTATTTACCTTCTGAAAGTCACGCTACCCCATCATACTTTTTATAGCATATATTCACAGGTACAATGTTCGTTATGTTGCTGTTGCCAACATCAAATGCTCCAAAGGTGTGGGAAGAAATGCTGCGCTGTCTAGCAAAACTGGGAGGCAGTACTTTCATCATTTCTGTTTAAAAATGTAAAATAAAATCATATAGAAACAGAAAGGAAAAAACAATCTCATCTGGGGAAAAATGCTTAAAAGAAAACGCAAAACCCAGAAGAGTCTCAAATATTTCTTCAAAAACTGACATTTTCTACATTTCTCCATGTTCTTTCCTTAAAAGAAAAAAAAAAAAAAGCTTCAGTAATGTGTTATGACTGAATAGGGAGCTCTGCTACCATAGATATGCTCTGCTCTGGTAGATATTTGTTCTCATCTTTCCCCAGCTTTTAACATGGCTAAGGTTGAGTTATAGTACACCTTCTCTATGACTGCCATACCTGTGCCTCTTGAAAACTGCATTAACACAGTGCTCTTTTAAGAGTCTGTCTGAAGAGCACGAAAGCAAAGAAAATTCAGTTCCTGTAAAATTGTCACTCTATCCATATAACTCATCTTGTTACCCTGAGGTATGGGCAGAATCTGCAGAACAGTGTGTGATCCTGCATGCCATATGCATTGTGTGAGATCCAAGCACAACGGGGGGTTTTACAGCTGATGGAGAAAAGAAATTCCAAGCAATGCAGACTGTCAGTTTCTGTGTTTATTCTGGAAGAAAAAAAAAATAATATATATATATATTACAGAAATCAAATTATTTGTTGCTTGACATTACCACGGACAGATAACATCACTTTGGTTTTTGTTCATAGTCTTGTGTATGTGTATCCAGTGGCTGCCCACTGGAAACAGAATGCTGAAGAGCATCAGCTTTTCATTTCAGTGGCTCAGAATTAACATGCTTTTTAAATGGTCATAGTCATTTTAAATGCGGCTTGATCAAAATACCGCTATTAATTTACAGTCTCAAAACAGAGCCTGAACTCATCTGGCATGTCTTTGAAGGAGGCAAACTGGGAAAAAAAGCTAGTGTTTTCAGTGCTAACAGCAGAAATGGGACTAATTAGTGAAATAATGACACTAGTTCTGTTGTGCTAGTAAAATCTACTTCAGATTTAATATCACAGGACAAGAGCAAAAAATTTCAAGCAATCTGCACATCTCGGGCAAAATATTTTTAGATACTTGAGAATAAATATGTATTCTTTTCATTTAAGTGTCCTCTCATCTTCAAAATCTTTCACATTAAAATATGTATGTTCTCTCTGATATTTATCAGAATTAATTCCAGGTACAAAGTGTTGGGCTTCAAGGGCAGCCAAGGAACACTTAACACTCCTTGAGCAGAGGAACGGATCTGTTAAAAGTCTCCGGCAGGTTTCTATCCCCTTTCCTGATCCTGCAGTCACCCTCCACTGGTGTCAACTCTTCACCATGTATGGGAGCAGATTGCAGGCTGTTCACGTTCACCCTCACAGCTAGTGAGCACACGGGACTTTTCTGGCAGCAAAAATACAAAGACTGTTTTCTTACACTTTCCATCAACGAGAAGAGCTCCATATTAAAGACTACTAAAACTTACTAACTCTTGGTTTTGGGGGTTATATTGAAAGTCAACTTCCCATTAGTATATATCATATATAACTAGGTTCCTTCTTGTGAAGGACTTGTCAAAGGCTCTGGGAAAGCCAAACTGATTATTTCAGTGCATACCTTCACTGCCATTCTGCTGATCCATTCATTCTGAAAGATTTGAGGGATGTGACTTTCTTGTACAGAATTATACAGAGTATTGGTAATCAGTCTAAAAATCTTTTCCAAGGGTTTTCCTTTGCAATTCTGTATCATTGTTTCTTCTAACTTGGCTGATGTTAAGACTAATGATTGACTATTTGTTGTTCCCAAATTCTCAGCTAAAACAACTTTATGTACTAGAAATATAGAATTCCCTAGTCTAAGAATATTATTGGAAATACTCAGCTATGTCCTTTTGAAACTGTCAAAAATAAAAGATGCGAGGCCTGGTAATCAAGGTTCTAAGGTAAATGAAATATGACTTCATCAATTAGATTTTATTATTTTATTATTATTTTTTCCCTGAGCTTTCCCTGTTGATAATGCCATATGTTTTCAATGCAGTTAGTATTTTATACCTAGCTCTGTAAAATTTAGGAAATTATAGCCATCTTCTTTCTGAAACATGTTTTAAAATTCTTTTATGAAAATGGCTATATCATCGAACTTCTGCCTTCCATTAAATATACAAAAAATTGCTGACCGAATATAATTTTCCAGCATTTTCAACATTTGAAGAGGTATTGATATCTATCTACAAAATCAAATGGATTCTAGGTTAGATTTATATAATCCTTAGCTTAAATACATCTTTGGATCAAAAGACCAGATAAAAGATGATCTTTTGTGTGTGAGATATAGATGGGGAAATGACAAAACAATATTTGTGTCCAGACAGAGCCTCTCTGATTCTGGAACCAGTGTCCAAAAAAGTCACACGCACAACCACTGCTGTGGGGTCAAGGGGGATCTTGGGGGCACAGCACTGAGAGAGTGAGCCTATGTCATGAGGTACTGGGTTGGAGGAGAGACCACGAGGCCTCAACTGTGTTAGTTTCTTCATCGTCACACTTTGCAGATAGCTACACACTCCTCCAACCCAGTGAAGGCAGCATCCAAGGAATTTACATTTCAGGAATGCAAAGGGAAAGTCCTTGTATCAGGTCCTTATATCAGACTTGAGTATGGATTTCAGTTTCCCAGTTCATTCTTCTTCTCATGCAAAATTCAGTTACTTTAGCTTCATGCAGTTTAAATTAATTTCCTTCCACCGGTATAAATAATGTCAGGGAGATATTACACCATACATCTGTGTCTTTGCAGCCTGGGGATATTGTAGGGTAGCAGTTCTCAGAGCATCTGAATGCATTCTGCAGAGGCACTGTTTTATGCAGTTATCCCAAATTGTCCTTCAAAGGCACCTCCAGGATCTCTTTCAGCTGAACTAGAACTGGGGTGAATAATCGGTGTGGGTAGGCGGGTGGAGAGAGAAAATGGAAATACTGGGATAAATCTGCCAAAGAATAAGGGCTCAAAAAAAGGAATTTTAAAGGCTTGTAGAGCTTTCCTGTCTAAAGCACAATAACACACCTGCTATTTTATTCCTTGCTATTAGGTCACACCAGAAGATCCTGTAACACCTCTTTGAGAAGCATTGAGTTGATAGAGTTAGTCACCTCAGGGCAACTCATGTTACAAGCACAGGACGTAGAAAAATTTATTGGTAGAATTACTGTTTTATACATCTCCTGTTCTGAAGCATGACCCACTAACTTGACATCTGTGGATAAAACTTTAGGAATCCCTGTCCTTTAGATTAGTCTTTCTTATTACTGATTCCTTTTACGTTTTTTTACGATCAAATCAATCTTTTGATCCTATTTTAAGATTCATGTTAAAAATAATATTTATGTACTGGCAGAATATTTTTATTAGCTTCATTTGAGATCACTTTCATGATTTTTAAGACTATAAAACAATTTATTGTTTGTTATCACATCCGTTAAAAACTGTCAGACCATACTATGCTTAGAAATATCTAGAAACAGATTGTCTAATGCACGGGGCCTAATTTTCTAATCTTGTGAATTATTTCACATTGTCGTCTTATAAAGTGCAGATATAATTGGGATTTGGAGGGTGAGGAGGAGAGTATGAATGAGTGACTTTCATGAACCATGCACAATTTGGTAGTCACAGCTGAACCTAGTGCTGGCTTCTCCGAAGCTCATGGGCACTACGAGCTTTGAATTCTATATTCGTTATGACATTCAGAATGAATTTGGAAATGGTCTCTTTCACTCTGCTATCTGGGTTTGCATTACAAATTGTGTCTAGAACAAATAAGGACTGAAGTAAGGCAAAAAAATGTCAGTGAACATATAGAATTAAAACATGTTTAGATTAAGGTACAGATATTGTGTGTTTCTATCTGTTCAAATCAGGTAGTATTTGGATTTTAGATCAGAACCTAAGTATATCGTGGTTTCAAGGGGTTTTCAAATCATTACTTACCTGTAGCCACCAACTGTCATTGATCTCAACACAGGTAGTAATTCATCCTAAATTCATCTAAATATTCTTGGTAGTTGTGAAGAAATTCTTCTGAATGCGTCCTGAGAATGACCCATATAGTCTTGTCAGCCTGAGCCTTCTCACACAAAAGTGAAAATCATTATAATGGAGTGCTAACTTTATGACTAAGAAAAGCCAGTGGAGTTACTGCTGGTAGTGCTTTTACCTGTGGTGACAGGAGGATCACAACCTTTCCAGTGGGGATGGGGTAGGTAGGATCATAGCATAACAGGATATAATATAGCACTACATGCCTTGAGGTTTTAATTACTTTAATCCACTTTCTGATGAAAGATGGATGTCTCTGAAGAAGAAAATAGAGTTGGAATGAGATGAATATGCTCTGAAAAATTTATAGGAAATGCTTGTGTACTGGGTACTACAGTGTGACTCTAAACCAGCCATGCTTTGAATTCAGAGGAAGCAGCGTAGGGGTATCCATCAAGATGCTGAAGATGCAAAGCTATTCCTTACAGTTCAGGGCCCTATTTACTGGATAGCCACCACGTAAATACCATTTACATCCATGTACTCTTCGTATCTGAGAAAATAGATTAGTTTCAATATATTTATTATTCTATATATGCTGTCTCAGGACATAACAATTCTCTGCAACACTTCCAGATTATTTGCTCAATAGAGATTGAGTTGTAGAAGTTATTGAAAACATTGTTGAAACATAAATCAGACAAGAGGAGAGAGATTTGTGATGGCCTTGGGACAAAATATTTAGAGGAGAAATAATATTTTCATAGGTGTGGTCCTTTCATGTTCTCGGTATGACAGGATGAAAGACTCAGACTTTGTTATCTGGTTTGATTTCTCACTCCAAAAGTTTTTCAGATGAATATGCACAATTTTCCCCTCTAGATCGGATACATAAGGATAAAAAAGCAGATTTGGATTGAAGATGCAAAGAAATAGCATGGTTTCGCTCTAAAACAATTACTTAATTACGAAGTAGTTATTAATTTCTGTGTGTATTATTTCTATAGTGAATTATTTGATGGAAATATGATGGAAAGACATCAAAGAAAGTTTTGGGAATTCCTTATCTGTTGCATATCAGTGCACATTATGATATCTTAATGTGGCATCAGATAAAATTTTCAATACCCTCTTAGGTGAATGGAAAAGGGAAATGAATGCATGTATTCCCTTAGATCATATTGCTGTATGTATCCATTAAGTTTATCTAGACAGTTTTCAAAAAGCATGATGATTCCTTGGTTACATCTTCAGTTGTTCACTGATGATTGTGGTCAGACCGATTAATTTTAATAGTTTTTTGCTGTTGCCGTAGCAAAGTTTCACTTTTCCTAAATCAAGTTTCAGTTTCATGAATAAAGACCGTGACATATGAATCTCCATTTCTCATGATGTGGAAGTAAGGCTTATTTTTAAATTTTTAAAAACAGGCATGTGGCAAAGAGTCTTAGAGTTTATTTACGCTTCCCAATAGGTATGTTAGAAATTCCAAGCTAATTCTGAATTGGCTAGTCTGTCTGTATCATAGAATCATAGGATCGTCTAGGTTGGAAGGGACCTTAAAGATCATCTAGTCCAACCATCAACCTAACTCTGACAAAAAAAAAAAAAAAAAAGAACTAAGAAATAAAAATCACTAAATCATATTCCCGAGGACCAGGTCAACACGTCTTTTGAACACCTCCAGGGATGATGCACTTCCCTGGGCAGCCTATTCCAGTGCTTGATAACCCTTTAGGTGAAGAAATGTTTCCTAATATCCAATATAAACCTTCCCTGGTGCAATTTGAGGCCATTTCCACTTGTCCTATCTCCTGTGACTTGGGAGATGAGACCAAAACCCGCCTCTCTACACCCCCCTTTCAGGTAGTTGTAGAGTGTGATAAGGTCACCCCTCAACCTTCTCTCCAGGGCTGCTGCTTCTTTTACATTCATTGTATAAAACATCACAGTATTTTCAAACTCCTGCTGCATTGAGCTCTGGTTTTGGTTTCTTCTGCAAATTCATGAAGGAGCATTGAGTGAGATCACTTTGAATGTTTGAGAAGCATAGTCATCCAAAATACAAGTAATTAGATCATATTTTATATGTCATGAATTAATTAATCTGGGAACTATATCTGAAATAAAACTCCTGCATAGCTCAGAAAAAAGTTTCCAGCCTTCTATGTGAGTTCTTTGCAGCCATATGAATCATACATCAAAATCACAGTGCAAAGTAGTCAGTATAACTTTAAAAACATACAAACCCAAAGTGTACTAAAGCTGTCATGGAATTAAGTTATTTGTAGGCAGAAATGAGTGGCCTGTGTGTGTCCCACGAACAGCTATAGGTGTTATCAGACTTGGTATATGTCCATGGAAGACTTCAGGCAAAGCTTAACGAGTCAAATGCTATCCTTTTGCATGACAAATAGCTGTTTAGTCTTTAAAGATTCCCTTGTACATTTCCCAAGAGTGAAATTAGGTGTCTAGGGTCCCATCCTGATTCTGCTTCAGTCAGAGTATTGTCACTCCTGGAAGCCAGGAGGTTTACACAGGGTGAGCCATTCATCCCCTCTCCCATGCTACTGTGTTGCATTACATTGCTGTGTCTCCCCACGCTTTGGTTTACCCAGCTGAAATTATTCCAATTTTGCAGTTGGATTGAGAAAGCTTTTTTTACAAATGCGGTAGGTCCATAGGATAAAAGATGTTCCATTAATGTAGCAATAAAGATTAACGGAGAAATATTGTTAACGTGTCTTCTCAAGTTAATGATTTCAGAAGCTTTACTGACTGGGAGTTAAGTTCTCAGAGTTGAGCACTTAGGTTTTCTCACACTTCTTTTTGCACGTCAGCCCCTAGGAATAGAGTCTTGCAGCGTTTATTTTCAGCTTCTGCATGGTGGTTAACTGAAGTGCCAAGTTCTACAGGTCCTCCTGTGATAGCAGGAGCTAATGAAGCTGCTCTATTTTAAAGAGCTTCTTAATCTATGTTAATACAGTGAAGATTATTATAGAAGCAATAATAATCATAGAGAAATTGATAATGACTAGAAATCAATGTCTGGCCTGTTAATTATAAAGCTTTTACTATAAAAAGAAATCATTTAGCAACCGCAATTAACCAGTTAGGAAGAATTTTTATTAGAAACTCCATTAAATGGGTCTTGTGGTTTCTAATGTAGTGGCTGAACCACTGCTATTTTTACGCTAAATCCCTTCTCTATTGGTCAGGATGAAACTTCCATATTTCTGCCTTAACAGAACAAAACATCTTTGCTTTCCTGTGTGGCGAGTCACTGAGACACATGGGTTGCCCCCCTCTCTGCTTTGCAAAGGTACATGCATAGAGCTTGGGAACAGGCCTGCTCTCCTTCCCTGGAGATAGGGTCTCTGAGTTCGATTATATTGTTTATCCTGCAAAATGTAGATTTTGACATGTTGTTTACATAAAATAAGATGAAACACAGAAGCGTTGCTTTTGGTTTTGGCTCTTTGGGTTTATTAAAATCTCCAAGGTAACAAAACTGGACTGGTAGTAGCCTTGTTGGGCTGGAAATGTTTAAATAAGCTCAAGGAAAGTGACCTGGTATAGCATTGCTTTCATCATTTTGAATTATTATTGTGCTTCTTCCCCAGCCCCGCATCTTGGGTTAGTAAGGACCTGGATCCAAACTTGTGTGAAGTTTTAGTTTGTTCCAGAATAGTCTGTGAGAACCTGATGGAGGTTGGAGCTGCACATGGAATGCCTGTCAGGCACTGACATTCAAGGCTTGGAAGCCCAGTCTCTCTAACAAACAACAGTGCTCTTGAACAGAGGCTGAATGGATCAGATCATAAACACTGCTAAATTGGGTACTATACTTGATAGATAGCATGCCCACAAAACATCCAGTCGCTATTATAGCTGCAAAGTTTTAGACTTCATAGGCTTTGCTTGAACTTCGGACTGCATTTCACAGTGGCAATAAAGAATGCTGCTGCTTTACCCCTGCAGACCTGTGATGGGGTACAACCTCTTTTGCATTCTAACTGAAGCTATTCATGCAACTTTCTTATCTCTATAACTTAGAGCTTAATGGAACGGTTTGACTAGGCACCTTTGGGTTGATTGGTTCTGCTTGAAAACATACTGAATTTGGTAGCCTATTTCCCTATCTGACTTCAAGGTTTAAAAATACCCTGGGTGTGCTTATGTTAAACCAGCAAATACTGGACTTGTATCGTTTCCCCCCAGGGCTCCCTGCTTAATAGTATGAGTCATATTGCAACACCTAAAAGTAAAGACAATCTGCAACATGGAGCAAAGCTCTATTCATAAAAGCCCATGTATTTTATCTAAAATGTCCAGGTGCTTTATGACTCATTAATTATTTTTTTATTTATTTTCGTTTTCTCTAGCAGCTCCTGATTCTTATTTACCCAGGGGATTAACATAAGGAATTGGTGTAAGTGTCAAAACTTTGTTTTCTGATAAAGAAATGGGTGAGAGAATCTATGAGATTCCCAGAGAAAAAGAAATTGTAATGTATGTGTAGGAGTCTGATTAAAAAACCTAATGCTAAAGGGGTTCTTGCTTTTCTACTGAAGCTATGAGAAATGTTTGTGATGAAACAAGAAGCTACATGAAACTTGTCTGGGTTTTCTTGTTAGATTTCTGTTTCAGATCATTATAATGTGCTATTCGATACTTCTCAATTTTTATCTCATTATTTTTTAAATCTGAAAAATGAATCAACACAAAACCAAATCCTACATTATCACGAGAGTGATGATAATGGTAGTATTGGTAACTTACAGTCTTGTGAGTGAAAAAAAACTTAGTATTTGTGTCTTTTTTTCTGGACACTGCTTCAAAGAAAGCATTCAGATAGGCTAGTGTTTCTGATTAATTTTGACCTGTGATGGCATATGCAAACTATATGATGGTGTGCTTATTGGGATGCTTACTATCAAAATATTCTTCAAGACCCTGTCTGGAAAAACAGCTAAGAAATAATTAATTTTTTTTTTAATCATGCATCTTTGAGAAAACTCAGAAGTTTCTCTGGGTGCATCTCAAAAACTTAGTGAATAATTTATACCGGTTTTCAGGAAGGATGCTGCTACAAAATATGGAGGCAAAAGCAAAATAACTACTGGGTGTGAGGTCCTGAAACAAAATTGCATTCATCTGGGTTAGAAGTGAATAAGGCAATAGCAGGTTAGGGAGATGAGATAATCTCCATCCCAAAACTGTACAGCAAATGGTGCATGCAAAAGCAGATCCAGTAGAAAGAAGTTTTAATAAATTATTTGAGCCAACAGTGGTACCATCTGATTGGAAAACAGCAAATGTAATATTCATAGTGGGGAGGATTATGAAGGGATAATGCCAGCATTATTAGCTTTGAAGATTTTCCCTATCTCTGGCCAAACTACAAATCTGGTTTGGACCAGCACAGGAGAAGGCCTGCCAGCAGGGAAGAGCAGTAGTAGACCCTAATGGGAGAAAAAGGACCATTCTTCGAAAGAGGAGGAGTTGTCTGACACCCAGGTCCTCTTCAGGGAGTAGGAATCTGAAAAAGGGGCAAGATATGATAAAGCTTTATAAACTTTTTTAAACTGTTTTTCATTTCCAAGTAAATTTATCATTATTACATTAGTTTTTTGCAAGGAAAAAAAAAAAAAGATCCCAAATCCCAACCCCCCTTAGATTTTGGAGGACTCCTTTGCGACTGTATATAGGTATTAAAACTCTCCAAAAGAAATACCATGGGTGTCTACACTCTTTCAATCAGGCAGAATAACAACAATAAACCTCAGAGGGCAGTAGCCCAAGCCCTCTTCTTCACAGAGGAGAGTGGTGAGCACTGTTGCCCAAGACACGTGTGCAGGACAGGAAAGAAAGCAGCAGAGAAAGGATTCCTGCTGCCTCGAGAGGACTGAGACATGCCAGCTTTCTACTGTGCTGTGGCAGGTAATCCTTAGAAGACATCCTGTCTTCTAAGGATTATTATGATATACGAGAGGAAGGGTGGATTAGGAGTTAGGCACTGAAAAAGTGACAGGCCACAGTGTAGGAGGTTCTTCTCTATTGCTTCCCTTGGAAAACTGTGGATGTTATTGAGGGAAATGGCTGCACTGAGGAATTTTCCAATATACTTACACTGATATAATCCCCTCTGTGGATACCCTTATTCTGCTGTAGCAGTCTCCACCTGGATCCTTACCTGCTGATATAACTCCTAGACAAGACTATAGCCTGTAATGTACCCCAGTTAACCATCTATGAAATGAAAATTATGGCACCTCCATCCCTCACAGAGATGTCATTAGGATTAAATGCATTATAGACTGTGAGGCACTCAGGTATTGTAATGTAGTCCTAGAAGTATGATAAGGTACAGAGGAGAAAAAATATGTGCCTTCGTAAATCATAGCTCTAGCAGTGGCATGTCAAACTCATGGGATGCCATCAGTTGAGCTCGGGTCAAGTCTTGGTCGTTAGTGGTCCAGTTTCTGTCAGATATTTTCATTAGACTTTTTCCAGCTTTGAATCCTTTTCCAGATTTTGGAAGGTGGGGGATCATGGGGCAGAAACAAATTTGGAATTGGCTTCCACTTGTATCTGATGTTTTGATTTTATTTCACAAGGATGGCGAAGGAGAAAGTAGAAGAATTCCCTGTTAGAAGGGTGGCCAGATGAGCTCTAAGGAACTGTGAAAAACTCACTAGACAGAGGAATACTTTAAGGATGAATTTAAGTCTTAGTGATTAAAAGGCTTTCCAGTCTTTTGGGTGCTCTACTGAAAAGTTTCACGCAGGAACTCCAGTGATTCAAGATGCATAAGTTCAGAAGAGATACTGTAGACCACAGAGATAACAGTGTGTATCCCTGGGGGCTTTGGCTGAGCAGGCCACAACAAACAGATCCAATAGATACCAAATGCCACCTTCTGATAGTAACAATGTTGAAAGAAAGGGAAAATATTTCATCATCTTCTGATGAGGTTGCGACAGCAGCTCAGGACTTTGGGATCTGAGGGGCCAGACAAAGAACGAGGGAAGGTTGGAAGGAGGAAGAAATATGACTGCAGAATAGACAGAGGAGGTCAGATGATTAACCTCTTATATACAGCTCTCCAAAAGAAAAGGAGTGTTTGTTGCTATATGCAAAGCTCCCTCTATGACATACAACTCATTTATCCTTCATTTTCTCCCTGCTCAGAGACCTGACTCAGTAACTCAGTTTGGAGGCCAAGATCTTGGCTGACAGACGCTGATTTTTGGGTAGCAGTTGTTCTGTTCTGCCTTGATGCTGCAGAATGAAGCAGCCTGTGACAGGGCTGCTGTGCTGCCACCTTAGGGCACGTACTCCAGCAGCCCACTTATAAGAAGGCAGGCAAAAAAGGCTTCTTCAAAACGTGTGACTCCCAGCCACGTGGCCCCTGTGGAAGATGAGTGCACAGTTATAATCTGAAGCACAAAATTAAAACTGGAATTATTAGAGAGAGATGAGAAAGCAGTAGTAGTGCATATAATTTTAATGTAGTCGACACTTCTCCACTAGCGTTACTCCATAGAACTGGATTTGGGACTTTCACTCTGTTATATGGTTTTGGGGTGGTTAAGGTGGTTATGCTGGTTGAATTTGGCTTAGAATAGTTTAATAAGTTGAGCAAGTGCTGTAACAGAAAAGAGAAATCTCTGAGGCACTGACAAAACAGGAGAATATAAATAAACTGTCCTTTGCTCCATCCAGCAAACACACAGTGCAGAGGAGGCCTAAACCTTTACAATCTTCTGGTCTGTCCTTCAGGTCTTATTTTCTTCAGCTGCCTATTCCTATTTAGATACCTTCTCATCTAGTTCCGACCTGTATAAATAAAATTTCCATCTCTGCCTGACTTCTCTTTATTGTTTCTATGAAAAGGGAAAGTCCATTTTAATTCACGGCCACACTGGAATTCACCCCCCGCTGGGGAAGCTGAATGCTGGGGCTCGGCGCTCCTGCCTGCCTTGAGTGCTGTAGATAATCCTTTTACATGGAGGTTTGAAGAGAAGGGCTTGCTTCTAAAGTGTTTGCCAAGGAGGGGGAAAGCATCTCAGATTGCAAACAAAGGGACCTATTCCTGGTTGGAAACAGCAGAAGGGTTTGGTGTTGCTCTCCATCCTTCTCCAGCAGCAGCCTACAGCATGGCAAGGGTCATTCTATTTTATATATAAAGGCTTTTGGCCCTAAAGATTTTTTTTCTCTCCTGAGATGTTCAACCAGAAAGATTCAGTTCGGATAAGTGGAAGGGAAAATGGTTCCCAGACTGGCATTTTTGGAAGCCTCTGGGAGCGTGTAGCAAGAGTCCAAGGGGACCTTCCGCAGCGCAAGCGACCAGAGCACGTACCCTCAGCTCGTGCAGAAATGGGAACTGATGCTTGAAGCAGTTTGGTCTGCACATCACAAGGGGTTTCCCTTCAGCTTACTATGAAAAGCTTTTAATAATTACAATGATGCTCTTGAGTTAAAAGTGCTGTATTTTTCTATGCTTATTGTAAATTCTAGCTAGAATGGCAAGGAAGAGGCAGTTCAGAAAGATGCTTTTATGTGTGTGTGTTTGTAGGTGTTTCTGTGATTGGGCATTAGTGTGTACTGAAAACAGAAATATATTAGAACAGAAGATGTTTTAGCCTCTGTAGATTTGTTGCACCACTGTTTAACTTGCTTTATAGTCTTCACTTATGAGTATGCTGAAAAATTAACTTTTATCCTGCTAAAACATACTCTCTGCAACTCTAAATTAGAAAAAGAGACAGATTAATGAGGTGAAATATTAACTCTGGAGTGCAAGAATCACTACCCGTGGACATGTTTGTTCATTTAAAACCAATATTTTCATTCTATCAGCAGCAAAGAAACTCTCTGCCCTTATTGGAAGGCTGAGGATTGGAGATTTCATTCAAATTAAGCACTGCTAGTTTTTAAGCAATGCTGGCAGAAGGGGGCTAAGGCTGCTTTGATTCCACCTTCTGAGTTTTCCCTATTACTGTGTGAACTTAAGGGGGGGGGGGAAGAAAAAAAAAAAGAAGAGTATCAGCTAATTTCCCCCCTCAATAAAATTTCCCTGTTTTTTCATTGTGATCTATTTGTAAGCTCTCATGAGGAAATTCATGCTGGAGCAGGGAGGCAAAACCAGCTTCCACCAAGGCCCTCTCTGGTTCTCCTGTAGCTCCCTTCAGATACCGAAAGGCCATTATAAGGTCTCCCCAGAGCCTTCTCTTCTCCAGGCTGAACAACCCCAGCTCCCTCAGCCTGTCCTCACAGGAGAGGTGCTCCATCCCTCTGAGCATCTTCATGGCCCTCCGCTGTATCCTTTCCAACAGGTCCATGTCCTTCCTGTGGCAAGGACTCCAAATTTAATTTAGTACTCAATTTAATTAGTGAAATATCTCAGTAGCTTAGCTCATGAAAGTGATGCACACGTACTGTCTTACATAGCTCATGTGTGGTAACAAAGGGGATGTGTACAGCCCACCTCCACCTGAAGTGCTTGCTGAGGTTCCACAACAGCACCATGAAACTCTTAACGTGGGCAGAATTTCGGATGTCATGAGACCTTTGAACCAGTGATTTTCATTACATCTTGCTTCTGTAAATGTTTAGGGTGTTACTCTGCTGGTGTCCATGGGGGTGTTCCAGCACACAATTAGGTGTGAGAGCAGAATCAGCCCTCTGGACTTGTAAATTTTTTAGCTGTACGTTCAGAATTCACCATGGTTATACAATTTGAAGTAGTAGTGAGCACCTGCTTGAGTGAAAAGTGTTGGGTAAGATGTCTCATTGTGTACCAGGAACTGTTTTATTTTATTTATGTCATGGAATAATTGAAAATGTCAGTGACATGATGTACATAATGTGAGTAGCCAGGACATCTAGGGATTAACTTTTTTTTTTTAAAGATGTTAATTTTTTTTCAGTTATTCAGCCTCGGATATGTGGATATACCTCATTTTTAATAGATCCCCTTCTCTTTAAGTCTTTTTTCTCTCACAGTATTTTTGTTTCTGGCAGTAGAGCTTTGATATACTTATGCCTTATATGTAGACAAGCGTACGTACAGCAGAGATAGTGTGTATAAAAGCAATCAATATTTAAGTGCTTATATTTAAGAAGGAAGAAAAATATCCTTCCCAGTTTTACTGATGGCATCCCCTCTTTCAAAATGAAAAAGACAGATAAAAGGTTTTCAAAGTAGCCTGTGGGCATTGCGCACGCAGCTCCTGGAAGGCAACTCCTCCTGCAAGTTAAAGGAATTCTGTCACTGCTCATCTTGCTGTTGCTTTTAAAGTTTGTAAACCAAGTCATGTGGGTTGCCCAATACTTGTGTGTGCTTGGAGTGAAACCACATCAAATGTTTGTGTGTTGTTGGCTTTTTCATCTCTGCAGTTTGGTCCAAAATTTCACTGAGTAGGGAATGTTTAGGTCCATTAAACTATTGTTTCTAATGGACTTAGTGATCTGTTTCCTATGGAGTTATACGAGGGTTTTGTGGGTTTTGAAAACAAGAGACTGAAAAGCAGCCTTTTATTGAATTGAACTGTGTGTTGTTGATTTTAAGTGATGACCTCTTTGTATTCATGTTAGTTTTGAAGAATAATTTTCTTTACAATGTGGAAGTGCAAAACTCAAACGTATTTAACAAAATTCAGTAAGTTACTAAAAAGACTAAAAAGTACAAATCTACAAAAGATGTTTAGCCAATTATTTGGATTAGTGTTCTGAGAAGCTGACAGCCCCCACTGAACTGCACCAAGAATACAAGTTGTATAACTAGCATATTCCAACCTCCAAATGCCTTTCATGTCAATATGAGAGATACCATCAGGCACTTTGAAAGCACCAACCTATTTATAAAGATACCATCAAAAAACCTGCCTGATGCAGCTGACTTATGAATCAATTATCTGGACTTCACCAATGATATATCTGTTCTGAATTTTAGAGCCATATGTTTAGAGCAACACCGTATACAGGTAGGCTATTCAACATCCCAACAGGGTTCTTATCTTCATGTATAGGCCTGTCAAAAAGAGAGAGAAAAATATCCTAACCGTAGGACCTGTTTCCCAGAAACGGTTTGTTAAGGGGGAAAAAAAAAGTTTGTGGATATCAAGTTATATATAACTGGGGGTAGAAGAAAAAGATTGATCAGGAGTTGCGTGTATGGGATTGGTGCTGACATATAAATTTAATTCAGACCATAAATTTAATTCATTTGAAAACTATTGAAGATGGTCAGTCAAATTTGTATTTTTTAAAAAAAGTTTGTCTTAAATGTTTGAATGACTTAACAGAGAGACAATTTTTTTTTGATGCAGAATTTAATCTATTGAGGGAAAGCATAAACAATCCTACTTGCACACTGAAGCAAGTAATTCTGCAGATATTTCTGTGGTGATTAAGGGCCAATGAAGGATTTCACAAAGGCAACCATCTAAACTGTTATGTCTTGGCACTTTCCAGTTCATGTTTCCTAATATCAGATCTAAACCTCCCCTGGCACAACTTGAGGCCATTGCCCCTTGTCCTATCTAAACTCCCAGAAGAGATCAGAAATGTTCCCCAGGTTAGGTCTTGGGCCTTTCTACAAGGGGCTAATTCTAATATTAATAATTTGTGATTTATAACTGTAATATATGTTGTAGGAGTCAGGTTGGGTGCCTTCCTTCTGCAAGGTGCTCTGTACCCAAGCTCCATCCAAAGTCAGTAGGAAGCTGCAAGGGCTTGAGAGCACCTCTGAATTCTGGCCATTTAAGCATTAATGGATTTGAGGAATTAAACAGCATCAAGCATAGCAAATATTGACCTCTCCTCAGAAAATATTTACCATCTCATTTATTGTTGTATGTCCCCTGCACTAGGATGATATGTTGACATTAGCAGCTATGATTTGCTAGGTGCACTAATGTTCTAAATTGACAAACTCAGCTATTTGTTTAAAGGCCCCTTGGATTGATTGCTAGATGCTTTGCTCATTGTAAATGCGTCTGTTCCATGTTAAAATGTCACTTTGCTTTTAGGTATCTCTGGCTTTATAGCATAATTTTGAGCCTCATTTATTTTATATTAACAACTTGCCAATTTTGTGAGTAATAATATGGCAAGTGTTCGCATACGTGAGGCACTTTTTAAGCTGAACATTTCCAAGCCTTCTTTAAAGAGACATTTCAAGTAGCATGCAAATTTTGCAAAATGGTAAACTGAAGCATAGACTTGTAAGGGATTCACTGCAATATGTTTTCGTAGCAGCTAATTCCCCTTTTCCTCATAAATTTTAGGCCTTAATCTCTTGAAAAATGAGTGCTGAGCTTCCATGGACTCAGGAGTTGTGGAACATGTTTCTGTATAGAATCTGTGTTCCCTAATTTCCAGAACCTGTATCTACAGTCTAAAAGCTGGTATATATTTCCTGCATCTCTTTCTCTGCCCATTGCTAGAGTTCCTAAGTATTTCTTCTGTAGAATAGTCAGAAAGCAGAAAAAAAATTCTTCCTGTTGTAGCTCTTTGTTCTGCAAGAGCCATTCTGTGCTTGAAATTAGGATAAGGATTAAGTCCATTATTTAACATTCTCATGTTGTATTTTAGCTCACCTTTACCTGCCCATCTGTGACACTCAGGAAGCTGGAAGAAAGAATTAGGAAAAAGAGAAAGGATCACCTGACAGAACCTAATCAGGCCAGTTACACATTCCCTTGCTCTGATTTGATATGAAATGTAGCACAGATGCCAGATCTACCCCTCTTTTTCAGTCTATGCAACTTTAAAAGCCTGTCATTTAAACTCAGTCTGTAGAAACACAAGAACCGGTCAAGATGTCGTTCATAAAATGCTTTATGATTTGCTTCATAAAGATTGGCTAATAAAGAAAAATACACAAGTCAAGGCTTAACACAGGTGGTTTCAATGGGGAAATATTTAGACTTCTGTTTCTGTACTAAAGCCCTGAACAGAAAAGAATTCTTCCCTTAAACCTCTCCCCAACTGTCTAGAAAACACCTGTTTCCTTCTTTAAAGAAGAGCTTTGAGAAGAGTGTTGAAGTGATTCACAGAGACAGAATCAAACACAAGTTGGTACACAGTATAATTATGAAGAGCACATGTTTTAATGGTGATAGTCTATTAAGTTTTATACTCTGAAATCAGTGACATTTACAATAATTATTATTAATAGCCCTGTTTCTTACTAGTCATATTTAAATGGTGCTTTATGGCTTAACTAACTAATCAGCTTCCAATGGTGTATTATATTAGCCTAAATCATAGAATAGTTGGGTTTTAAGATGTGCATTCAGTAGCTCTCTCTAACTACTTATAATGCTGTAAATAAGGTAAAAATAGCTCTCAACACTACTTACCCTAAATTACTCAGAGATCACTAATGGAAAGCCCCACTGAGACCTAGATATGTTTTTCCATAAAGTAGAGAGACTCTGTCTGTTTGTGAACCTTCATTGAACCTAGGATGATGTGAGGCAATGCACAGCACCTTGACACTAGTCAAGAGACTTTCAATGATTCCAGCACCTTAGGATAAGTCTTGCACCACCTAAACCTTGCATAACACATTCTCTAGAAGTTGTGGCACCAAGAAGATGCGTGTCATGCTTATTCCTAATTTCTTGAGTGCTGACATCTTTGCTGAGAAGACTGCTGCTATTCATCAGAGAAAATAAATGAGACTCAAAGCAACAAGGATAATGCAGGTGAACAGAGGCTTATGAAAAATGAGTCCAGCAAAGGACAAGTTGCAAGACTCCTCTCAGAAAGGAGTGGTGGGTTGAAGTGCCTGTCTGTGTCCTAGTCACACCCGCTGGGGACTTAAGAACTCTGTTTTCAATTGTCTGAGGATCCTACAAAAGCTCGTTTTATGCAGGAAGGGCTGATATGCTTTGGGGAGCTACTGAGAACAGTTTTTCTGAATAGAAAGGTGACTCTTTAAGAGCTTTTTTGGTTTGTTTGTTTGTTGGTTGTTTTTTTTTTTTTTTCCAGCTGTAATCTTGCTTTTATCAAAAGCTTTCCTTAGAAACTGTTTTATTTCTTAATACCCACACATATAGCATTAGCTGGTGTCTTTCAAATAGTTTAAACATTAAATTCAAAGTGAAAAGTTTTCTATTCTTTGGGTGTTTTTATTGTTGATGTTCGGGGGTTTTTAAGGACGCAAAACATGCAGAACACTTTTCCTAAAACGGTACCTGGATCTGATGTAAGCAGAGAGTATCTGTTCAAAAAGATAGATCAGAACCTTTTGTAGCAATAAGTGAAATAATTCTTAAAAGGTAAGAAACTAATTGACTCTTTAAAGCTGTTTTTCTCAAAGGAGCTAACATCCACAGGATGCATGAAAACAGCTTATTTTTTTTCTTTACCTTTCCTAACGTGGCACCTCTTTCTTTTTAACTTGTGTGTTTTGCGCTTATTTTAAGTTAATTAAAGATGAAGAATTCACAGAAAAAACACATTTTCCGTCAGGCCATTACCACTTCTTTTATCAGCATGTTCTGCAGATCCATCTAGAGAATGGATCCTGTCATTTCAAAAATCAATTGGTGTGCAAGGTGGTCGGCATTTACTGACAACAGTAGAGTATAAAGAAGGTAATCAAAATATCTTTCTGCTGGTCTATATTCTGGTCAGTGAAATGGTGCTTTGTGTAATAGGTGGTTGGTGAATGTCAAGATTTGCATTCATTGTAGGAATTGGGTGTGACATGTGACTCCTCGTTTGCTACACAAAACACACTGTATGCCAAATGTAAGTGGAGTGGGACAAGGCTGTGTTTGGAAGACAAATGACAGCTGAAGTGAAGGCAGAGTTATCCTATCATAATGGTTTTTGAATATCAATACCATTGAAGACCATTGCCCCCCACTCGGTGTCATTCAGGAACTATCTGAGGATGGTTTCTCTTTTGTTGTTGGGGCTGTCAGTGAAGATGCCACATAAAATCATTCCCAGTATCAGTCCCTGAAAAGTGTCTCTAGAAACCAGGACCAGTTAGACTCTGAACCACTATCCTTTGAGCCTGAGCCAGTTTTCCTCTCCCTGTCTAGTCCATCTCTCCAATATGCTTTTGACTGCGTCAAAAGCCTTGTGAAATTCAAGGTAAATTACTCTGCCTGCATCCACATAGACATTAATGTCAACATGGAAAGTGATCAGGCTGGGCAGGAATGTTTTTTTTTTTCTTGGGGAAATATGTACTGCCTGTTTCTAGTCGTGTACTTATCCTTTATGTGTCTGGAAATGTCTTCTAGGGAAATTTGCTACATAATCTTCATAGGGATTGAGCTGAAGATGGCCACCTCAGCCAGGTGTCCACCTCCCCTGCACAGCTCTTATTGAGGACAGCTGGGAGTTGGAGGAAGGACTGGGATCTTGAAAGAGAATCTTACCACTGCAGAGGCCTGACCCTAGTACCAGAAAATCATATGAAAGCACATACGGTTAGCCAAGCTGGTTCAAGTGTGCAGTTTCCTCATCAGTGAAGGAAATAGTTGAGACATACGCTAGATATGGTCTATCTATAGAGGTCAACTTGATATAGCCATTTTGAATTAAAAAAGAAGTAATCTCCAGATTTACAGTCCGTCTGATTTCTTTGGTGACCTCTTTTCATGTACCTAGGGTGAAAGTGGGAAATCTTGGGTATCAAGAATTGCAAGTTCAATTCCTAACTTGGCTTTCCTTGGTTACAGAAGTATCTGTGTAAAATAAAGATCATTTTGTGATCTGCAGTGAAATGGGGGAAAGCTGAAAATTTTCATATTGGATAGTTAGAAAAATTGCCATCGATAACTGGTTATTTCAGTATAACACTTTTTTTCATTGCTAAAAGTGTTATTGATTTCTTCTGTATTTTTTTTCACACTTTGGAAAGTACAAAGCCCTTAAATAATTTGAGTTTTCCCTTATTCCTCAGAATTGCAGCATATGACTGATAACTGTCTTTAGAACTCCTAATAGCTAAATTACAATTATTATGCAAAGACCTACAATAGACAGTTATATGGATTGTTAAATGACTTTGCCTTTTTTTCAAACCATAATCATTTTCCTTTATTAGCTGAAGGATTTCATAATTTAAGGAAGATGAGAACCTATAAGTCACACTTTCAAATAAGGAACATGGATATTGCAAACATTAAATTCTCCCATAAAAATGTTAAGGCATCATTAAACTAGGATCAGATTAATACAATTCAGTCAACTCTAGATAGATATCTCCTGTAATAGGCTGAAACAATACCTAGTGATATAGGATGTATAAGACTTTACTACAACCAATTTATAAACCTATAAAACATACAGGTATCACTCAAAGCCATCATTAATTTTGCATGCCTTGTATTAAATCCAGTGAGTTTGGTAAGGAAAAATATTCCCCTCCCTTACTGTATCTGCTTTTCTATTGTTAGCTGCTATCATAGATCCTACGTCTACCGTGAGTCAGATGAGAGATTCCTTCTGGTAGAGGTTGACCTGAGAATCTGTGCTTGATTTATCCATCTGTTTAGGTGTCTGAAAGATTTTTTTAAATGAAATTTCAGGGCATAATTTAGTTCTTACTTGTACCGCTGTAAATCTGGAGTCATTCTGGGTTTGTTCCAGAATAACAGCAAGCAGGATTTGACCCCGAGTTTAGCCAAATTAGACAGAAAGGCTTGCATCTCTTCTGCTGAGCTGGGCAAAGGAAGGGAGATAACTGGGGAAAAGGAGGTTTTGGACTAAAGGCTGGACTGTGTCTAATTCCTAACCTGCTCCTTCAAACTTAGATCAGTTTCCACGTGGTTCTCAACAGGGCCCATGTGGAACGTGTCTGTGTTACTTGGACGGTAATTTTGGCTCAAACGTTTTCCTAGTAAGCAATCAGTGACTAAACAGATTTGGTGCAAAAAAAATTCTTTCATGTGGTTATAGGGAGGAAAAAATACTGGTTAAGAGCAGGAGAGAGTATTGCTGGCTATGGTATCCCCTTATGAACAATCTCAGGACTTCTCTTGAGATTCTCTCTCCCATTCTGCATGCTGGTATACGTAGTCTGTGGCCAAAGTGGAAATGCAGGAGTTCTGTTCTATGTTGTTTATTCATCCTCTGATTTCTGCCTGAGAAGCACCAGTATACGTATTTAAAGTATATATATTGCCCTACTTTGACCTCCATTTGGGTATATCTGTATTTGAATCTGTTAGTAGAAGTTTCCAAAAACCAAGCAGGTTTATCACGTGTGCATTTGTGTGTGCGTAAGGGAAGAGAAGAGAGAGGGAAATGTTTCTCCCTGCTTCCCCAGGCGTGTACCAGTGCATTATGTTAAAAATAGATCAGAGCATGGCAATAAGCTGTACTACACAGGTTCTATGGCTCCGTAATCAGAGTGTTACTTACATACCCTCTGCCACTGAATTCATCACAATAAGATCCAGAGGCTGAAGATGGACTGAGAGGGAAACAACAGAAGGGAGAAAGAGTAACTCGCTCAGCTGAGCACAGCTGGTGTGGCTCCCAGGAGAGTTTACTACAGAGAAAAAACTCTTTGGGGGCTCCATGTAGTGGATAGATGGGAAAAAGTTAGTTTAACTCCTTCTCCTCCAAAATTCAAGCCAGATGACCTTGTATCTACTGGCCTTTTTTCTTTTTTTTTGATATAGGCTAAACTGGATGCACCCTGGGCGCTTAGAAGCACCTACATGCCCAATAGCCTTTGTTTGTAAATCTGCATTAATGCTCAAAAATGCAATGCAAGCAAACAGAAGGAGACTTTGAAACATTGTAAAAGATGAGTATAGATTAGTTCCTTTGTAAAACTTTCCCGTTTGCGTCTAAGATAAGTTACATGATTTAGTTTAGTATTTGCAGCATTCCCTGGGGTCTGCACAGGATAGATCCCAGACTGCCTCAGCCATTTATTGAATCATCTAATGCAATTGAATTCTGAGTGACAGCCAAAATTATATGTAGTTAGTAAAAAATGTTGTTGTATTTAATCATATAATTGTGCATCCATTTAGATCAGCCCAGCAATCATAAGAACCCTTATGCACAAGTAGCTTTACCTATGTGACTCGTCGTTAGGAAGTAGGAGAGCTCTCTCCGAGGGCATTCTCATGCAGAGAATTTGAAGAATGAGGCCTAGGAATTTCTCTTATATTTTACCAATTGAATTGTGTAAGGGGAAGGGGAAGTATAAAATAATGATTAAGCCTAGAAAAGCCTAGTCAAGAAAAAAAAATGTAATTATTTTCTTCCCCTAGGAAAGAAAGACTTGCAATATGCCACAGAGACCCAGACTGGTGTTCTCAGTGGGGGAAAGGCATTTGCACCCCACAATATTTATTGCACTGTAGTAATATATGGAGAGGAGGACAAGGGACAGGGATGGGAGGCAGCATCATGTCGTGGTGGTGGCAGTGGGGAGGCAGCTGGTCCCACGCTCTGCCCTCTATAGCAACAGCCACCTCATCCATCAGAATCGTGCATATTTCTGGGCTTCTCGTATGGTTCTTTGGATAGTGTAGTGCTGTGAGAGCTGGAGATGTGACGAGAAACTGGTGTGACTGCAGCTTCAGATCAGTGGCCTAAAGGAAAAAGCTCACTGAGCAACTTTGTTGTTTAGTTAAACTTCCTGTTTAATGAAGTATTTTAAACCTAGAACCATTTGGTGCGAAGTCCTCTGGTTGCAAAGAGGAGGACATTCGATGGCAAATCAAGGCATAAATGATGCAGAGATTTTGTGCTACAAGTGATGGGCTTGGTTCATTCCATATGGCTGGTAATTGCTAGCAGAAAAAGTCACAAAGTGAGCTGGTAGCTTTCCTCACATACAAATTGTTGAAATATATTTTCCAAGTCAGAAAACAGCCGATTAGTTGCATCACTAACCTGGGAGTCAGGAGACCTGATTCCACTTTCTGGTCCACCTTAGGCTTTTGGAGTTACCATAGGCAAACACTTAATTCCTCATTCCTGAGTGATGTGCTCTAGGCATTCCTGCTTTAGCGGGGGAGTTGGACTAGACGATCTCTAGATCATCTCTGACGATTCCATGATTCCATAAAAAAAACACAGCTGTGCTGCAGACTGCAGTGAAGCATCAAGATTTGCTAGTTAGCTTTTAATGACCTAGCTTAGAAGCAAGCCCTGGCAGTTCTCAGTTAACTTATCCTCAGCCTTGATTCCAGTTCATCCATTAATTTAGCTTGCGACAGCTGGATTTCAGGGTGTTCCCTGAAGTTCAGCAGGGATCAAATATAATCCAGCATCCCGATCAATCATATGGAATAAATGTAGCATTAAATGACCCAATGGTCAGCTCAAGTTAGATGTTAATTGTCTAACCATAGGGACTCAATTGACTTTGTAAAGTAGGACAGATGGGCTCTGTAGGGCTGAAGATGAAGGGCAAAATAGCTAGCAAAGAGCCCCAAGAGGCCATATTTGGAACATGATTCATCTCCCCTAACTTTAAAGAACACCAACCCTAATTATCTTTATAGTTGGTAGAGACTTTAATACCTTTTGGAGAGCGATTCATCTACATTATTTGAAGCATCACCTTGATGAGGTAAATTGTTCGTTAGAAAGGCATCTAGCTGGGATGAGAATCCAGAAGCAGACCTCTGTATTGGGTCGGGTGAATCCAACCCTGGAGTCCTTCCAGTAAGCGACCTTGCTCATTTGAAGACTGAAGTAGTGTATCTGCACTACAGCTTACAGATAAGAGAAGAAACACTCTTGCTCAGCTCTGCCTTAGCTCCCTGCCGTGTCTCCCTGTCATGTTCTGGGGATGAATACCTTCAGGAAGCTGTAGGAAGACAAGGTGGAGGTCAGACCTTTTATCAGACCAGTAGGTGCAGCCGGGAAGATGATAGAAGCTTTCGAGCCCTTCTCAAGGATATTAATATTCATGGGCAGCATGTTAACAGGAAGCCTTTCAGAGGGAAGGAAGGAGGGTTTGTACCTGTGTGCTTCTTGGGGTTAATAGCACTGACGTTTCAACCTGAGAAGCGAAGGTTCTTCAAGCGAGGGGGGTGAAGTGTGAGCAAAAAGCCACCAGAGGGAGCTGCTGGAAGCAGTAAAGCTCCGGGTTTCTCCTCCTGGTGCTTCTAAAAGGCGGGCAGTGTAAGATGGATAACGCTCTCAGGGGGCTCGCAGCATCTTTAAAATAAAGTTTCTTCGGGGAGGAAACTCACCTGAAAAGGTACAGATCCCTTTTGAGAAAAACAAAACCAACCCACTACCGAGTATCTGTGCGAAACCTATTTTAAAAAGTTATTAAAAAGCTATTAAAAATGAGATCTTCGCTGGATACCAGATACCTGTAATTTTAAGGTTAAATGTTTTAACTTCTGCTTCCTTTATATTTATTCCAAGTAGGAAAACACATTATGTAGTATAGATACAATGCCATTTTGCTGCTGAATATGAACATAGGTGTGTATGAGGGGACAGACCCGCTTCGATCATTTGGCTCAAGCCCCGTGACAGCTCTGTTCTCCACTTGTCTTTATTTCTAATATGTATTTCTCTGTACTGTCTGCGGCCTCCACTGGAAAAACTCTGGATGCTTTACAGAGTTCAGCAGGGATTAAACATGTATCTGAACTCCTAGCCAGTCTTAAAAAATGAATGTAAGCAGTAAATGGCTCAAGTCATGTCAAATACATAGGGCTAAACGTAGATATTAATCATATAATTAGGGGGACTCAATTCACTTTGTAAAGCAATTAAAATAAGACAGAAACTTACAGTCTGTTTCCAGAAAAGAGTAATGTCTGTTTAAAAATAACTCCCTACACAGAATAGCCTGCCTGTCTCATGTAAAGCAAAACACTTATGCATTTACAGCACTGCTTGTTTATGGAAAAGTCAAGGCCAAGTTTTAAAACAATAGAAGGTGAGGGTTAGGTGCCCAGATCCACACTGAGGTATGTAAACAAAGGATTTGCTTTTAAAATTCAGCTTTCCTTCGTTTATTTCATGGGCAGGTAAAGTCAGTGAAAGAGGCCTGTGTTCCTGTGGACAGGTTTAAGGAGGTAGAGGGTTCATTTTTTGAATATAGAGTGCAGCTTAATACTGCTCTGGAATATTCTGGTAGTCTGTCTATTTTTAAGTTTTTAAAAAATATATATTTCTTGTTTCAGAGTGGGTAGGCAAGGATTCCTTTCAAGTGTATTAATCAGAACTGGATTTTATTCCTGTATCCATAAGCGAAGTACATCTGTAGGAAAACTTCATTTACCTAAAGTACCTGCTTCAACAAAAAACTAGTGTATCCTTGGATACTTTACGGTGTTTTAGTTTTGCTTTGAGGGGGTATTCATGATACTCTCTTCTCTACAGCATTCCCTCTAAATATACCATCGAGTCATCTGGAGCCAGCGGTCGGTGAGAGCACCGTACCAGTTCAGGCCAATAGGCTCAGCATCCATTGTTCCTCTCTGCCTCCTGGCTGATGGAATGCCAGGATCAGACAGCTTCAGACATCTGCTGGTGCTCCATCCTCAAAGCAGGGGAGGAGACAGAGAGAAAGGAAAGCTGCAAGGCTGTCCCTGCACGACTCACAGGGTCTTTGCGCTTCCACCTTCACCCCCCATAACCACTTCAGAAATCAGCTTCTAGCAATGGGTTAAAAAACCCCACTACAGTAGTTACTCTTGTCTTCAGAGTGTAGCACAGCATCAAAACTTCTGATCTGCCTTTTTTTATTGCTACCCTAATTTGAATATTAGAAAGGAACAGCATGTTTGGTTGGTTTACTCAGTACTGCACTTTATTATTCCTTCTTCCTGGAGTATCAAGCTTAAGGTTTTTCTGTGCTGTTTTCCCCTCTGCCCTGTTGTGAATGTGACTGTAGTGGGATTTACAAAAAGAACAAGTTTACTGCATACAGACACGACAGCAGGAGAAGGAGCTGAGGGTGTGTTTGTCTTGATTGTTTATTTCAAAACTATAGTGAGAAAGAGCTTCAAAAACCACCTGAAAGCTCTCTGAGAGACAGCGTTTGGGAGCCAGGGGCTATTACCTTTATACTTCAGTAGAATCTCTGTGCTTTTATGTCACTGTTTCTAAAATAGAAAAAAAAAAGTTGAAGACAGAGAGAAAGAATATAAAAATATAAATTCTGACTGTCTTTCTCAGGCAAAATTCTACTGAAACTAGAAAGTTTGTATAAACAAGGACTTCCAGCCATGACAGCAAGGAACTTTTAACTCTTGTACAAGAGGCAATTTCAAAATCTTCAAAATCTTTAGGTGAGAAAGGCTGGGGTCCTGTGCCGAAGCAATCTGAGGCAACACAAATAGCTCCCTTTTCACTCCAAGGAGCCCCATATGCTCCAGGTGATGTCACTGTCAAGGGTGAGCTTCAAACATCAGTCACTTCATTTCCTTTGTGATGCCAGCAGGGTTCCTGCTTGCATTTTCAGACGTGGCTGAGCCAGTAAAATAATACCTTCACCATTAAAACTCCAAGAACAATTAGCAATATACATAGTTCTCTTTTAAGTATTTTATTTTTCTTTAAAAGGCCTTAACTTTAAAAAAAAAACCTACGAATAAAATACACTCAGGAAGCGAGAACATATATCTGCTTTACTGCTTTAAAATTGCATTCCTTCCCAAATTCTTGTTCATTTGCACTTATCAGCCATGAGAGACAAGTGAAATAGTGATCCTAAGAACATCAAATTATATCCACACTGGGTGTTTAAAGGCACTCTGCAGCTCTGTCAGATAGTTTTCGGGTGAGCACAGCCTAGTGCATGGGCCAGAAGACAGCCACTCTGTGTTCCAGTATTTGCCCCATCTAGACAAAAAGGGAAGGAAAACTGTGTGGTATACTGCAGATTCCACCTGTCTGGAAGCCCACGTTCCCATTAACATGAGCAAATCAAAATAAATGAGCTTCTCCATAGCGATCTTGACAAATTTTTAAAGGATAAGGAATTTTTTAAAGAAGTTCTCTACTGCTCGCTGTGTAAAGGTACATGAAGGCTTCTTCGTTGTGTGCAGGAAACGCAGCTGGAGCCTCTATTGAGTGTAAGTGCCTGATGTCCAGATTTACTTTTTCTAGCCTGAATTCCAGATCTGCATGGTGCTTCACTTTTCCAACAGTAAAAAAAAAGTCTGTAGCTTTATACCATAGTAAAGAAAGAAAGAAAAAAAAAAAAGCAGCATTGATACATTCATCTTAATCTTATATCCAGTTTATTTAATACCATAACTGTAAGTACAAATAAGTTTTCCAATCTGGCAATGCTAGTTGGCGAGATGCAGCTACCTGACAGATCAACAGTCTATTAGTAGTTCTGGAATATTCCATGTGTGCTGGAAAGCTGAAGCGTGTACGTTAAGTATTCTTCAGGTTCAGCCTTCTAGATACTGACAGTACAGTTAAATACACTACTCCTGACGTGGCAGAGCAGCATCTGCACAGAAATGAAGCAACACTGAGAACTATATTCCAATATTTTTAGTCTTAAAACAAGTTAAAAAACCCCCCAACAAAACAGTATCTTTTCCTTACAAGAAGGAAGTGATCTTTGGTCAACACTTATTTAAATGTGCTTTAGTTTTATCTTGCAAGAGTAATGCTAAGACTATATAGTTTTTTTATGTTAAGTTACAGAAGCAGACATTTGAAAATCATTATTCTGCTGTGACTGATAAAGTAATCTTACTAGTTCAATGCAGGTAAAATTTCAGAGCGGAGGTAGGCTTCAACTCGGCAACTTAGAAGGACTGAATCCCAGCTGTCCTCTGGAATGGGCAGGAGGCAGTCATTTATCTTCAGACCATTTCTCTTCCCTTTCATAATTTCTGTACGAGCACAGCACTTTCCAACACGCTGGGCAAAGCCCTTTTTTTGAGTTAAGTCTACAGTAAGAGCTCTGAATGTCAATCGACCACATATTTAGACTCGTCTGATGTTTAATACCCACATTTGAAAAGTGTAGCTAATGTATTCCTTTAGTGCTCTCTCACGTGGCATTTCAATACCATGGTGATGTCTAGTTTTAAAGACACTGGTCCTAATGAAAAACACTCTATCCGAGGGAGGAGCACAGGTCTTCTGGCTGTTAAACCCAGGCAGACATCCTAAAAGAACTTGTGCTCTTCACCAGTCCACGTGCTTTTTCAAGCTCGCACTCCCCTCTAAAACTGAACACACATATCCACCTTTACAGGTTAAAAAACTTTGTTACAGCCCACAAAAACCTCCTTGTGAAAGGGATCAGCCCAAGATGTTACACTGGCCTGAGCCATGAAATTATTTCACTCAACATCGACCCTGCCAAAACAGTCTGGTGCTCCCTGACTAACATTTCACTCCCCACCCTCCTCAAGCCTCTCTACTTTCTTTCATCACTCAAAAAAAAAAAAAAGATACTGAAATGGGAGACAATACTGCTTTGTTTATCTCTTTCCCTACTTCTGGTGCCTCTGCATGACAGCTTTGCAGGTAAATAATTTTTGTAGACTTTTGCATTTAATTCACATGAATTTCAGCAGGTGTTAAGGACCTTTAGGTACATGAGGATCTGAGCCATCCTTCCTTGAGTTAAATACAAATACATTATCAGGTGAAGCAGCAGTATTTTGCTTTTCTTCAGTGAAAGTGTTCTTGCACCAAAAAAAATCAACTACTACTACTCTGAATTCTGAAGTAAGATTTTGATTAGCAAGGCTGAGTTTATTGGAAATAACTGTTTATACTTCGGTCACACCTAGAAGCTCTATTGAAGACCATGTTGATGTTGAATAAATACGGTCTAAGACTGTCCTCTGAAGAACTTATGAGATAAAGAGTAAGAGGAGCAGCTTAGAATTTAAGTGACATAGCCCTAACAGAGTACATGTGTAGTAGAACTGGGACTAGAAGGTCAGGTCTTCTAGGTTTAGACCCTGTCCACTTGCCCATACTATCTTCCACCTTTGGTTTCTACTGTCTTACTCCTCCAAACATTGATCTTTGGAGGAAATTGACTGAATCCCAAGAGCTGCCTGCGCTCCATTATTTCAGCTTGACCCTACTTCAAGACTAACCATCCTTTAGACAGATTTCCTTCTCTTTCCAAACACATTGTTGATAAGCTTGGCCATTGACTTTGATCCACTTGGTCTTCTCTTTTCCTTCACTTTGAAATTTGTGGTGATATTCCTCAGGACTTTGGTGAACATTGCCACAACTTCCTGACAATGCTCTGCTGCAGACAGTTCACAGAATTGGCACTTGTTATCTATGGCCAGCTTCTGTCCTTCATCCCAGCCAACTTCCCTCATGTGGCATAAATCCTGTTTATTACCAACCAAAAATACTGATGACTCGACCATTCTGAAATCAAAAAGGTTCTGATTAGAGAAAAGGTATGTTACAATACTCTGCTTTATGCTGTGCTATATACAGTGGGTATGAAAAATCTGTATGTTCAGGATAACAGGCATTGCAAAACAAAAAAAACCCAAAAGAACAAACTAACCCCCTGCGTCAGGTAGATTTACAGTTTTCCATTTGGATTTTCTGGACAAGGTATTCTCTATCAGTAAATTTTCATTTTTGTTCCTCTACTCGGTGAATTCATGTATTTTTCATCCACTACAGTTTTCAAACTCTGTACTGCTGAGTATATTGTCAGCTCATGGACTTCATAAAGAAGCAAACTGATCATTATCTCCATTTGTAGATAACAGAAGAGAGTCAAAGAGATGCATCAGTGTCAGTGGCATAATTCAGAAGAAAACACAAGAATCCTAATTCTAAGTTTTGCTAAAATTACCCCTTCCAGAGAAACCTTAATTAAGATTGGTCAGCAGTAAAACAGATAGAAAAGTGTTTTGTTTTGTTTTGTTTTTTTTTACTCCACTTCTGGAGTAAGGGTATTCGCTCTCATTTCTTTTGAAAGCACCTCAGCTGAATGATGCAGAAATACAAACCACCACATGTAAACAGACTTGGAATTTTGGTGGTTCTTTTTGATAGTAAATAGTTTCTTTTTTACCATATCATCACCCATGTGCACAAATAACATTGGGGTCACTGTTAAAGGCAATTTAGGAGACATTCGTGATGTTAGATTAATTTATGGTGAGAAATGTTTTCCTCCACACACACTGGTGCATCTCCATGGGGAAAAGAGTGGAGGAGTGAAAACAGAGACTGGCTATGCCAGCTTTTAACCCATGTAAATCACAGCAGACAGATTTATGGCAATTCTAGAAATAGTACTGCTGTAAGAAAGAATAACAAAATTCTTGATGTACCTGGCTTTGGATACAGTGAAATCAATTGCAATTTGCAACATGGTTTACCTTCAGGAGCCTTATTGTTGGTATTGTGTTATGGCACTAGGATGCTGCTGGATTTTAATTGCTACTAGGATGCCTACAGCTCTCAGAAATGCTCTCAGCTTTCTTTATACGTTTGCAGAGGGGGGAAAAAAAAATAGTGCCACTTACTTTTTACAAGTTCCTATGTGAGACTCTCGGATCCTGTACAGCAAGGCTTTTGCAAATGCAAATGATGCTCTGTCACTGATGTCGTAAACAATGATAAAACCATCGGCCCAGTGGAGCTCGTCCGTGAGGGAGAGCTTCCCCCGCTGTGGCTGAAAGAAGGTCAAATTCACATGCAAAGAGAATGTTACTGTTGTCACTTCAGAGCATTTTCTTTGTCACTGCGAACGTGACAATGTTGTATCTTTTATTGCCAAAGATAATAATAGGTCTAAATGCTGGCACTGAATTCAGGTGAGTCCTGCTCCAAAAACCTAGTAAATAACCATCCCTATAGATGGCACTTTGGATCACTGACAAATTAATTATGAAACATTTACACCTGAAGGAGTAAAATTGCATAATCCGTACAGCTATTGCTTATGCAGAATTACACAAGTAAGAAACATACAAGAGCCATCAATATTTGTGCAGTTTCTGGTTATTGCTCTGTTTTGCATGTTCCTAATATTCTGACTACAGTAAGCTTAATTATTTTCTTCCGTTTCCTAATTTGTTTTATTTCTTTTTTAGCATTTTTCAATCTGAAACAGTATTTACTCATAGGGCAAATTTCCAGAGAGATAGGAAAAAAAAAAAATCTTCTGATCTGCAGTTGACTTCAATAAAACTAGTGACAGAAATCACTCGAGTTATAATGGGGTTACACCAATCCTTGAGTCCTTTCACCCCAAGAAACCATCACACTTATGATTTCTAGAAAACAACAGCTGCAAACTGTCCCATTATGCTAAATTAAAAAGCAATTTTAAATTAGCATGTTCCTGCAGATGATGTGGCATCAGCTAGCAAGACCATGTGACCCAAGAGAGGTAAAATACTAGAAACTGACCAGAAAAAAAATAACTAAAAAAGATTACTTTTGCTCTATGGAAAACCCATCTCGAATAGCAATGTTAGGACTGTTTAAGTTGTTCCCTGACTAGTTCAGTATTTTGCTATTTGCACTGTATAATCTCCACTGGTGGACTTGGTTAGCTGAGCATCAGGGCAGCATTGTAGCAACATAAACAGCTGGACTGGGAACTGAGATTTACCATGAGGGATGGTATCTGAATGCTGGCAGTGAAAGGGGATGCATGAGAAGGAGAGGATGAAACAAGTTTCTAGAACTGTCTGAAGACTTCAGTATCTTTAATACAACAGGTTTTTAATGTTGTGGTGATTATGTGGCAGGTTTAGGTACAAGGAAGATGATGACTTGCACGTGTCACAGCTGGTTTGCAGATGGATGAAGGGACAGTGAACTTTGCATTACAGGGATCCAGCTACTAGAGGGAAGCCTCAGAGAGCAGAAAGATTTCAGGAAGCAGAAACAAAAATGGCAACTCTTCCTTCCCCAGTATGGTCTCCTCTTGGGACCTGCTTTTCTTCCCCAGCTCCCATGGGATACAGGGCCTCCATACTCCTATCCATCTCTTTTCAAAATCACCAGTATTATTAAACAAAAAGCAACAGCACCACTACTCACTACCTACTCTTCTGCAGGTGCTAGCAAGTAGTCAGAAAGAATGCAGCTAAAGTCAGACCTTGTTCCTAAGTAAGAAATGGTGCAAAATAGCCCAAAGAGTGCTGGCAAGAGGAGTTGTCCTTAACACAGCTGATCTCGGGTCTTCTTAAAAACAAAAAGATTCCTAAACTGTGGCAACTAAAATC
The DNA here is from genome assembly GCA_004320125.1 of Scolopax mira. NCBI lineage: Eukaryota > Metazoa > Chordata > Aves > Charadriiformes > Scolopacidae > Scolopax > Scolopax mira. The sequence goes on from BJBW01002498.1 coordinate 51,137, forward strand.
TCTACCCATAATATAGTCTAATTTGCTTTACCCTGGCTAGCTGCCACTCCCAATGTCTCAAGTATCTGTAAAAAGATTTGATCCTGTGCCACAGGATTTAATATGGCAGGAAGTAGAAGCTATAGATGGGTTTAGGAAAGAGGTCTGAGTTAGGCAGAAGAAGTAACTGTTCTGTAGACTTGCTGACAGGCTATGCCAAGGGAGGACTCTATGGTTCATTTATGTGCTCAGTGGGTTAAGTTTTTAAGTCATTAACTCTAAAACTATTTATTATTTAAGTCTGAGCCAGACTTCCAGTGTTTTGGCTTTAGCATTCATTACCCTAGTTGGTAAGAGACAAAATCACTACTTGGAAGGAATCCTTGTGAGCTAACATGGTCAGACAGACCTACCTAGGCCTGCATGTCTATCACTGTATCAAAGTTTCTCTATTACTGAAATAGCAGGAAAGAAATTAATAAAAAAGCCCTTTATAATAAAGAGGTTTATTGTGACTAAAGTTCGGCTGTCAGCATGTATAGGCCTGCATTATGGCTTTTCTTCCATGAATGCAAGTCTTACTTCCGGGCTTACCTACTGTAACATTTAATAAATTGCCTGTTTTATAAACTAAATTTCATCTATTTAGGGCATCTGAGAAAATTGCATATAATCCTCTAACTTCTCTTTGTATTTAGGTATATAAGGCAGAAGTGCAAAGTTATTTTATTCTTAAAAATTCCAAAAATGCAAAAGCACTTACAGAAAATTTAAGCAATGAAAAGCTTCTTCCAAGAAATGGGAAAGTACTCAGCAGTTCTACAAAATTTCAGTCTTTTAAAAAAAACCATCAAGCACAAATTCCAAGAGTAGACAGAAAGGTTGTTCACCCCCAACCCTTTCTACCATAACACAGGTAGAATGATAAACAGCCTTTCTTTGCCCCCTAAAATTCTTACCTGTGAACAAGGGTCATAAATTTCCAAGTGTATCTGCCTCCCATCCAGGCATAAGTGTTTAGTGTAGATGCATTCTAAAAGATACATGGCATTCAAAGAAAACTGGCATTAGAGTGGCTGGGGGTGGTGGTAACAAGGTGTCAAAGATGAGATTCACTAATACTGAGGGACATTTAGTTCCTTGGGTATTGTTTGGTTTGGTTTTTGTGTGAAGGCTGGTTTTTGACACACACTGGAAACAAACTTCTTTCATTTTGCAACATATAAGGTTCCCAGGCCCTTTAGGCTGGTCGACACCACTTCACTGTGGTGTTCCCGTGGAAGTGTTGGTGCCACGATTGCTTTTAGACTCCAGTCTTCCTCTTCCTAATGGAGGCAAAGGGGACAGACAATGCTCAGAACCAGGTAAATGCTGATGGCAGCTCAGCTTGCTACTAAGGTTCAGCATCATGAAAGTAGTAAGCCAGCCTATGTGTAAATTATGATTCTGCAAAAAAAAAGACATTATTTCTGTAATGTTTATTTAGCATGAAATCCAGCGATTTAGGAGTTCTCAGCAATGCTTAGTAGCATTAGATCAATAGTATTTACAGAATCACATCTGAACTAGATCCTAAAATACTTCTGTAACGTCAGTTCTCTGATGTAGGACTCAGCACCTGGGCAACTCTAGTGCAGACAGACCATTACTATTATTTTAAGCAGGGAGTTGCTCTAAGCTCTAACTAGTCACCAATAAGCTGTCTACAGTTCAATTTCTCAGAGTGACTGAACTACAGGGACAACAACTAGTGTTGGCACAACTGAAAATACACCTCAAGCTGTCTGTAATGAGGGCACGGATAAGGGCTGTGGTCTCTGGAAAGCTCAGCACCATGCTCATCTTTAGCATTTTTCATGCATGTCTTAAGAGTTCATCTGATGATGAACTATCACAGGGTATCAAATCTGTGGCCCCTTGGTGGTCTCCATAATTAAACAAATTTTTAATTATTACTTTGACACCATTAAAAGTGTTCAAGAATGATCTTGTATTTTATCACCCCCCCCTTCTCGCTTTTCTCCTCCTCCCTCCTCTCTAAAAATAGAGCTAAACTTATCTTGAAAGAAACATTTATTTAAAAATGAAAGTGTCTTGGGGGTTTGACATGCCTTTTCTAATACTTCCAGTATTGCAGGGTCAGGAAACCTGTTTTTAGTTGTAGGTGGCTTAGTAACTTACACATGCACTACGTAACTTACACGTGACAGCTTAGACTTAGATAAACCATCTGGGACACACAATCTTTTCAGTCAGTGTTTGTATAGTAATAACATTGGTGAAGCATTTATGTACAATTGTAACTACTTCCAGAATAAGTTTATTTGGATATGTTCAGTGCAATTCAGCTTAGTGCTACGATTTTGATTTTTATTTGTGGATTATAGAATAATATTCTGATTTGTTAAAAAGTGTTTTGGAGAAAGCCCTTCCCTTTAGCAGGGAAAGGCAGGCAGATAGCAATCTCCTGTCCTTGTTAAGTTTTGGGACTCCTCACACCCCACTTTCAGAGGTGCTTGTGTATCAGTTAAGTAGTGCTTCCACCCGGGAGCTGAAGGTTCAAGTCCTGCTTTGTCAATTTCCAGGATCTTAGAAGTGTCTTAAGGATCAGCACGTTTGTTCTGCCACAAGCAAGAAATTCTGTCCTCACCACGGCCAGGCTTGCCACAGAGCTATCAAATCAGCACATTCCTGCTGAAGGGGGGAGCTTTGCATATCGTGCTTTGATTAACCAGCAGTGCCTGATAAACAATCTGTTTCACCTCTCCTCTGGAGCGGAGAGGAAGATACTCAATAGAGCAGGTGTTGAGGGTGGTTGTTGGGTGGGTTTTTTAAGTCTATTTCTTTACTCTCTTCTTTATCTCCTCTCTGATTGAGCTTACTATAATCTACCCACACGCAGCCCGGTTATCTTTATTTCTTAAGTCCCTTCACAGTTGCTTTGCAAGGAGCCCCCGTGCCCGGCTGCCCTCCTGGAGCCTGAGGTGATCTCTCCATAGATACCCACCTCGCTTCCCCCCACACCCCATCTTCAAAGCTCACGTTTAATCAGAGACTCCGGCTGATAAGGACAGCTAAAAACTTCAGTCTTTCAGAAAAGTTCTGTCGAACCCGCGTTTCTGCCCGATTTCTCTTTCAAATAAGCGTGTGAAGAGTCGCATCGTGTCGTGTGGCTGCCCCATCCCTGGAGGGGTTCCAGGCCAGGCTGGATGGGGCTTGGATCAACCTGCTCTGGTGGGAGGTGTCCCTGCCCAGGGCAGGGGGGTTGGAACTCCATGATCTTTAAGGTCCCTTCCAACCCAAACCGTTCTATGGTTCCTCAACCCCGTGGGGAGGCCCCACACCACACACGCTCCCGCCGGCCCCCCTTCACCCCTCCCCGGGGCCGGGCCCCCCTTCACCGCTCACCGGCGTTGGACGCGTACTCTCCGATGAACCGCCGGGTCAGGAACCGCACCGCCAGCGCTGCGGGAGGGAAGCAGACGCCAGGTTTAGCGGGGTCCCTCCTACCCCCCGCTCCGCTAAATGTAAAGTCAAGCCAGGCCGGGGGTTACCGGGGCCAGGCCTCCCCGCCTTACCCGACTTGCCGGCTCCGCTCCCGCCCAGCACCGCCAGCTTCACTTCGGTCATGCCGCCGCCAGGCCCGGCCCCGCCGCTTCCATGTCTTTATAGCCGCCGGGGCCGCTCCGGCGACGCCGCCCAGCAGCCCGCCTTCCTCCCGCCGGCTTTCTCCGCCCCGCCGGCGAGGCCGGTAGGTACCGAGCTCCCTGCAGGGGGGACGGTGGTTTTTATCTTCTCTGACAGGCTCACTCCTCCTCCTTCCCTCCGGTTCCGTCCCTCCACCTCGTTTCCCACCGCGGAAACTTTCCTGGGACGCCCTGTCCCGCTCCCGGCCCGGTCCAGCCCGGTGCATCAGCTCCCCAGTGAGGCCAGCGGGAGAACCCCCTTCCTTCTCCCCCGGCCCCCTTCTCCCCCTTCTCCCCCGGCCCCCATCCCGGACCTGGCAGTAGGCAAAGGGGTTACAAATAGTAGGGAGAGAGGGGGAGGAAAGGGAAAAGGAGGAGGTAGGGGGGTGAGGGGAGAAAGAGAGAAAGAAAAGACATTCCCCAGCTGGGGTGTGTGTGTGTGTGTGTGCCTTGGGATTAAACAATGTGGACATCTGTCTTTCTCCATCACTTCCCAGAAATAAATGGAATTCTAGAATATCCACCCTAAATTAGTTAATTTCAATCTTATTAATAAACTTTTCTATCACTTTTCTGTTGTTACTGCTGCATTTGTGTTTTACAAGTGTATATTCAGAGACGTTTTTTAATTTCTTCACACATGGAAGGCAAATCTCAAATTTCTTTTACATGAACCCACACAAAATTCAACTGGTAAAGTTGCTCAGTCATCTAAACAGTGCCATTTTTGACATTCTAAGTGCAAAGAACACTTCTGTTAATGAGCTTATTGAAACACTTTGAAAACAGTAAGCTCGATGGAAAATACTGTCTGTTAGAAGAAATGTTACAAAATAAATTTACATTCTTTATGAATTATTTGCCTAAATTTGGCCTTTTCTAGAAAGCTTGTGGTTGTGAGCGAGCAGTGTGGCAGATGCAGTAATAATACATCTTTAAATTGCCTCAGCTATTTGCTTTCTCTCAGTGTCATTGTCCTTACCTGCAACTTGTAAAATTGTCTGTTTCAGTTCCTTCCAGTGCCAAATCCATGCTGACCATCCCACTGCACTGGATGGTTTTGGTTTTGATTTTGGTTACCATTTGGTTTTGATTTTTGGTGACCATTTGGTTAATGGTTTTGATTTAATTACCCATGGGTGTAAATGTCTGTGCGATGGTAGAGGTGCATAGAAAACAGCTCATCTCTCCAGTGAGCAGAAGCTTATATGTCATTTTCAGGTTTGATGGGTCAAAAATCAGTCACCTTTCTTTACATATGTAAAGCTCTGCTATGGAAATAGTAGGCTTCTGATAAGTAGGATGGAAATAAATTATTAATTGGATAAATGACTTTACCTGTGAACATGGAGCTTTCCTAAGGCTGTGGATCACTGGTCAGATGAAGTCACTTTGCATTTCATTCCCACTTTTGTAGATCAAGCCACTTTATGGCTTGATGCCAGATCTCTAGGAGTCAAAACTGCTTGTGGAGAAAATTCAAATCAGAAAAAAACATTTTATTTCCTTTTTAGCTTTTTTTTTCATGCAGTTTAGCTGCTGGAAACAAGGTAGAATTGGGAGTATATGACTATCTGTACTTGTGTATAAACATAATGCTTAATCCAAAATGCACAATTAGAAACCACTGGATGAAGCAGGTGCCAGCTGTTTGATCTATAAGACACAGGGTTTCTAAAGCTTGGTGAGGTTTGCCTCCCTAGAGAATTAATCCCTTTTTGGCTTATGGAATAATGTTTTCCAGAGAAGATCTGTCTTTTAAAGCCCACTTTCCTCCAAATCCTCGGGAAGAGCACTGTAAATTTTACATCTGCTACTCTGACTGCTTCCATAGCGTGTGAACTGGCCAACAAGAGGTCTAAAACCACAACAAAACTAACAAAACTAGAAGAACAGGATTTTTGGCTAAATACAACGTTTTCATCATCTCTAAACTTGAATACATGCCTCAGTAGGATACTCAAAGGTATTCATGACAGGAGGAAGACATGATACAGCATAATCCTTCTTTGTGTAGGGGAAAAGACAAAGACTACTGTTTTCCCCTTGGAAATGGTGACCTGCTCTTGGAGGCAAGTTGTTATATTCAGTGATTGAAATATTATCTTGCTAGCTGTGAGAGGGTGGGGTTTTTTTTTAGCAAAAATTACAAATTTGATCTATGACAAAGTACCTTTAGCTCTCAAGAAAAGTCACATTAGATGTGGACGATGAAACCTTGTAGTTTCTCACACATTTCTAGCAGTCTGAAAGCACATATCCCCCTTGGTATCGTGAAGAATTTTGCAGTCCCATAATATGCCTCCTAGCTGATAAGCCTTAGGAGTAAGGACAGTGTGACAGGGTTAGTTCTGTTATGGTTGCAATTACCTTACACCCAGCTACAGAGGTGCACACACAAGGTCAAACCCTCATGGGACTCCACTCCCAAAGAAAGTTTGGACACCACGTGAGAATAGCATATGAGTGAGAATAGTTTATGGTCAGTGTTGAGGGAATGAAATCTGAGGCACCTAGACCTAAACTTTTATAGTATGTATCATCTATTGGTGCTATAAATACATGCCTTTTCTTCATAGCATCCTGAGCACGGTATGCTCAGAATCTTTAAAAAAACAGGTTGTGGGATTCTTGAGTAAACAGTGTACTTTGTGGAGGTCCCACAGCAGTGCTATGTTACAGCAAGATAAACTGTCAAGTTGATGTTCAGTTTCCAACTTCAATTAAGTACATAAACCATCTATTCATTTAACATGTTCTACACAAACTTTGGGACACAGGTTTATCTTTTGAATATATAACTATGAAAGGACTAGCACATGACTAAGGCTTCTACATTTCACTGTAATGAAAATATTAAAGCATAAAAATAGTCTTATCATGTCTTGGATTGCCATATAGAATCTTTAAAGATACTTCTTGAATAATTAAGGTGTTAATGAAAAGAGGCAGGGGATTTTAAATGGTATATATCTTCTTTATATATAATTATTCTAAATTCTAATCTTAGACAGAATTTTGCTCTGCTTGAGTCTCCTATAAGAGACTTTTCCTGTCTTTTTAGAAAATCTTTTTCTATGTAGTTAAGCATTCAACTTAATTCAAGTTCAGCAAAATCTGAGTTGCAAGGCTAAATGCCAGCAGAGGATGCTTATACTCAAATCCCAATATAAAGATTACATTTTTTTTTATTTTTAATGCCTAGGGGAATGTTATCTCAAATTTTGCAGTTCTATTTTTAACAAAAATGCAAACCACATCTTTACTATGGTCTGTTCTAGAATTCAATTTCTGTAATTTACAAATTAAGCACATTATACAGAGGGAGTTATTACTAATCTCAGAAGAAGTAAAAAATAATAAAAATAATTGAAATCGTTTCTGTAATGGAATTGGCCAGAAAGCAATATTGCTTGTTGAAATAATTCAAAGTGTTGAAGACTTCTCCCCACTTTCAGCACTGGAAGAGAAATAGTTACTTTCCAGGCGTGCTTTCCAAGAGCTTTAAAATATAACAGGGAGTATCATCCTAGAGAAATTAAATAATCTTGTCATTGAGGAGTATTTGTTTCAGGTGTAAAAAACCCAGGCTCAAGTCCCTGTCCTGAATCAAACCAAGGATTTAAAATTCTGTCTCCTGCATCCCAGGTGACTGCAATGCTTTTAGGGTCTGAAAACACTTTTTATTATCTGTCCCTGATCTATTCATACAAGAAGTTGGAAAAAAAAAAAGGAAAAACTATAGTAAAATAAAATTGTTAGGAGTCTTCACATTGCAGGTGAGAATAACCTTTGTGACTGGGTTATTGGGTGCATTGGTATTTTTTTTTAGACATTGGAGTGTCCTGGCTAGGATGGTATAGAAAATTAGCATCACGTACCTTCATGATTTCTATTGTTCTGCCTGTTTGGATATTCACATTACATAAAAATAAATAAATAGTAAGCTGTCAAAATATCTCACTTAAAAAATTATGTAGTGAAAAAGTACTCATACCATCAATTGGAGGAAAAAAGTCATGAACTTGCATCCAGGGAGCAATTAAGAATTGACTACGTGTAGGAAGAAAAGGAAAAAAGACAGTCACTATTTTGTTTAATTAATATATATTTTATTTTTAAAATTCCTTAGGAAAAAAATATTTTATTTTGTGATGTGAAGAGGATTTAGAATATTCAAAAATCAATCCAACCATTATTGTATTGCTTTTATCACAATCTAGAAATAAGCATCCCATATATGAAAATTACAGAAAATGCAACTGAACTATTTTTTCCAAAATATATGAAATAAATAGGGCCCTGGAAACAGATGATACAAACGCAGCATTAGATTACAAGTTTTCCCTGACAATGAAGTAGGAAAACCAGACCATAATTAACTTCAAAATTGATTGTAGAACCAGTCACTACCAAAGCTTAGGGTTGAAAATGACACGTAGCCTATTTCTGCCGTGATGGCAAATGCTTTTTAGTGGTCACTGATGTTTGTTCAGTCTATACCGTGATGAAAGTCCTATTGAGAGTTCTTAAAGTTAAGTTACAGGGAGATAAACTACTATTGGAATTTACAGCATTTTAATTATCCTGCAATAAAATGCTGACATGTATGTTCTTATCTCCAGTAAACACGTGAGATATGTTGATCTGTAATGGAAGAAAGGTCTTTCTGCATGGTACTTAAGATGTTAGCGTTGAGCTATAATATCTTACCCTCTGCTTGGGGCCCTTCAAGTTTAATGTCAACTCTTTCGATAATCAGGAGAGGCTTGAGGTTGCTTCCATCATTTTAGAGATGAAGGAAGACTCCAGCTGAGCATGTTCTTTGTCACCTGGAATTCTCCCAACTCTCAAAATTACATCTCCTGCATTTTTTTGATTATAGATAACGTTCTGCCAAATCTGTGTGTTTGAACAGTATATATGAGGCAGAGGATGGATTATTTTTTTTCACAGTGAAGTTTATCTCTCTATAAATCCATGACTCAAATCATTACAGGATGTGAGAAGGAGCAACACCGTTTCTTTTTAAAAGTTTTCTGTGTTCTTATTATATATTTAATATATTTGTTGGTGTTTGCCTATATGTGGTATAATATTTGTGAGTTATAGGACACATTTTACTAATATCATTTAGATGAGGTTTTTATTAGATTACAGCATAAAGAAGCAATTACTAAACTCCTGGTTTCTGCTACGTTAGTACTGTGGTTCAGAATGCTTTCAAGCTGCATTTGTTTTATGTCCAGTACGTATTAGAGGAATAAAGTGAAAAATTTAAATGGTCAACATTTATTTGTAACTTCTTATTCTATGGGAGATGTTCAGTCTCCAAATACAATGTGCTAAATGTACCAGAATCTGAACAATGAAGGAAACTTCTGGCTTTGTGGTTGCTGTGGTTTGGGTTCAGGGAAACACTCGAGAAGATTCATTGTTCCTCTTAAGATGGGAGAAGATAGTTTGCCACCAGCTCTCCCCCTGTTCCTTCCTGGGGATTCTTGTGACATCTGTAGCATCTTGTGGTCTTGTGGCCCTTTCATTGAATAGGTCAGCTTGCTGATCTGATATACAAATAAATTTAAAAAAATGTTCTTGCATTTGGTTTTGTCTTGGATCAAGTGACTTGACTCAACACTGGTTCATAAGTAGTGGTATAGAGAAGGATGTGGGAGTACGTAGCCATGAACAAGATGGAGAGCATGCCTGCTACTTTCAGAAGTAGCCTGTAGTTAAAACAGCTTAAGCAGCACTGGGAAATATTAGCTAAATAAGCCTGTGGGACCAGCTGGTTTACATCCCAGGATGCTGAGACAGCTGTCTCTTTGACAGGGCATGGAGATTGGCGTGTCTTTGATGACTGGAAAAAGGTAAATCTTGCACCCATTTTCAAGAAAAACACAGAAAGGGCAACCCAAGGAATTGTAGGACAGTCAGCCTCATTTTACTTCTTGGGAAGATCTTGGAGAGAATCCACTTGGAAGTTCTTTCATGAAAGAGAGGAAGGCGATTGGGAATAGTCAGCATGGATATCAAATATCTAATTATGAAGAGAGGTTGTAAAAAAGATGGAGCCAGACTATTGTCAGTGGTATACAGTGATGGGGAAAAAGGCAATGGGCACAAACTGAAGTACAGGAAATTCAATTTAAACATAAGAAAAAACTTTTTTACCATGGGAGTGATTGAATTCTAGACCAGGTTGCCCAGAAAAGTTGTAGAGTCTCCATCCTTGAAAATATTTAAACCTCAGCTGGACCTAGAACTGAGCAACCTGCTCTAGCTGACACTGCTTTGAGCAGGGGAGTCGGACTGGACAAATTCCAAATGTTCCTAGGATTTCCTGGGAATTGTTGGTTTCTTCAGCTATTCTATAATTCTAATAGACTTGTGTTTAAAAAAAAGTATTTTGATAGATAAAAGATGACAAATGCAAATGAAATGCTCTGTTACTTATGATACATGAACTCAGTTGACCTCGTTGCTTTTAAATTTGAGACTGCTTTTAGAAATTTATTTTTGTAGTGTAATGCTATGTCTGTGTATAGAACTGTAACATGTAGTAAGAGAGCTTCCTGCCCTTTAGATCTAAACTGTGAAAAAAATTGTACTGAATTGGACTACAGCAGGGCTAGTTTCACTCTCTTTTTTCATGGTACCTGAAGTAGTATCATGGTACCTGAAATTCTGGAAGACAGTCCAAAGAGAAATGGTAATATTTGCATTTGTACTAATATCCAGTTTTGTAGAAACATTTTTTGTTTGATGGTAAACGTAGTTGAATGTTCTTTTAAGTTCATTCCCATTGCAATTATGATTGAGCCACAAAAAACATTTTTAAAAGACCTTGGAAGTTCTTTAAGGTACTGCTATTGCAGGATGTAATTCAGATGAAAAGGTTCTGAGCATTACAAAATGTATTAGCCAGAATAGTCAAGTCATAATATAGCTATGTGATTTTGCTCACACTCTCTAATAGGCTTGTGAGCCTTTTAAATAGTCCCAGAGAATTTGCAAGTGGAGTATAATTAGAGTTATTTATTAGTGTATTGTGTGTCATTCTAGCTGGAACACTCCAATGGCTCTCAGTAGAATTCCCCTTGGAAAACTAGCAGTTAATACCCCAGCTATTTTTTTTAATAAGCCTTCTGACACTAAAGCCTCCAATTTGGTTTAAATTTTTATGATCCGTTGTTGGTTTTTGGTTTTGTTTTTAATTAAATGCATCATATTTTCATTTAATGCTACTTAATATTTTACTAAATATAGTTTAATCAGAATAAGTTGCTTATAGTCAAAGGTTCAGACATCGAGTTCTACTGCAGATAAAAATGCTAACAAGTAGTTATTTTGGTTATGTTTTGTATATAGATAAAAACTCAGATTCTGAAGTTATTTTTATGATCCAAATTACTATTAATAATTTTACTGTTTATGTACCTTTTAAATTTTTCTCTGTTTGGGCAATGGAAATTGTTACAGTTTAGTATGGCCAGTTTTACTTTCAAGTTCTCACTAGGGGCTTTGTTTTGCTTGCTGCAGTAGAGAATGTAGCCATTTCTGGGCTAGAGTTTAATTTAGGCAATTATTGCCATTGGAATTAAAAAAAAGGCATGGAATATTTTTCTTGGTCTGAAATCTAGTAGGAGCTGGTCTGACTCAAAACTAACTTGATAGTGCCACGTTAAAAGTCGATCTTGTTGCTAAGACCTGAAAAGGACCTATTTTCATTAAAACTTACTGAGATGTAATGTACTGAAAAACACTTTTTTTTTTTTTCTTTTGTGTAGCGTAGGAGACCTTATAGCTTTTTGGCTTAGAAATGAAAAGTAGAAAACACAGCATGTTCAGAGAAAGCTTTTGGGTTTGGACTCTGGTTATTTTTTTTTTTTTTTTCTTGAGGGCAATATGTAAATTTATTACTGAACTGCTCTTTGGACTTTATTGGTGAGAAGTTCTTGCACATAGACTCTCATGAGAAATTTATAAATTACTTTATTCTCCTGCATATAGTGAAGATAATAGTAGTAAAAAAAAAAAACACCCAATCAAAGGTAGCTGTAGGATTGTGGAATTCAGGAATAGAAACAAGCCCCAGGTATATACCACTGCAGAGCATTTTGTAGAGATGCTAATGGGGCTTATGACTGTGAGGAAAATATATACCTCAGGATTTAACATCTGAATCTTGAATCGTTACAGATGCTTCGTGTGCCCACAGCTGTTGACTCTCTTGCTGAAAGAAGCAGGAGGGAAAAGAAGAATAGAAACACATTCATCAGCAGGTATCTGCGTCGTGTAAATACCCAGTTAGAGCTCGTTTGTTTCATATTTAATTTGATGGGGTTTTTAATTAGCTCGGGTTCTAGATGAAGCTTTAATTAGTGTATAGAAAACTGTAACTGCTCAGAACGGCTGATATAGTGATGTCAGCTCAGCGTGTGGGGTGGGAAGAATCTCTTTGTTTCTGATAGAGCTAGACAATATGAAAAAGATACATGAAAAACAAGAAACCATACAGGCTGTTACTGAATGGATTTGCAAAAGCAGACAAACCAAGCAGGTGAAAAGAAGTCCATTTTAGCCTGTTGTGCTGGGAACAACTTTTTGTAGTAGAACATTGCAGTGAAGATAATGAATTTTGAATTTGAAACTTCCATAAGAATTAATGACATCTCTGTCTGTCTTTTTGTTCTCTTTCCCTTTTGAGGCCTGTTGGTGGCTCCCAATCAATCATTGCCCAAAGGGCAAGGAAATAGAAGAGTTTTAGTGGTCTTGTAACTTGGTGATTTGCATCACAATCTTCCTGCTCCATTTAAAGGGCTCAAGTGTTTTCAATGTAACTGGGGTGCAGAGGGGAATTGTCTGCGTTTTGCAAGCAAAGAGGGCTGTGACTGTGCCAGCAAACTACGAGGGGGGTGAGCAGCAGCCCCAGAGCACAGATGACACGTCCTAACACATTTGCAGTTGAGCATTTCTTTTTCTTTTTTTCTGATAATCCATCGGCGATGCTGCCAGAAAGTATCAAGTCAGGAGGAAAATCAAGACCACTCCCTTGCAATTTATTGCTTATTGTGCATCACAGCTAGCAAAAGCAGGTTATCAGCCAAAAAGGACCATGGAGCATCTAGGAAATTACTTAAGTTTAGAAATAGTTAATGCAAAATTATCTGCTAGATAGAAAAAGTGCAGCAATGACTTTTCCATCCACTTACTTCTGCAAGTTTCTTTATTTTCACAAAGTAACCTAAGTAACTTATCTTCCCAATTTTACGTGTCTGATTTTTTTTCTTGAAGGGAATACTGATAACTCACATTTTAGTTCACATGGAAACAGCCAAGCTCCCTGCAGCCCATACATCATGACCTTAATGTGTCAGTAGTCAGAAGACTACTGCCTCACCTTCTAGAGGGCAGATGGAGTGGCAGTTTGTGATTACTTCACAGGAATGATATGAAAGGGGGTCTCATTGCTTCGTCGCTGAACAGGCTTGGCCATGTGACTGTTCCAGACTGGCCTCAGCAATGTCTGCTGCATCACTTCTCCCACAGCCTTAGATTCTGATTGCCCAGAACCTGGAGGTCAATGTAGATCCATCACGGCTTATAAAAGGCAGCCCTAGTCTGGGCGTTGTGCTTGCCTGCTAGATACACTTAAGAATCAGTGATTTTCTGCCTTATTACAAAACTGATGTTCATGTTCCATCTGAGATAGGTTTTGTTTTCTATCGTATCTTTGGCTTGGTTTATATATTTAAAAAAAAATTATGAACACTTCTGTTTGTTGAACAGAAAACAAATGAATGTTGGTCTCTAGTGATCTGAGTTGGGTCCACAGGGATATTTTCTGCCTGTCTAAATCATACTGAATTTTTTTATGATCATTTTGTGTGTCATAAGACTATCATTTATAAGATAAGTGCTATCAAGAGCTTCATCCTGTTCCTGTTGAAGTCAATGGGTGTTTTTGCTATTGCTTTTCAACAGTAGTAGGATTGATGACTGAAACTGAGCAGCTGCTGAAAGGTTAGTTTTAAAGTAGAATTGTGGTCAGAAAAGCAAAGTGACCCTGTCAGGCTGACGTGCTGGGAGCGCTACATTTATTTTTTCTCAGCGACTTCCAGACCAAATCTGCTCAGTTTACAAGTTAAACATTTTTTATTGACTTCCAGAACTGCAAAGTCTGAAAAATCAAAACTGTTACTTCTGCTTCAGTCCACAGAAGATTCTGCATTTAGAACTTGTTGACACATCCCTGATGCATGGCTGAATCTGGCCTGCCTTTCTGTGTCTATCCTAGCTCTGGAGGGTGAAACCTGCCACAGTAAAAATTTATTTGTTAGGAGAGTAAACAGATACGACTTGCAGAGATAAGGAGATATAGTGGGGAAGTAAAGGCTATTTTTATTTCTTTTTTCCACACTTTAATTGTGTTGCACCTACACTTTAATTCTTAACTTCTGCCATGATAACAATTTAATGTTTTCGGATCTCTTTAGTCTGGGACTACAGAGTCTAAACTGTCTTCATTGTAAAATATATTTTACAAAAGTGCTTAAGTTTTATGACAAAAATAATGATTTCAAGGTCAGTTTAAGACTTCAGAAATTACATCTGAGAGAGCTCCTGCAATTCCTTGTTTACTCTCAAGGGTTCGCCGAGTTACAAAGGGATATGGATTGGAGAACTAATTCAGTTTATTATTTGAAAGCTTTCAGGAGAGCTTCATCAGATGCTAGCCTATAGTATCTGTGCCTTAATCTGACCCTGACCTCAGAATCTTGATGTGACTCCTCAGGCAGAACATACATCATCTGATCTTAAACTGCTCATTTGATTAATATACTGTAGTTAAAATGTATGCTCAGTGCTAAAGTTAAGGCCAAAGCTCTTCCCTTCCATCAAAAGTGCACCAAGGTCAACCGGATTTGTTTCAAGCTTCACAGTGATTAAGGACAGTCCAGAGCTGAACGTCATCTTTCTAATAAAGGGATAAACCAGGACTGTTGTTTAAGAATTAAAAAAGTGAAGTAGCTTTCACTCCTGGGTTTTGCAATGCCCCTGGGCTATTCTCCAAGTTCCTCTGGATCTTGATTTTGTCGGTTATCACAAAGAATAGTAGTCATCCTAGTGCCTGAATGTGTGTGTACACGCTTGTTTATGATGAAGTGCACGTGATGGATGCACGTTTTTAAGACGTGCTAATTTCTACCATGCTTTATACCACACATACTGCCTTGAGTAATGCTTTGTGGAACCTACATTTGCTCTCTGAAGCTGCAGCTATTTTTAAGGACAGCCAAGTATTAATGATTCTTCTGAGATGTGAATGTATGCTAATCGAATTCCTAAAATGCTACAAAAACTTGTCAGGTTTTTACTGTGGGAGATTTGTTCCTATTTTCTCTCTCTATTTTTTTTTTAATTCCTAAAATTCACCACCAAAAGTATTGGTGAAAGCCTTCATCTCTAAAAGTCTTCCTTGTTTCTGGGGGTTGCAAGCTGCTTAATGAGTTAATGTAGCGCAGGTGAAGCTTGTTTCTTTAAACGAGACTGTGGCTAGACAGGTGGAGAGCTGCCTGTTGATCTTGTTCTACACCCTTGGTTGCTGGTAGGTCTTTGAAGGGCAGGCTAAGGCAAGAATCCTCCTTCCAGAGAGAGACTGAGCATGCACAGGTGAAAGAAGGTTTTGTGAGATGCTGGGTAGTGTGAAGAATAGGATAGAGGAGGTAAGGAGCAGGTAGAAGGTTGGAGAGTAAGAAATGGAAGAGGAGCAGAAAGGTTTTTCTGTAAGGGGGCTGTGGCAATGTTTTGGAGACTTTCTTCAAGATCTGGAGGTTTGTTCCAGCCAGCGGTAGCTGAATGAGACAGAAAGGCTGTTGGAGAAGTTCCAGCCTTTGAAAACACCACCTTCGGGCTGCAGGTTGGTTTCAAAGCTCTCTGTTTAGTGTCTTATCTTGCTGATAAGAATTTTCTCTTTTTGAAGCTTGATTATTTTTTTTTCCTTGTTTATTATTTTGGGTACTGTCAAGAACCAGTGTCAGAATGTTTAGTATCTGTTGATGTGCTTACTTTTAAAGGAAATTAGGTAGCTTGATCTTACTTTTCAAGTCAGTATGGTGAAGTATGGTGGAACCCTACTTTCCCTTTGTGGAAAAGTTATGTGGTCTCTCCAGGAACTGTTATCTCTTTCCAATTATGTTAAAAAGCCTGCTTGCAAACATGGAGTAAAACTGGTCTATGCCTGCATACAGATCAGTGAATCAAATCCATTGATCCACTGTGGTCTATGTTTTTGTTTTTGCTGTGTGTGCATAGCTCGGCTCTGTAGTATAAACAGTGAAGTGTGTTTTCTGGAAGTAGCCATGTCTTTAAAAACAGAAAAAAAAAGGAGAGTAAAAACAAACCCAAGAAATAACACAGCAGAAACAACAAAATCCTCTAAAATCCTTTTCCCTCCCTCACTTGGGAAAACAAACAAAACCACTAGAGTGTATGGAAGTACTCAAGTTAATGACATATTAACCTCAGCTCAGCTTCTATGCTTTTGTGGTAGTAGAACATCCAAGGGTTACTCTCCTTGGTAAAAGAATCCCTAAATCTTTCAGACAACACTGAGTATACAGTTTAGACAGTCTCATAACAGAACATTTTTGTGCTTAAGCTTATTGACTCAGCTTTTTCTACTTCTTCAAAAAAAGATAATGTATACTTGATTGTATACATGTAATTGAAAATATTAATCTGGAGGTGGGTTGTACAAAACGTATCTATGTCCTCTGTACTGTTACAGAAGTAGATAAGCTGTACAGAGCTGCTTTATGTGATCAGAAAATTTTATGCATGAAGTTTTCCTGCAAAAGGCCTTGTTTTAGCAGTTTGTAATGACTCATCCCATTATATGTGCTATTAATCCAGTTATATTTGCCACATTCTTACAAATAGGTCCAATGAGGACAATATGGTCTCATGAGCTTCCTGATGAAATTGTTTATGAGCAGGGACAGCACATCTGTAAAGCTGAATGTCATCATAGTTTAGGAGTGAAGACAGATGTTTACCCAATTTTTAGTTTTACACCTAAATTTTCAGTCCTGGCTACCTTCCAAACTCATGTGGCTATCATTCAAATACTATAATTTGAGAAAATGTGTACGCAAATAACTCTGTGGAGTCACGTGGGGGATGAGAAACCAGGTGAGCAGGTTTGTACTGCACTAGTGAAAACTGTGAAGTGAGTATGAAAAGTCGATTACTTAGGATTTAGGTCTGCTTGCGTGTCGCCCTGTTCCCAAAAACATCAAGAATGTGTAGTTCTGCTGGTCATTTTTAAATTATGAAAGATTATCTCTTTAAAACTGGGGCTGTTTTATACATGATGCCTAAATAAGCAGGTAAAAGCTGAATTTTGCTGCCTTGAGAAGAGGGTACTGTGCTCCCTCCACATGTACCTCCTTTGTGTGTGATTTTTTTTTTTTTTTTTAAGTAATTCCTGCCTGTGCATTTAATACAGAATGAATTAATATAAATATTTTAATGTCATATATTATGGCTATTATGAGTACCTGTCAATGGGGCATTTTCAGTGAATAATTTTGATATATCAAGTGGCTGTTGGAATACTGGCAGTTAAATTTCTCCTGTGTTTTTTTTCAAAGGAATGTGTTAACGTGCATTATTTAAGCTTTTCAATTTTTAGTGATTAAAAATATATCCAAATGTATTAATTTAAGTTATAGTAATATAAATTTGAGATTTTTTTTTTTGCTTTTACAATGGCTTGTACGTCTCTTTTCCTTACTGTAAATCTGTATCACTTGCCCAAAGTCAATGATATTTTTCATCTTGTTCTCTGTGGTGTTGAGTGGCCTCCATTTCTATCAAAATCCATTGGATTTACAGTTCTGTGTATCAGTTTAGTATCAGTTCTATGAAAGCTTTCATAACTGTAGGGCATGTAAAACCAGAAAGGACCCTTTGGTTTGTATAGTCTAATCCATATGTAGTTTATAAATCATGCTGTAGTCCCCTCAATTTGACACTATTTGCCTGTCCCATTAGGTCCCATGATTTCTATTTACCTTAGCTTCAGCCAAAGCTATTTCATATCTTCCAGAAAGGCTTTCTGCCTCAGTTTTGAGATGGCCAGAAATGGAGGTTTTAAATTCTTATATGGTTAGTTGGTTCAAGCAAATAAATGTCCTTTACAGTTTAAAAATAATAATAGTAATGCGTTCACTTCTGTCTGAAACCGCCAGACTTCAGCTTCCATGTGTCTGTTCGTTTGAGGATTTTGGGTGCATCTGCATTAGCACATCAGTTGAGACTGGGAACGTGCTTTAAATCAGGTTTGCTGATTTTATTTATTTTATTTTATTATCTCCTCTGCCTCCTGCCCTACTCTGTGTTGTGTCTCGCCCTCGCACTGCTGTTTTCATCAGAAGTTCCTGGACCTGGCGAGCAGATTCCTTTGGAGTGAGCCTCCACCAGCAGATGCATTCCAGAGCAGGAGCGTAGCTAATGTGCTCCAGCTGCAGAGGGGCATTTGGGGCTGGGAAAGCAGGCTATGGTTGGTCTGAAATATCACTTCCTTTATCTGCTTTCCCCCTGCAAACCCAGAATGGGTGGGCATCAAGCCCTCAGCACCCTCCAGATCCTTTCCTGGTGGGGCTGTGCTGCCTGTTAATGTAAACAAAGCCTTTGTTAAAGGTCAGCTTAGTACGTAGTAAATTCTGTCTGTGAAAGTATTTACACAGCGTGTTGTAGCATAGCGAAGATGATCTCATGGATGATCTAAAAAGAATTCAGACTCTTAAGTCACTTGGTAAAAGAGGTTTTTTTTTCAGTTTGTGATTCTTCTGAGCACAATTTTATATTTCTTCAAAGTTTTTTTTAAAAAGTCTTTATACATATCTTAAAATACCTTTCAAAATAATTTGATTTAAAAATATTATCCTTTTTCAAGAGTACTGATCACAATATCATGTGTTACTAATTAGCATGTGATACGGAAGTAAAGGATTTTAAATCCATTTTCAGTGGATTGAAAACTGGCTGAAAGACAGAGCTCAGAGGGTGGTGCTTAGGGGCACAAAATCCAGCTGGAAGTCTGTTAGAAGTGGTGTTCCCCTGGGGTCAGTACAGGGTCCAGTTCTCTTCAATATATTCATCAATGACCTGGATGAAGGGATGGAATGTACCCTCAGCAAGTTTGCTGATGATACAAAACTAGGATTGGCGGATGAC
>BJBW01002499.1:0-61819 GCA_004320125.1 Scolopax mira
CCTTAATCATCTTTGTGGCCCTTTGCTGTACCCTGTCCAGCAGTTCCCTGTCCTTCTTGAACTGGAAAGACCAGAACTGGACACAGTACTCCAGATTGGGCCTCACCAGGGCACAGTAGAGGGGCAGGATGACCTCCCTTGACCTGCTGGCCATGCTCTTCTTGATGCATCTCAGGATGCCATTGGCCTTCTTGGCCACAAGGGTACGTTGCTGGCTCGTGGTCATCCTGTTGTCTACAAGAACTCCCAGGTCTTTATCCTCAGAGCTGCTCTCCAGTAGGTCAGCCCCCAACCTGTACTGGTGCAAGGAGTTATTTCTCCCCAGGTGCAGCACCCTACATTTGCCCTTGTTAAATTTCATTATGTTTCTCTCAGCCCAACTCTCCAGCCTGTCCAGGTCTCACTGGATGGCAGCACAGCCTTCTGGGGTGTCAGCCACTCCTCCTAGTTTTGTGTCGTGAGCAAACTTGCTGTGGGTACATTCCATCCCTTTGTCCAGGTCATTGATAAATATATTAAAGAGGACTGGATCCAGTACTGACCCCTGGGGAACACCACTTGTTACAGATTTCCATCTGGATTCTGTGCCCCTAATCACAACCTTCTGGGTCCTATCTTTTAGCCAGTTTTCAATCCACTTAACTGTACATTCATCTAACCCACACTTCCTAAGCTTGCCTATAAGGATGCTGTGGGAGA
This sequence comes from Scolopax mira, assembly GCA_004320125.1. Classification (NCBI taxonomy): domain Eukaryota; kingdom Metazoa; phylum Chordata; class Aves; order Charadriiformes; family Scolopacidae; genus Scolopax; species Scolopax mira. Next base: position 700 of record BJBW01002499.1, read on the forward strand.
CAGTGTAATCTCCCACAGTAGTTCCAACCTTTATACCTTATGTGGTACCCCATCTGTCTGTAACACATAATTTTCTCCCCTATGTGTATGTATAACTTGTTGAAAGGATAACTCATTTATTCTGGACAAGGACAAATTTGTTTTGGTTTACATGGCTTTCTTGCTTGTCTCTTTCTTTTTTACCTCCTCACTTCACTATAAGATATCTTCAGTACACATTAGCATAAATATATGAGATTTGGTTGTCCCTATGTACTGAATTCTTTTCTATGGATACTGAGTCCCCAAAATTAAGATACTCCCACACTGCTGATGCAGCAGAACTGAGTGGAACCAAGCTCTAATTTTGGCATTTCTAGACGTTTAGAGGAACAAGCACAATGAAACTGTGATGCCTTTGGCAGGACAGTCCAGCTATGCATCAAGAGCCTTCCCACTCTACAGAAGCAGCCTCATCAGAGACGCTGCTGTTTCAGGAGAAGAAGGGATGCAATGGATCAGGAGTTGTCAATTCTTTCTCTTCTTTCCAGTTATGTAATACAGCATCACTCTCCTGGCTCCTATTTGCCAGGCTGTGAGCAGGCACAGAAGGATGCACTGGACCCATGGTGTTTGCTGCTCAGATATGTGTTTCTACTCCCAGAGAGGAGACTGACTAGAAGCATCTCATAAGTCAGGTCCACAGTCAGAAGTTGCTATAGGCTTTCCTAAATAGCTGGGTATTTATGATATCTTGGTTATTGAATAAAGAAAACAAAATTATTTTATACAAAGGAAGAGAAGTTGCATACAAAATATGATGCACAGTTGTGAGATGGACTCTGAAAGCCCTAAGACTAAATCCCTTTCTGCCCTTTTGAAAATCTTCCTTCCCTTCTCCTTCTATTTATTCTGCATCATGTAATCCACAGTGCAAAACTTTACTTCTGAACAAATTAAAACATAAGTGATAAATATTCATGGAATGAGCTGGGGAGTAAATGAATTTTCTAAAGAAGTGTGTTTGTGGTATGTGTCTATATGTGACTTAAAGAGAAATGGAGAATTTGCTCAATTTGTTTAACAAGATTAAACTTTGCTTTGCTTTAACAAGCAATATCTCTCACAGATATTAACAAAAAAACATAGTTTTCAAGCTTTTTAAGGATTACGTTCTGACAGTCCATTACTACACTGTGTATTACTTGGGGATAATAGGCATAGATTTTACTACAAGGTCTAAACTTCATTGGGAACTCTCCTAATTTATAAAGGCATGAATGAAATGAATTGTGTTTTGTACAGAGGTTTCTAGCTGCATTATTAAATTAATTTCCATTACAGGGGATAGACAATTTTATTTGCTTAAAACAAAAGGAAGAAGAAAAAAAGTCCAAACCTCAAATAGCTAAGTAAAAATCTATGCTAAATAGTTATTGATTATATAGTACTGACAAAAACTTAGTGACAGAGATTTATGTTTACTGTGCATTTCAAGCAGTTTGTTTTCATTCTTCATGTTGCTGCCATTTGCCAACTCCAATTGCCAAATGTTTTGATAATTAGTATGTCCTAAATGAGAGTAATTTGTCCCAAAATCCGATCAGATGCTAAATTCCTCGGGTTTGTGTTTTTCATATTGCAACTGTAACTCTATACAGTGCTCTCAGTGACCATAACCATGCAGTAGGGGCCTGGATATCTGTCAGTCCCTTCAGATTATTCATGTGCCTTTTAAAAGCAACACATATTTGCAGCCAACTCAGTCTGTTGTACAGTGCACTTATACACATGATGGATGTGCAGCTCCTGATAGAAAAAAATAGCTTGAAAATGCTGGAAATATGACATCAATAAATTATGCTCTATCTGTGATATTTTCAGCCAAATAAACATGCTTAATTCCCTACCATGTCACTGTATCGCTGCAGTTTTTTGCATGTGGTTAGCCAACACCCTGAATGTTTTTTGTGTGATATGGTAACTATGCCAGATATCTGATATTTCCCAGATTGCCCAATGCATAATCTGCTTCTTTTCATGCATAGCATGGGAATGTCATTTTCCTTGGTTAGTTCCCATGGTTCCTAGTTTCGATCTCCTTCTGCTCCTTAAATGTAAGTTAGGCTCTTACCTAGACTCCCAGAACTCCTGTTGATTGATTCCATGAAGTAGTGCAGACAGCAGTAGTGTTATCCAGTGGACAGAGGAAAAGACACAACTTCAGGCTGGTCTCAGCTATGCAAGGAGACAAAGAGAAAAATACGTTGAATTCCAAAGCATTCATATGTATCATTCCTGGGGCCAGGTTTCTAAAGAACAGGGAACTTAATACATTTCAAAGCAATTGCCTGACTGTGTGGTTGCGCACTGTGCTTTCTACTCCCCCATGCATTTCAATCACAAACTGGTCTTTAGGGTTTTTTTGGTATTACTCTTCTAGAATAGTTTTATTATGAATTACAGTACTGTGTAGCAGCCCTAAGCAAGATCCTGGATTAGCACTTTGTAACACAAATTAATTATGAGTAATAATAACAGAAAGGAGATGGGTGAACTCATAATGTGTACCTTAGGGAAAACTGGTGTGACTTCATTTTAACCATGCAGTTGGAATTTATGAAGTGAATGAGTATAATTTTGTGAAGTCAGCTAAAAACCAGTTAATCTTTATTTCACTTTGAAGGTTCATTTAAGAAATAAAAGGAATATTCTCACTTGAAGGAAACTCCCCTGCACTTGAGATTCAAGGGGACAAAAGAGCTTAATCACCAAGAATGTATGGCTTTAAAAAATTCAGTTATGTGTGCATTATTCACAGAAATGTAGTCAGTGATTTCATAAGAAATGAGACAATTAAGGGAATTCAACAAAAACTCAATAGGGGCCCTTAGCAGAGTCAAAGACTGGATTTCTAAAAAGGTTCTGAGTCACAACTTCACCAGCTGATTTCTTCATGGGAAAGAAATAGAAAGGGAACGGAAGGGAAGGGAAGGGAAGGGAAGGGAAGGGAAGGGAAGGGAAGGGAAGGGAAGGGAAGGGAAGGGAAGGGAGAAAATTAAGAAAGAGAGAGAGAAGAGAGGGAGAAAAGAAGGATTAAGAAAAAAAATTATAGCACAATTTCCTACTGGAAGATATATATTATAGAAAGAAAAATATTTTTCTTAATATGAGATTGCAATATTCTGCACCTTTAGTTACACAGGAAGAAAAACTAGAAAATCTAAATATTTCATAAATATAAGTGATTGACTAGATTCTTTGAAACAGTTCAAATGTTAAAAAGAAAATCTTTTCACATTTGTGTGATATTGTCCTCTTTCTAAATCAATAGACATCAGAAAGAATCTCATTGAAATGGGCATTGTCCTTTCATTTCTGACCATGAAAACAATAATGGCATATAATTCAAGATTGCTTGAAGATTGCTAATTTATGACTGGGAATGTCAGGGCTGAGTGTTTACCACAGTCTGTTCTGGACTTTTCAGGTTATTGGTGATGTGTGTACTTTGAACTTTAAGGACCACAATGCCATGATCCTCTCCTCCCTGGAGATAATTCTGAAGTAATTGCAACTGCTGCTGATGTTGCTAACACCACCTAGCAGAAATGGAGCCATGCTGTAGAGATTAGATCACCAGAAGTGATAGAAGAATCAAAATTATTAGTATAGAGAAGGGAAACATAAGCAAAATCTGCAACAAGGAAAAAAAAATGTTGGGTTAAAAAAAAAAAGGGGGTGGGGGGGCGGGAAAGGAGACTAAAGATGCAGATGTCATTTGGCAGGTACTATGGAATATCCTTCTTTTTTCAGAACTGAAGACCTTTTGCAGTCTAGCAAAGTCTATGCAAAAACATGAGGGGTTTTATCACTTTTAAAAGTCTGATTTCAGTGATATCCTCTTATCATGACTGAAGCATCTTATTCTGATGGCAGAACATGGACTCCTAGATAATATTGGGAGGATTTTTATAATATTCTGCCTATTGCCTAATTGTGCAAGTCTTTATTGCTCTTTTGGTAGAACAGGTACTCTTAACTTCCAGGAAAACTTCTGACTTTATTATGTTAGATATCTAACTGTGAAGGTAGAAACAACTTCAGTTTTCAATATGGGATACAGATCAAGATTAATGGGTCACTATCTGGATAATATTTCTACTTTTGAGTATTGACTGTCTGTCAGATCTACTGTTTAATTATATTACTCTCCTATCAACATTTTGCCTCATGACATTCTTGTAAAGGAAAAATTTGAAGCAGCTACCAGGGTAGCTAAAAAGACCACTTCTAAATCCTCAGGTCTCTTCAGAGACATACAGGTCTCTTCAGTGTCACATATTATTAATGAAAAATATTTTCACTCACCATGTAATAAATATTTCCATCTCACAGCTATGGGAACCCCTTCTTTTACAGAGAGACACACCCACTGTCAAATTCCAGAGTCTTATAAGACAAGTTTAACTTATGCAAAATGAGCAAGATGTTTGTGGGGGTGTGGTGGTGGGGGTGTGTGTACAATAAAAAGAAAAGCATTACCATGCAGCCAACGAAAATGTGCCCCCCTGGTCACCTTCCCTTTCTTTAAACACAGTCTAATCTATCCTTATAGTGGGATTGACAGCATTCTGGGCACGCTGGTTGTGACACCCTGCATGTGGGCAGATGTCTGTAAAGAAAAGCACCCTGGTACTATGGTTTGTGAGGAAACATCTCGGCAAGTTCAGAGCCAGAAGCAAGGACAAGCAGGACTTGGTTTCCTTTTGAAACACTTACTTACATATCATTCCAGACAAGATGAACAGTTCACTTTCCATAATTCTTCTGAACCATAGAGATTAAAAGGAAAAAATAAAAACAAATTAAATAAATATCTGATAATACCATAAGAATCTGGAACAATCACCAAAATGGCCATCAGAGCTCTAAATAAACAGCTACATAGAGTCAGCTTTAAGTGCCAAGCAGTCAAGTCAGCTCAGCATACGATTCATTCAGGCTATTTCTTCATATTAGATTGGCAAGGCAGAATCTGTCCTAACTATTGGATTATTAGCTACATGAAAGAACAAAAGCTGAATTGATAACACTAATAGGGGGCAAATTTTCTAAAGCTATGAAGATGAAAAGTCAAACATATGATGCATATAAGTTAAAGTAACAGATATTGATACATAAACAATATTACTCATGCACTATACCAACTCACTCATATACATGCAAAGCTCACTTAAGCAGAATAACTGAACTCAGAAATGTATGGCTGCAATATTAAGAAAGCAAGAAGTGCAAGAAGGGCTATCTATAGAACTACGGATTGGTCACCCTCATCTCAGTCTGAAGGAAGTTGATGGAGCAGCTAACCCTGGAAACCATTTCTAGGTACATGGGAAAGTCATGCTTAACCAATCTGATAGCTTTCTACAATGAAATGACTACAGTTGTGGATGAGAGAAGAACAGTGGATTTTTACCTTGATGTTGTTTTCCATAACATTCCCCTAGGCAAGCTGACAAAGAATGGGTTAGGTAAGTGGAAAATGAGGTGGACTGAAAATCTGACTAAGCAGCCAGTTCAGACTCTTATGATCAGTGGCACAAATTCCAGTTGGAGGCCAGTCACTAGTCATATACCCTAGGGGTCAATAATGGGGGAAATAGTGTTTAATGCCTTCATTAATGTTGTGGACTATAGGGCAAATTTGCAGATGATATAAAACTGTGAGGGTTGTGTTGCCATTTAGAGAGACTTGAACAATCTGGATTATTGGCAGAGAGAAATCTCTTGGAGTTCAATAAAGGACAATGTGCCTGGAGAGGAACAACCCCATGTCCTAGTACACCTTGTGGGTTGACTGTCTGGAAAGCACCTTTTCAGAAGAATGACCTGGAGTCATGGTGGGCAAGCTGAAGATGAGCCATGATGTTCAGTTGCACAGAAACATCCAACAGTCCCCTATGCAGTATGAGGGAGAGTATTGACAGCAGGCTCAGGCAGGTGACCTTTCCTCTCTACTCAGCACTGGTGAGGCCACCCAGTATAAGATATGGATGCACTGCAGCAAGTCCAACTGTAGCGTCTTTTGCATGAGAGCCTGAGAGAGCTGAGTCTGTCCAGCTTGGGGGGATCTTATTGATGTGTATGAATACCTGATGGAAGGAAATGAAGAAGAAGGAGCCAGACTCTTTTAAGTAGTGTCTAATGAGAGAACAAGAGGCAACAGGCACGAACTAAAATTTATGACATTTTATCTGAACACAAGAAAACACTTTTTTTTGTTCTGTAAAAGTGATGGAACACTAGAACAGGATGCTCTGCTGGATTGTAGAGTCTCCATCTGTGGAGATACCCAAAATACAACGGAACACTGCCCTGGTCAACCCCTTCTTGCTGACTCTGGTTGAAGACAATCTCAAGAGGCACCTTCTAACCTCATCAATTCTGTTTCTTTAGTGTACCCACCAAAACACAGGTATTCAAACAACATACATTTTTCTCATACATGAATGTTTCAGAATGCATTAAACAAGGAAGATACAGAAAAATGTGCTTCAGTTTATTCTTTCCACAAAACCATTGTGAATAACAGATGCAAACTGTAGGTATTTTTTAACAGTTGATTATCTAAGAAGTATTCAAGGCCAAGTTATCTCCAGAGTCTTTATCTCTACAACTCAGGAAGATTGGTGTTCACTTTGCCTTTCCCCTCAGTATGTGTGGGTCTACCACACTATCTATGTGTGGTAGATTAATAGAATGTATGTGGGTGGTGGGGAACAAAAACAAAACCAAAAAAAGTATAGCCAAACAAGTAGGAAATAAAGTCTGAGGTAGTTGTAAAAATATTAGTATTTCAGGAGTAGAAATAAGTCTAAATCCAAACTGAATTACACTAGAAAGGATATTTAAAGGTCAACATTTTACATAGGTACACACACAGACACATACATCATAAATATCAGAGTAAAGATGTTTTCTGTGTAATAATCAAGAGCAGATAAATGGGCTGACACATTCCTGTCACCGTTCTCCTCAACACATAAATGCAGACTATTCCATTTAACATAATTATATGTGATTATGCTTTTAAAAAGTCCCCTAGATTTAATATGCTTTAAATTTAAAATTACTTAAATATTGTAAATTTTAAAATATGCCTATTGCTTTTGAACAAAAAATATTATTTGTCTGTCTCTGGACTTTGCATTTTTAAATGATTTGTATATTTCAAATAGATACAGTTTTTTTATAGTTGGAATTATTTTTATGACTCATAAAGTCTACTTTTTAAGACCATGTTTCAGCAAGATATTTCCCCATACTTCAACTATTAAACTTGTGAGAATTCCTGTGATATTAGTTTTTCAGGCAAAACCTTAAGACATTTCTCATTTAAAGTAATAGCAAGATATGTGATAACCAAATTATCATCTTTTAAAATACATATTTTCACTCACAGTTTTTTACCACAATTGTGAAACAATGAAAAAGTGAAATTAAATGTATTCTTCAGTTTGTAAGAGTTTGGAGAAAACATTTCTGTCCCCATTTTTCCAGAACAACACCACAAAATCAGGAAGGATTTGTTCTCTCTCTTATTTATCTTTAGTAGAAGAGTAAGATTGGTACTGAACCACTTCTGTAATCTGCCACACAAACTGATTGCTAGAACTTTTAAAACCCAGGAGCTAAAAAGTTCTTTCCTTCTAACAGTTTTCAGGTGTAGTCAGAGACTGAAATTAGTCCCACCCCTTTGACTTGAAAGAACTTTCTCATCCTCACACCACATCTTACTAAAAGACTCCACAAAATAAAAAAGTAATAATATTATTCATACTTTTCCCTAAGACATTATTTGTCCTTGCTGTACTATTCTTTCGAAGAGAACATTAAGCAAAATTGTTTTTCAAGAATAAGGGGCTGCCATTTGCCACATTTTGAGTCATAAACTGATAAAATTGAGAAAAAAAGAACTCCATCATGCAGCTTAAAGACGATCAAATGGTAAATAGCTTGTTCAGAAGATTATTTTTGGATTTAGAAAAAACAAAGTTCTGTGTTTGTCAGAAACAGTATGCCCCAAACTGCATTAAAAAGTGTCAGGGTCAACATTCTCTCAATTGCAGTTTTACACATGATCCTAAAGGATCGTGTAATCTTTGCTTTTCACAAATGTGTTTCTCTCACATTGTGGTGTATTGAACTTCTGCTTCAGTGTTCCATGCAATTGTTCTATGCCACAAACATTTGTGGAGGGACTGTTTTCTCAAAGAATTGTTAATGTATGACACATAACATAATCTTTCTCTGATTTACTCATTTAAAACTTGCCTAGAACATTTGTAAATTAAAACTGTTACTCTGTAAAGATGCCAGGGAAACAGTGTTTTGAAGAGATTCCAGTAAACTTCCTGGTGAGCAAATGTCTAGCACATCACAACACTCTAAAAGAGCAAAATATTTTTCAGAAGAAACAGGGAGGAAAAGAAAGGAAGTCAGTAACCCTCAAACTAATAGGCAAATAATAGACTATTCAATAAGCCATACAACTCCTAGTATATTTCTAGATTGCCCAGAAGAATTAACAGAAAGTTGTTTTGGTAAAATGCTTTGTTCAGAACTATGTTTTACAACTTGTGGTATTCCCTGAGTGAGGGAAAGTAACTCTAATGCATCAGATCACTTGTAGGAAGTGTATGGATCCTTGTCTAGGGACAGGATAGCCTTCTTGATCTGTGAAGTGTTTATGAGTATAAAATAGAACAGCTGAAGGAAGACTGACTGTAAAAGGTACTCTAAACTGGACACTGCACAGTGTCTGTGGTTCTGTGAGACTGGAACAAACTGATGCTTGAAGTGCCACTTAGACTTGTGCTCTAAATCTGCCAGAGATTTCTTCCACAGCTTCACATATTCTATTGAATATCCTACCTACCACGTCATAGTGCATGCTAGGATGGGTCTGCTAGGATGTGAGTGGCAAATAAACTCTCCATGAATCAATGTCTAAGGCCACATTGTTCATTCCAAAAAATAAACAAATATTTTTAAATTAAAAAAAAGCCAATAAAACATTTCCACAACATTGTCCATTCTTTATTCTTATTCTTCCCTTTTTTTGAATAATTTTTATATTATAAAAATTTTATTTACCTTTTAAATCTAACTAAGTTGCCTTTTGAGACACACTGTAAGGCATCCAAACCATCAGTATGGGTCTTCAAAAAATATCAGTGGTTGAGATCCAGTCCCTATTGGTTGGGTGGATGCAGAAGGGAAAGGCAAGAAAGCCCAGGGATGCTCAAACAGGTTGTCTGTATGAAAACTGGTGTTTCTATACCTACAGAATTTGAGAGGGGATAGTAAGAAGGCTCATGGTTCAGGTTCAAGTAGTTCTTTGTCAGTAACATACTGAATAAACACAAAGAAGTTTTTCACCCCTTTTAACAGTTATTCCACCAGTATAAAATTTGGTTGTGCAATGAAGTGTTTTTTGACAATGCAGCAGTGCTAATATACACCAACTAGTAATCTGGCCCACTACGTGAATAGCTGTAAAAAGATTTTGGGTGGTTTCAGAGTTGCCATTTTTCACTTCAGATTTCACTGCATTCCTGTGATAAGAAATCCTTCTATACAGAAAATTTGGTGCCTCCCTTAGATGCAACAGGAAATATATTAACTCAGCACAACCACTAGGATTGACATAGCTTTTCTCCCAGAATACAAATTCCAGCTCTAACAGCATTAGAGCTTTATTAATTTCACAATGTTTCCAGCATGGTTTTACTAGCATACTTTTGCAAGTCATTAATTGTGCATTCTGCCACTCTAACTTTAATGACATTGTAATTTATACCCAGACTGCTAGAGAAATGAACTGTAAAGTACAGTTTTCATTAAACAGTCTGAAAAAAGTAATAAACACACAAATAAATACTTACTAATAGATGAATTAATCACAATAATTTCAAAACATTGGAAATATCTCTTGAGACACACAAAAAAGATAGAATACAAATAGAAGTGTGAAACTAAAATTGACATCATGGGGAAAATAAACTGTCATGAATCTTAGCAAGGAGTTCCATCAAATAATTTTTGTCTTTCTTTAAAATTACACGACCATTTGAAAACTGAATTACCATTTATTTTGAGCTATTTTTCCATACTACCTCCTGGGATTATATATACTAACAATTTCTTGAAAATCTATCATGGATGCTTCTAGATTTTTTTCCCCTTTCTCACCACCTCTGAGATATTAAATAAAAATAATCATACTTGCAACCTTTTCTCTGAGTGTGGAAATTGTAGTTTGATAGCAGCATTCAATTAAAAAAATCTGCAAAAAAATAAAAGAAACCTTTCTGGCTACAATGAAGGCAAGCTGATGAGCTTAATTGGGAGAAATACATTTACATTTAACTGAATGAATGAATACACCCAGACATCTGTATACCAGTGTTTAAAAGAGTGGAGACAGTACAAAACAAATTAAAGAACTTAAAAACTTAAAAGAACTTAAATGTTTAAAGGACTTAAAATGAAAGTTTTACTTCAGAATTTCACATTGAATAGTGTTTTATTAATTTTTTCAATTAATTTATTTATATTCCGTTCTTCTCTTCCTCCCTTCCTTCCTTGCCCCCATCCTTTATTCTTTTCCTCTTTCCTTTGATTTGTCAGTCACCTGAAAATGGCTTCTCTTGGTTCAAGGTTTGTCCTCCCAATGTTAACTTGGGTCAGAATGAAATCAAACTGGGCAACATTACGGTCATTGTGGGATTTAAGCAAGTTCAGTGTAACCAAAGTGAATTTCCTGGAGACATTGTAGGATGGTAATTTTGTGACTATTGCTTTTTCTGCCTTGAGATAAAAAGTGGAAAGGACTCATTTCTTCTAAGTCTGAAATGCTGTGTATCAAATCCATCACCTTCATCACACATTTCTACCCTCACCTTTACTCCCAATTTAGTGCCTGAGATTCCTTTTTGCAAATTTCTTACAAAGCCCTCCTGTCTAAAAATAATAACTAGCAGATACAAATTATATTCTATTTTTTCTCTTTGTCCAACATATAATATCATATTATTGTTATATATTTATTTTTATTCCTTTTGTTCTTTTTCTGAGTATCTCTGAATTGGTTTCAAACACTTAATCTTGCCTTTGAAAATCTTCATGGTTTCCCTTTAACTATGATTTTGTGATCCTTCACAAAACCTTAATTTTTGCTTACATTAGAGTATCTATTCGGCAATTCAGTTTCTTGAGTCACTTGAGTGACTTCTGCACACATCTCTACTTTCTTCTGTCATCTATTCAATAAAAACCCTCCAGGATTTGTTGGTTTTTTTGGTCTTGTCTTGGGATTTGGGGTTTTGTTTAGGTTTTTTGGGGGCACGTGGGCGTGTTGATTCTTGTCTCTATTGGAACACATCTTTCCACTCACCTTTCTCAACCCTTGAATTATTTCCTGGTTCCATCTCACAATTCCTTTACTATTTTCTTTAGACTTCCATTTCCATTGCTCTTTTCCCATGCTTTTTCTTTTTCTCACTGTGAAGCTGATTCACCTTTATAATTCCCTCTTCATTAATTCTAGTATCACCAGTATTATCAACATCACTTTTCCTGTCACTTTTGCATTTTAGCTATTGTTCCCTCTTTTTATACCTCATCTTTTCATGGTCTAGAAATTCCTGCAACTTACATTAATAGGTACCTACTTCACATTGGAAAGCAATTTTTAAAAGTTTGCAAAAACAAAGCATTATAAAAAGAATACAATATTATGTATATTCTTTTTTCCTTGTTTTGTGCAGGCACCAGCTACTGGTCTTGTGAATGGAGCCATTAGGAAGTTAGAAGTGTCAGAAGACAAAAAATGAGGAAATTTGAATGGAAAGACATTTTTAAATCATCCTAAAAACAGAAAGTACCAAAATAGATAAATAACTAAACCTGAAATAGATTCCAAACTATTAATAAGTATGTTATTAATAACATTGATTATTAAGACATCCAAGCCCTTGGCTAAATTTTTAGAATTTTGAGGAGGAATGAAATATCAAAAGGAATTCTGTATTTTATTAATTGCCTGATAATATGCTAAAGATTTTAAAGGAGACATTTTCTTTATTCTTGTTATTCATTCTGTTGCAGATATCTACCTTGTACCATCCAAGCTCTAATGTTTTTCCTACAAATACTATGTTTATAAGGGTGACTTTTTTTTTGTTTTCAGGAACATTTTCTCATTGGTGAGAAGAAAATGGGAAATGTCTAAAAATTTTCACATTATTCATAACACAACATTAATTCCTTGTTTTATAGTTACTACTTGTGCTTCCAGAAGTAAGCCATTACCAGACATTTCAGAATTAAAAGATCATTTATTTTTTAAGTCATTGCCAAAATGCCTTTTAATCATCAAGTTTTGTCTTCATAAAAGGCTTTCAGGTTTACTGAAAAATTAAGATTTCACAGTATTCATTGAAGTGCTTTTGAGAAAGACAATATCCTGAAGAAATAAATCCAATTATTTAGTTTCAATTAAATTAGCACAGATAAATTTGCTTTGGTACCTGAGGGAAGTCTTTTCTACATTTCTGAAAAAGGATGCAATAAAACTTATAATAAAGGAAGAGGAAGGCAAATGTTGGACACTTGTATTCTGGGATACCTTGTAGCCTTAGCTGAAGCCTGCAATAGTCTCAATTCTTAGTAATGATCAGACTCAAATTGCAGTCCCGAAATTTTGTAAACTTTCTTATCCAGACTGAAACATTTGGACTTTTTTTTTTCTTTTAATTAGATAGATAGAATTTCTGATTGTTCAAAGTTAGAAATTAACTTCATTTTCATAAGTCATTTTTAGTTACTTAAAAAAATTTATCAATGCATTGGATAGCAAGTAGATCTGATAATTTCTTATTCCAATGCAAAAATTTTCAGGAATTAAGGAAAACTAAACACCAGGACAGATCAATCATAAGAGATCAAACAAACTGTTCTGATCTAAATAAATCCTCATTAAGCTCTCCAAGAGTCAAACATAGATCCAGATTAAGCTAGTACTCTTTCATATAGAGTTTTCTTTCAGTCTTCATGTGATTGAGAGGTTTTGAAAGGAAAAATTACCAAAAATCCAATACCAAGCTAATTGGATCTCTGACCCATTTTAAACAAATAACTAAATGCAGCACTTCTTCCAAACTGTAGAAAAAAATAAACGACCTTCTGTATTTCAGACATATGAAGGAGAATATAGGATTATATTTTACAGAAACGCAAAACAAAACCCAATGATTCAGCTGGAAGGCAAGCACTTAATATATTTTGAACAAAAATAATTATATGTAAGAGCTGAAAAAAAGTAAAATGCTTAATTTATAGATTAGACATAGAGAACAGGATTAACTTTAAATAACTCCATATACCTGCAATGCAAATTTCAACACCTACTCTACTTTTTCTTGTTTCCTTTTAAATGCAACAAAGTGAACAGGATTCATTTGATAATGCTATCTGAGGTATCTTTTTTTAAGTACATTGTGCCTAGAAACAGTTATATTTCATATGGTAGCTGATTATGATTATTGTATGAGATAGTACACCTGACCATTGTCCTGTAGGAATGGGTCATTACAGTAGTATTCTGTGTGTAAGAATATCTCCAATCTTCACAATAAATCCAGTTAAGTTTTGTATAGGCACATATGGTAATCAGATCACTTTAAAATTAAACTACAGTCATTTCTGAAGCTGTGTGGAGAGTGTGGTATCAGTCATCAATAAACTTTTGGGCAAAAGCTGTAGACCTTCTGTATGTACAAAACACTTTATTGTTCATTAAAAGTCTTTAACAAAAAATTTAACAAAATTTGGATCTGAATCCCACAAAAATGCAGGGATATTGAAGGCTCAGCTTTTGGTTTAACTGTATGCTTTTGACAGGATAATAGAGACTAACTAAGCATGCACTGAAATGGATCATTTTTGGTTACTTTTTTTTCTGGACTGTAAAGTGGGAAAAAAACCCCACAAAGAAGTGTACTTGTGTGCAATCTCTGAACCATTCAAGAACAGTTTTAGATTAAAGTCACTTCATGATAACTTTTCAGAAGTTAAACTTGTGACAGAACAGACAATGGTTTTGTCTTATCTTAAAAAACTACTGACAGATTAATTATTAGGAATGCATACTGACCATTGTGAGTCATTGTAAAGTTTTTCTTTGTGTGCTGAAGCTCAGATCTTTCTTTCTACCAGTTTATAAAACTGCTAGTCAGTTATTCAGCCGGTGCTTTTGGCTTTAGTCCATGTTGGAAAATAGCACCATACAATTTAAAAGAGTATGATGGATACAGCTGTGTAAATGAGCAACCTGCACATTATGCATTAGGACAGAAATTACTGCCTTCAAGAGCAAACTTTATACAAAAATGTGATCAAATCCATTTATCAGAGGAAAGGAGAAAAACTTTAACTGATCTGAAAGTATTTAAACTACAGATCTACAGGTAAACCCCTTAAGCAAAGATCAGCACAGAAAGAAACTTCTTCAAATGGTACATCAAATTACTCTTCTTTTATTCATAAACATATCCATTTCAGCTCTGTTAGGTATAAACTGCATTTTTTTTACATGAGTTACTCACTTTTTAAAGGGAAAATATTCTGCATTATTGTTTGGGCCCCTGCTGAATCATAGAGATGGATATAACTTGTTGATGCAAAGGTTCTCAAACAAATTCACTTCTCTACTTAGATTCTGATTTAAACATTGCCACTAAGGTTTATATCTATCTCAACATACCTGTAGAAGAATCAGTCTTCTAATTCAGTGTTTTATCACATATAATATTGCAAGATAGAAATGAATAATTTAGGAAGCCAGAAAATAAGTTCCTTTGCAATTTACACACTTTTAACCTACATGTAAAGGAAACAAGCAGGTGCTTTGGTCACTACATTCTCAGGGGTAATAACATGCCAGACAACTCTTTCTACATTAAAATGTTAGAAAGTATTTTTGCAGTTGTCTTTTTGCTGCTTAAGGAGATGCATATATATAACAAATTATCAAGTTAGTATACATTTCCTGACTTTTCAGCATTTTCATATTCATCTTATACCCTTTGTATCATTTATAACTGTAAACTAAGACAGCAAGCTATCCCTGTTTCTGAGAGAATGTTCAGCATAATTTTAATGGGTTCATTTTGTAGTAATAATTGAAGCTTGCTGCAGAAAATGCAGCCAGCATGTGAGAGAATGCATTCAAACAGTGACTTGAGATTATTCTTTATTTTACTTAATGATTGCCATATTCAGAAGAAAAAAAAAAAAAAGAGCTAACTTTCTATTATATTTCTCTATTTCAGTTGTAAGGGTAGTTCACTAATCATGTATCAGAAGTTATTATTGGCTGTGTGATGCCCAATTTTGTGAAGTTAATTGATACAGTATTATATTTGCCTTTGTAGTGCTGGTTTGCTTCTTTCCTTTATCTCAAAGAATGCTCTTTGAAATCAAGATTTTGCAACTCCAAAGCTCCTTACTCCTCATGAAATCATTTTCCAAATTAATAAATCGTTCAATGGTAATTTTTGTCTTTATAATGGGTTTTCTTCAAAACAGAGAGTTAAAACTTATTTCAAAATATTGTTTCAAAATGCTGAGTGTGACTCAGAATATATTAACATTCAAATTATTCTGAAAGTTCTGCATCTTGAACATAATAAGGATAGAACTGGTTCATTATTAGAGTAACAAATTAATCAGCTGTTAACTTGATCCTGTTAAAACAATCTTCCTTAAAGGGTGTCTAAAATTTCAATCAATTGAATGTAGGTTTTCTTAGAGTGAAGGTTAGTAATTTGAGGAAAACATGATGGGCTTTACTACCTGCTATCCAAGAACTGCAAGCAATAAGAAATATAGTTGCCCTGTGCTAGGTACAGCTTTGTAACACCAGATCAACAATACAGCCCTTCTGAACCATCAGTTCTTACAGTCAGACCTCAGTCAATATGTAGCAAGTTAGAAAAGTGAGTGTTTGGAGTGCAAATTTCATGCTGATTTGAAAGTTAGGTTGCAGATTATTGAAAGAGGTATGGATTAAAAGCAACGTTTTTTGTTTAGTTGTTGGTTTTGTTGCAGCACTGCCTTTCCAGCTGCATATTGATTTGTCACCTCCAAAGTTTTCTTCACATAGTGTAAGGTAACAAAGTGGAGACCACCTCAGCTACTCCCAAAGTATGAATTCAGGCTTCAGAGAAAAACATATGTTCAAGTAGCCAAGTGAAATCAGACAACCTTCCTTGAGTAAAGGAAAAAGAACAGAAATCAAAGTTAAATATTCCCCTTGAGGCAACAAAACAATGTCCTCTGAGGGCTGATGAAATAAAAAAGAATAAAAAGGATAAATGCTTTAACTCAGAGTGGATTTTACCTTTAATAGGTTTGACACACTAAAATCTTGTGACACTATAAAAGTGAAATATGACAAAAGTTTTCTCACCGGGCATACAGGCCAATGTTAAAAATGTCGTTTCTCAAAGGTCATTTGAAGGTAAACTGACTGCTTTTTGTCAAGGGGAAAAGAATAAACAAAATCAAAACTTTCAGTGATGCAGAGAGTAAATGATGTAGGGAAAAAATGCTCTAAACTGCAATAATTTTCACTAACAGAGCACGAACATTAAAAAAAAATAATAATGTATGTAAGTGAAATCTGTCAATAAGGCACATGCTTCCACTCTCAACCTAAAGAAAATATTCTAGAATTATTATTCTTAAAAGAAGAAATGCACAATGAAAATGAGTCCTGATTCACTGGAATAGCAGAGAGGTCTGTCCATGTCCAATTGTCAATGTATCATAGTAGACTATCTTCAATATACATTAAGAACATCTAAAGAACATGTAAATTCAGTGCCATAAAAAAGATCATCCCAGACACATAGAAAAGATAGACAAGTCTTTGTTCTGTCAATCCCATAGTGGTTCCACTAGACTACAACTGCTCAACAATAAGTGAAGTGTGAATGTGTCCCTGGGTTTTTACTGGTGTATCCAGATAAAATATGAAAATATAAAATATGAAAATATAAAATATGATAAAATGTAGCAGGTTGATGTAGTTTATATATAATTTAGTTGCAAATGAATAATATTTTCATGACAAAATGAATATATCACAGGAATCTAACATTATTCTAATATGAAATATTAAAACACTTATAAAATCAAATAGCCTGATAGAAGTAAGTTCCATTAAAACAGGAAAGGCAAAAACTTGCATTACACAAAAACTTCCAGTGGAACTAGAATTAACCTTTATTATAGTCTCAAAAATTTAAAAAAGCTTATTAGAAATACTTACAAAGTACTGTTATTCATCCCCGCTAAGGTTATTCGGTTTAAATTTCCAGGAAATCTCTTGTTGGCATATGTTGCATTTTGTAGCATAAAAACTCTTTCCTGGATTAACCCATTTGTTTGCTCTTCATTTCTTTTGGCTAAGGCCAGTTCAGTGCATGTTTCTTCTAAAGTTTCATTAACATTTTGAAGAAGAACAATATCTGCCTTAAAAATGGATTTTTATTTTTGATAACGCTTTTAATACCACATGCACCTTGACAGATACTGATTGGTATCTTATTCCACACTTCAGTCCAGTTTCTGAGAGAGCAGAAGTAATTCAAATGAAACTTGATGCTGAGTATTATGGTATTTATATTTTAAATGTCTAGGGTTTTTTTGTTTGTTTAAATATGCTTATTATACCTGGCTACTAATATCATTGTGAAAAATTATTCTTTTCATGTTTGATGTGTTATTGGTCACTAGATTTATTGGTCTGATGTTACTCTTGATCCTTAACAGTAAAACTGAGCATGACAGCAATGAATAGCAGTCAGAGGGCAAAACTGGTTCACAATTTCAAGTAAATATAAATGCTACTGACATTCGGAAAACATTGAAGTTTAGCTTAGATTTTGGCTTTCAAACATGAACTATAGTTTTTTTATGCTGTTTTCTTATGAACATACCCACCTCAATAGTAATCATTATCTATGTAAAAGAAAACATGACATAGAAGGTGCCTTATGCTGTCCTGATTTTAATAGCTGTTAAAGAATCAAAAAAATATGTTATTTTGTATTTAAGTGTTGCTAACTCAGGTATCAGTTTTGAATGAAGTTACAGAAAAGCAGAAGAAGCCATGTAAAAGGTTCTGGCTCAAAGAGTGTTTCTCTGCAGTGCTACATACTGTAGGTGCCACTACCACAGATCATAAACTATGCAGCTGTCATCCCTGTTGAAGAAGAATCCAACAGAGAAAGAAAATAGAATAAAGCTGAATAAAATGAACATAAATGAGAATTAGAAGTATCTGTAAACAACGAAGTCCTAAACAAAATTCCATTGATGTGCAATATTTTAGATATAATCATTCATTCAAATATATAAAAGTGTAACAGTTGCATGCCCTGACCACACTAAGGGTTGAAAGGGCTTGTGGAGTCACCGAGTTTCATTTCCATGAGGGTCCTTCAGTTTGTGCATAACTTCATGAACTGTTTGGGGATCCCTTTTCTCTAAGAAAATAATTTCTCTAGAAATTAACATGCATAGGAATATGGATTGTTATTCTTAATTTGTGGTGGTCTTTGCAAATTAATTCTGCTCCAAAGGCATGTTTCCATATTTTGGCCTGTTTTCTTTCTGCTGTAAAACCATCTCCTTACTGACCCCAAGTTTACAAATACCTTCCTGCCTGGTATGTGAGAACTACATTGCTAGCTTTATTCTTTCTTCTTCTTTTTCTATTTTTTTTTTTCCTACTGACACATTTACTTAGCACTCAGTGCACTGGACCCTTACAAAAGCATTCAGAATTCTAATGGAAAATAAATTCATTAAGGTCAGTATTCTTACCAGCTATAACAAGCAGCTGACTAATATCTGCAGTTCTTGTGATGTCCCATAGCGTTATCAGTACAAACCCATATAGAGCATGATTTAGAACAACTTTTCTCCTATTCTTCATAATCTTGCAGTAAATTAAATGAAAGGGGGAAAATAATAAACATGCCAGTGTTCAAATAATAATACCAGTTTCTTTATTAGTGACCTGGTGGCTTATATAAATAACAGATATTCATGTGAATAAAAATCAACTCAGAAAAAACAGTTTCATACCAAGAATCAGTATGCAAAAGTGTAATCAGAACACTGCTTGTGTGTCTCTGTATATAATACTTTACATAGGCACGGGAAAACAATCTTACAAAATACCCTTGGGATCTGATTTTTTTGCAAATAAAACACAAATGGTCTCAATGGTGCCTCTCAGTATAGTTCTCACTGAAAGGCCAATTAGCTAGTATTTTTAGAGATGCTTTCAAGATGTTTTGATTTTTGCTAACTTTGTCAAATTCTCTTTCTGCAAAGCAGCCTGATTGCACTTCCAACTAAGGTTGATATAGCAGTTTCCTTCAAAATACTTTTGACAGATACTGTAAAGCAGAAATCTTTATATTCATACATTTTTCTTGCTGATTTATCACTTTATCTAATCACTGAATAATCTGAAGATTAGCCACATACAGGTGTCCAAGTGAGGTACCTATGAGAGTTTTCATTCAGAAGCTTGTGTACAGTAACAAAAAAGCATCGGTTTCAAAACTTCAAAGCCATAACATGAATAACTGCTCTGCTATTCCTCATGATTTCTGCATGTCAACATACTTCTTACTATCTGCAGTCTCTGGCTCTCTGTGGTTTTGTGTACCTGGTACAGTTCATCCCTTTCTTTCTACCCTCTAGGAGGGGAGTTCCTTTATCAGATTATTGTGCTTTGAAATACAGGGGTTTATTTTGTACAGTCCTGTCAGAAGATCTAGGGCTGAAGAGATAGAAATCTAGTTGTTCCTGCATTTTACTTAAATTGTGAAGGATTGCTTGCTTGTTAATTTCTTTCAAAGATTCATGGATTAATTTGGCTTGGAAGTGACTTTAAAAAGTAACTGATCCTCATTTAGCCTTCTCCGCTTTGGCCTGAAGTCACCCAGCTGTCTCAGCTTCTTCTCCTTGTAGACCCCTCCAGGTCCCTGATCATCATGGTGAGCATCCACCGGACTCATTCCTGTCTGTTAATCTCTAATTTGTACTGTAGGATCCAAAAGAGGACACAGTACTCCAGATGTGGTCTCACAAGTGCTGAACAGAGAGGAATAAAACCTTCCCCCACCCTGCTGGCTAAACTCTGCTGCTGTGACCCACTACGAAGTTAGCTTTCATCCCTAGAGGGACACATTGCTGACTCATATTCAACTTCTTGTCAACCAGGACACTTAGTTACATTATGCAAAGCTTTTTTCCTGCCAGTCTGCCCCTAGCTTCTACTGCTGTGTAGAGTTATTTGCATTTGTTCAACTTCATGAAGTTTTTTTGAATCTATTTCTCCAGTCTACTGAGCTCCCTTTGATTGGTAACCCTCCACAGAATATTGACCATTCCTTCCCAATTAGGTGTCACCTGTGAACTTGCTGAAA
The DNA here is from genome assembly GCA_004320125.1 of Scolopax mira. Lineage (NCBI taxonomy): Eukaryota > Metazoa > Chordata > Aves > Charadriiformes > Scolopacidae > Scolopax > Scolopax mira. The sequence goes on from BJBW01002499.1 coordinate 21,258, forward strand.
TTGCACTCTGTTTTGACACCCAGTTTAATAATGAAGACATGAAACAGAATTGACCTTTGAGAAATGTCATTCATAACTGACTGTCAGGCACACTTTGAACTTTTGATATCTACTCTTTGACCTTGCATTCATTTCAATATCGAAAAGGGAAACTTTCATAATCTCAAAGAAATACTGAATACTTTGACTTTGCTTTTTAACATTCTTTTCTTCCACAGAAATATAAGATATGCCAGATTTATTCCATATATGTATAATACAGATACTGGACAAGGCACTTTCACAAAGAGTAGTCAAGATCTACTGACTAATCAGGTAATCCTCCTTGGGTGTATTCTACTTTGTACAGTAAAATGAAGCATTCTAGATACTTCTTAGTTGGTATTAGTAATTTTAAGTCCTGAAAAAGATCAACTTAGCTGCAGCATTCCCTCCTTCTTTGAGAACATTCTCTCAGAAACAAATTTTAAAGAAGTTCTGACACTGTGTTTATTGCTCAACATTTCTTTGCTGAGCTATTTCAATTAAGTGTTTATTTTCAGCTGAATCAGTTAATCTCATTAAAGAAAGAATATCTACCTAGAAATCTTGGTTAAAAGTGGTCAGTCTGCTTGAATAGATAGATAGGACTGAGTAGGAAAAAAAGAATTCCAAACTGCCCAGTCTCTGACAACAGAAGACTTGGGAAGAAAATATAAGAACTCTGCAGTAGGTAGATATGGTACAATCTATTTTATCTACATTTCCTCTTGATATATGATAGTCAGGAATGAATTTACAGTTTGAAGCATGAGGCTCAATATCTCATCTTATTACATTCTTGAACTAAAAAATTCTGGTGAGAATTCTGCGGCGCAGCCACACAGTACATGAAATAAAATCTCTTTCTCTGTGAGTATTTGAACTTTCTCTTTTTAGGTCAGTGTTCCTTTATATGTTTAAAGGTATGAAGTACATACTCCTGCAGAACATCTTATCTGGACCACTCATTTATGCATTTTAATCAGAACTTTATTTCTTTCTAGAAGAGTATTGTAATTTTTGCAGACAGTGTTTTTTTAAGTCGCTTCCATTTTGTGGACTGTTCACACAGTATTTTCATGAGAGCCAGATTGTACAAGTAAAACTAACAGTTAAAATCCTACCTGTATATTTAAAACTTCTATAAAACTTTTGGGATTATTCTTTATCACATTCCCTATGTAATCTAATATCCTGTTGAAGGAGACTTTTCCTGTTATCATCATATCTAGCTTACCTTCTCTGTGTTTTGTAGGAAAATCTTTTATTTTTATAACTGTCACCTAATAATGGAGAAAATGGAAGTTCCTAGTGACTAAAATATGCAGCTGATGACAGATTCCTGAATCCCAATCTGTATAAGAAATTGAGTCTTTCAAAACCAGTGTTGCTACTGACAATGGATCAAAATTGAATAACAAAAGTCAAGAAAATCATAAGTGTAAATATGGTGGTAAGTATTCTATAAGGATACATCATTTATTATATACTCTACACTAGGAGTGTACTTACTCTCTCACTTAGACCATGGCCATCAGGAGAGGATCATTTTTACTAAGCCAGGAAAAATCCCTTAGCTTTCCTCTTTTCTGAGTTCATTTTCAAGGAAATGTAAGAAAGACAGATAAATCAGCTTCAGATAAATATCACAGAGGCCAGGAAAGCACTAGCAGTAATTTAAGAATGTTACTTTTTCAAGTACATAAACTCTCACATTTCCAGGATTATTTCTATAGGGAAACTGGGTTTAGCTTTAGAGCACTTTAAGTGTTTTCTTTACTAATTAAAAGAGGACATGCATAACACTTTCTATACTGTCTTTGTTTACATTACTGAGCATAAGTGCTAAGTTCACTGTGTTATTCAGTCTCCAAGTGTAGCAAATTAGGTTCTGTATTCCTTTGTAAGCTTTTTTTTTCACTTTAATTATTTAAGATTGATCAAGTCACTGTGAACAGTTATGTCTATGTGCAGGCTACTTTCTTTAGAGGGGAATACGCAATACTGGCTACAAATTAATGACAGTGTCAAAAAACAGAGAACGGTTGAAATCTACTTAGCTCACTGTGAAACTGGTAAACTTGCATAAACTCCAATAAACATAAAACATTTTTGTTTTGCATATGAAGACACACATGACCCTTCTTGTGCTGATTTGGGCCATGGTAGCTTATTCTGTAGTTATAGCAAAATGCATGAAAAAAAAAATTGAAAGAAGACATGATGACCTTTAAAATACCTCCAGTACTCAATTTTAACTCCTTCCTTAATATTTATGGGAAATATCGGTGTATGATAAAAAGCATGTAAATGACTCAAGAATAAAATTAACCTGTAAACTGGAAAAAGATTTCTAGCTGTAACACTCAAGTTCATAACAGTTTTCTAAATAGGGTGGTTAGAACAATGAGCTAAAACTTTTAAAGATTGTTCCAAATAAATTTATTAAACAGATCATTTGTTAATGCATAAGTGATACTGTAGGTAGTATTTTCAACCTAAAAAGAGTCTTTAGCTGTTTGATTTTTGTTACTTCTGAGGGCAGAATGAAAGGAGACCTACATTATGCTTATTTATCCTGTTTTTATACTGCAGTTTCTATTTCTAACCCTATGCTTCAGGACCTCCAAAATTAACTTCCAGGGAAAATAAAGATTTCTCTCCCTTGCCCACTCCCCCAACCCCTATGCACAACTTCAGTGAGGAAAATAAAAAGGGAAAAATTGTCTTTTAAAGCAATAGAGTTTTTTATAGCTAAAGCAAAGAGAAGTCATGTTAATTATCCCGGTGGTATTACACTTCCCCTGTTCTTTATTAGGTGTGCTTTTCTTATTTAGCTTTAAATGAAATTACCAGAAAGGCAATAAGGAACAAATTTCGTCTGGTTCAAGTTGTCAAGAAAAATAGCTGTGTTTTCATTTTGTGATTTGCCTTTCTCTATGTCATAGATTGTTGTCTGCTTCCAAAGATCTTTGAGGAATTTGTAGGAATGAAGAACAAGAAAGATGTTTTTAATGTGTTCTATGTTACTGGATTTTTTTCTGTAAATAATGAAGGAAGACCTTTTTGGTCTCAGGGAAGAAATTCTCAGTGAACCTGAATGGGAACCCCTGGCAGCTCTATACTTCCATGTTTTCTTGGTGCACCATTTACTAATGTAATTACATAAATAACACACTAACTAGGGGAAGTTACTTGTGTAAAGTAACAATCAATGGCATACACATGTTCTGCTCGGACCCAAACACTTAAAAACCTGTTATGAACATAAACCACAGCTAAAACTGTCTGGCACTATCCCTTGGATTTCAGAGTAAGACTTCACCTTTTTCTGGGTCAGGCAGTAGTGAGCATCATCCCACTGTCCAAATACTGTTTAAATGGTTGGATACAATACTGGTGTTTTTTGTTTCTCCTTTATTCTGTGGCTGATCCACTAGAGCCAACTAGCAGAGGCAGATGAAGTAAGCAGAGTAGATCAACCACTCCACTCCCTCCATGTTCTTAGAAACTGTTTTCAGCAGATTTTTTTATTTTAAGGATCAGTTACTGCTTCAGTCAAATGTGTGCCAAACAGCACAGACGTATCTTTCCAATGCATTTTATTTTTCAAAAGATGTACAAAGCAGTAGGGCTTTTTAACCATCGTGAGGGTCTTAGAAAAACAGATCTCTGAAGTGTTGAACCGAAACCCCCAAAATTAATACTGCAGCATTTGATGGATAATTTTGATTTAGGCATCAATCCAGACCTGAATGTATCAGCAGTATTATAATGATTTTACATACCTATACTTAGGTCATTTTCATTCGTGCAGAATCACGAATTCCAGTGAAATTACTACCTTTTTAAAACATAAAGTTTGAAATAACCCAGAATCTTTTTGCTCATTGTGTTACACCCCTATTCCCATACCTACAGGCAATATGGCTACATAATTGTAGTTTTCACTACACTTTATTTTTTCATGTAAAGGCTCATTTGTGAGCCTTGAAAAATATTCACGTGCACACCCCTGTCTTCATGTTTTGGCACCTCAAGTTACAATACTTTGTAGTATATCTTTCCAGTTCTCAGTTTGGTAGTTATTGTACTCTTCTTTCTACATAGACTTTTACAAATCTTCAGTCACAGAATCAAGTCCACTTTACATGTGTGATGAATGGCTTTGCATGACAGTCAGAAGAACTAAAGCCATTAGAAGTGAGGCAAAACTATTCTCTTTCATGAATTTATATGTAATTTTTTTTTAATTTGAATTTGATTAGAAAGTGCTTATATCCTTGTCTGTACTTTGTTTTTTCAACTCAATTTCAGAAATATTCTAAAATCTGAAAACAAACCTCTTTATAGACTTTTTGTTCTTGTATAGTGCTGCTTCCTATCTGAAAATAAAATGTTCCTATGAAAAAGCTAAGGATTTTATGACTGGCAAACTGAAAGATAAGTGTTCATGAAAAGTTGCTTGTCATCAGAATGGTATTGTTAGTGTATTTTTAAGATTATTCACAAATCTCTGCAAGATACCCAAGTTCTGAATTTGTGAACCATGAAATTAATAACTTTTTTAAATAGTTTTGAGTTGCACTATCACCATTTTGATGCTGTTTATTAGGAACAATCACATAAGGGAAACCATGCATAAGGTGCTAAATCTAAAGCTAATGGTGTTTCCAAAAAATAATTTTGATCTGAAAAAATTTCATTGCTATGTCAATTTAGTTTAGTATTTAGTGTGAATAGAAGTCCAGTTTTCTCAAATTCTTTGCTATACTGGAGGATGTTTATGGTTTAAATTAACTGTGGTACAGTACACAGGAAAAAGGAAACCTTTAGATAGTGATTATCAAATAACATGCCTACCGTTTCTGAAAACATAGAATAACTATCAGTTATACTTAAAACATTGATGTTATCGCCCAAAAAAGCAATTTCAATAACAACTAGAAATCCAAACAGTATGACCAGAACTCTTAGGTAAAATAAGGTGCTGACAAAAATAATCTTCAATCAGGATTGGTTTTTGTCTTAGGGGTAAAAAACACCTCACTGAACGTGTTTAATGAACGCATCAAACCAATTCACCCCCTCTACTGAAAATCTTAAAAAAATAGAAGTCACTGAAAATGTCATAAATCATTCATCTAAAACAGACACAAGACAATTAGTTCAAACAGTCAATGAGAAACAAAAATACTTATTTCAATATTTTTAGCAACTCAAATAGCATTTAAAATATTCCAGTTAAACCAAAATGCTCTTACCTTTTTCCAGTTTTAAAGACTATATTTTCCTGATTAGCAATAGACAATTTTCACTTAATTTCAATGTTCAGGAAAGATGTTCATTCTTTTTTTTCTATACCCAGCATAATTTTGGAGTCACTTTCTCCTTTCTCTTTATTTTAAACCAACTTATTTTAAGATTTTCCCCAATAGCCACAAACAGTAATCACACATTGAAAGTGCTACATCTGAAAAACAGTTAGTTACCCTTAATCTGAAACATCTAGCTCTGCAATTACCAGCCAGTTATCATTAAAATGTCAGCCAAAGCACTTAACAGCTGGAACACATTACACACAAAGGTTAGCCATCTAAAAGCTGGGCATTTTGCTTAAAGTAGTTTACTAAACTCCCTAATAATAGAAGTATTGGCATATAATAACTCATGTCAGGTGTTGTGTCAGGTGAGGTGTTTATGTCTCTTCAGTGATTATAAAGGAAAGCAAATAAGCAAAATAGCTTAGATGGGATGTTTAACTTCTGATAGGTCATGCTAGGTAAGATGAATCCTTTCTCCATTATCTACTATTTCCCCAGAAATTTCTTTCCAAGAAACTTATTTTCTTATTATGTGACATTTTACTTTCTATATACACTGGGAATTTGAACATTGATTTAAAAAGGTAATTAGCCTTTCCACATAGTCTCCTGCTTGCCTACAATAAAGTATAAATTATTTCACAAAACAATCTAGAATGAGTAAAAAGGTGCGGGGTAGCTATTTCCAAAGGAGTTACACCTGCTTTAAATATCAAGCCACAGTTAATTTTTTATTATTTTTTATTTTTATTTATCAGAATAAGCCAAGCAGCATGGTGAAAACATCTCAGAGCCAAACAGGCTAATGCCTAAATTAAGAGTTATCTAGTTCTCTCAGTGTGGTACTAATTAGTGCTGCCTAAAGAATCACCCACATACACTTATTGTAATCTTGCCTGATGCTAGCTGCCTGGCAAGAATTACAGTTCTTTCAGAACCACTTGAATGATGTCTATCCTGCATTTTGTGGTACAGAAATGCCCACAGGCACATGTAGAATTTAAAAAAAAAAAAAGGAATCTGGATTGAAGGTATGAGAGCAGTGAGTTCAGAAGCCTTCAAAAGAACTGATCATTCTTCAGTTTCTGTTCTGAAAGACTGTGCAGTCCTGCTATGCTGTTCTGTCACTTAGGGATCTTTCTGTATGGAAAGTGCTGTTTACATTTAAGTCATTATTATCCCTTCCAGAGTCTTTCCCAGGCAAAGGTACTTCAGATGCCCTCAGGGATCTTCAATTCTAATTATTTACATGAGAGAGACTTTTAGACACTAAGAAAGATTTTACATGTCCAAAGAAAGTATATTGTGAAGGTTTTAAATGCAATACTGAGAGACTTCAAAAGAATTCCCACCAAGTGAGACTTGGCAATGCTAACTCAGTCAAACAAAACTGGAGAAAGCTGGAATTTTAACTCTGGGTACCCTTGTCTATTTTTCTTGGATCTTTAATTTTATTTGTATCCTGTGATTTAGTATTTTATTTATGTTTTTCTAGACTCCAAGTAATGAAAAGCATTTCGACCTGCAATCTTACGAAAACATCCAATAATATATTATTAAATTCTGTGTATTTTAAGTATCTAAGAGCCAAAGATGCTTATGTGCTTTCAAATGTTAGAATATGAATAGATAAAAATATAATTTTGAAGCTTAAGGCCAACTCTTAAACAACAGAATTATTTTCCCATCTTTAACTACTGGTCCACCTGTTCTTTCTCTACAAAATATTGCATTTTGACTATTATTATTTATTTTTAAAAACATACTTCCAAAACTTCCCTGAGAAGCATGTTTATTAAGCTTCTTTATGGTGGGATAACCATGTGATAAACCATGTGCAATTTGACTAAACAGTTATTTTTTTTAGGGGATGAAAACATGAACTCTAAAGGAAATCAAAATATCTAGTTGAGTCCACTGTAAAATCATTAATCACTAAGGTCATCGGAATGATGACCACATGTATGAAATCAACTCAACTGAGTGTACTTGTTCTAACTCAGAGTTGGTTGCAAAGCAAAATGGAGCTACAAAGTAGGAAAAACCCCCCCTCAATAATAAATTTAAATAGGCAGGTAACAATGTATTCATACTAGGTGTATTTGTAAAATATCAAGATAAAAGCTGACTGAACACTTTTTTAACTAAAAATTTTTCAGGATTCAAAACCAAAACATTTTTTAAAGGTAGCTGTATTCCAACCTCATCGTCCCAGATTCAGTTTCAGTTTAATTCAGTTTACTCTTCTGGAAAAAAAAAAAAATGATGGCGGGGGGGAGGGTTCAAAGCCATGTGAATCTGTCTTTGATGTCAACTGCCTTAAGCAAATTGCTAATTCTATCTCACTGCAGATAAAATATGTGCCTCAGAGCCATTGAGATAACTATCTGGAGATATCAAAGTAAAGAACAGATATTTGAGAACATGAAATCCCCACTTATTTTGAACCAGTACATAAACGTATAAAATTATTGTTAGGGTTCTTTAAAGTCCACGAAGGATTACAGTGCTTCCTCTGAAATTTTATTCTGGTAGATATTTTCCTAGATAAATGTGAGAGAACAATTTAATGATTATATCACAGTACTGAGAAATCTAACATGAATTTCTCTACTATTGTATGTGAGAAATACATAGGTGTTTCAGTTTACTCATCTTATAATAATATGCATTATTTATTCTTATTCTCAAACAACATTATAAAAGTGATTTAATGATCTTGTCATGTTAGACATCATAATTATTATTTTGCCAAATAACTGTATTAAATATAACAGGGACAAAACATTTTTTTTTGTATTCAGAACTTTCTCATTGTCTCTGTCAAATACTATTCCAGAAACACTCTCTGTACCTGAGCAGACTGAGATTCCCTGAAATGGATTTGACAGTGAATATTGAATCAAAACTTTACCCTCATCTATTTAGTGACTCAATATATTCATGAAATTACAGACAAGAGAAAAGAACGAGCAAGTTTTGTTTTCTTTCTCCCCTCCAGTGCCCACTGTGGAAATTACTGTTTTGGTTTTTTTTAATGTAACTTTCCTCTCCTGGTCTGGTAGAGGTGTCACGTTAAATACTTTACATTCTGTTCCATTGCATTGCACAGAATTTTTCCACAATAAACCCAGGAGAGGGGAGGGAAACTGACTTCCCCTCATTAAAACATTTAAATCTTTTTCCTGAAGTAACAAGAGAAAGAAAAGACGATTCTCTTAATAGAGGGTAATATCATCACCATATTTTGTGGGGATGTTCACAGAGATCTCGGAGATGAGGGTTGTGTAACAAAGGCTGAAGAGATTTAATACTTTCCCATGACTGAATATCACTAATAAATCATAGCCATTCAGTGATTATTTAGTTCTGAAATCATGATGATGCATATTTTATTGTATCTGATTTTTCTTAGTACTGTACTTCTTCAGTCACTTACCTTTTCCTTAAAGGACACGCTGACAATGCATCTGAACCTGTATTTTCAGTAATTTTTATTCACTTTCTGATATATGCATGAAAATATTTACTTTCATTCTGTTTGTCTGTCTCTTTTGTAGAAATTATTTATATTGATCAAAGGGCAGAGAACAGTAGGCAGCTTTAATAGTATTCGGAATAATACAGTACTCTGGACTGCATAATGAAATAGCAGCCATGTGGAGCATCTCAATGAACATCATGGCCATATCCACCCTTCTACAAGGCTTTCTAATTGTGGCCCTCATCTTCTTGACTGAACTTTTTAGGTTCTGTAGTGACAGCAATATAATGATGGTTTCTATTTCTATTCAGTACTGTTTATGAATCAAGCTGGCAAAAATTTAATGTAAGGATGACGTATTTATTTTTCATTGAAGAAAAATCATTCACCACCTTTAAATGTGATGCTAATTCTCCGACTGTGGCACAATGAAATGCCATTCTATAAAGATAAGAATATAGCTTAATCTGATAAAAAGGTTTAGATAGTAGGCTTTTCAACTCACACTTCAAGTTCTATAATCTTACTGCTATGCAACCAAAGGTAGCCTTTCAGTCTATAAACTCGTTAGGGTTTTGTAATGCAGATGAAGTTTTACAGACTTTCAGTAGAACCATTTTAAAGCAAGTGTAAACAGTTTCTCGTTCCTTGTTTTCTCTTCCCAGCAAGTTGAACTTTGAGCACCAGTGGAGGAAACTCCAAATTTCTTATAGGCTTTTAGGACATGATATAGGCGAATTTAATTTTTGCTATTGAAAAGTGAGGTACCTGCTCCAACTATAGTAATATAATCTCTCTCCATAATCAACGAAAACCAATAGACTTGTCAGTGGGATTATCTGTGCTGTCCTAAGAAAGAAGTCTTTGAAAGTCTTTGAGTCTCCTCTTATAAAACCAAACTAAAATCATAACTCAAATCTGCTTGAAGAATAAATTTATACTTTTGTCCCATTTTTATTCACCTTTAATCGTGTTTAAGTAACCTATGTTTCTGAATAAGAAATAGTACCTTCTTTAGGTGGTAATATTTTTTGGAAAAAAAAAATTATGTGGTGCACACAGATACAGTTTAACCACTGATAATAGTTTCCCAATATGCCGCTGTCTCTTCATGAACAGTAAAATATACATCACAATTCATGTATGAACAGAGAAATGACTTTATTCCTCTCTTCTGAAAACTGCTTTTAATAAAATGAGAGTTCTTTTACTTATGACCTATTTCAAAACAGGCATTGCAGAGGAACAGATCTCATACTTGCACTAAACCTCAGTTATGACAACAACATTGAATAATAGACACAGGTTTTCATTAGCAGGTCAAACTGTATTCATGAGGTCACTGTTTTTTCTGCATTTAACACAGAAACAGCAGTGCTGAGAAGAGAATTAGTTTGACTAAGGCTAGTCTATTCAGTGACAGAACAAGGAAACATTTTCCCTGAGTCTCATTCTAAATCTCTAAATCAAGCTGTTGCTAATCGAGTGGTTTAGCATTAGAAGGAACATATAGAACATTCACAAATATCATTACATGTTATGTCTCACTGGTTAAATATTTCTTTATAAAAGTCTCATTTTTTTGTTGAAAATTGTCTGTAATACATAATTAACTGGCCAACATGAAAAATGTGTGAATACCATTTTACAAATTATATTTACTTCAAAGTACATGCTATTTTAAAGTATTTCTATTTTCATGTGAGTAATTTTTTTCTCATATGACCAGTTTGGTGAAAACTTTCAGGAGGACAATGATGCTCATGTTGCACAATAATATCTGAGATTTCAAAATGTGTTTTGTTATAGATTAAAATTAACCCTAAACATTTCCTAAGTGAAATGAACATGCATAGGTATTCCTGATTGTATAAGTTTATGTTCAAAGACCAAAGAGACTCAAACCATACTACAAAATTTCACTTCAGGCCTCTTCAAAAAGCCAATCTGTTATGAAACATACTTTGCTGAATAGATTTTCCGTTGTCCCAAATGACAGAAGAGGTATTTTACCTCTTCATTCAAAAGCAAGTAGCTTTTCCTCTCACAATGATTGTTTTTGCTATGTTTTTCTTTATTGATTTTACAACCTGTTACTCAAGATGGTTTTCATAGATGGCAGCTGCCAGAACCCAAACTGATACTTTCCATGTGTCAGGTCTCTACACAGGTCTGTCTTTGTTTCTCAAATCCATTCAGTTTGTCAGTTATATCATTATATGCTCTTTCACAACCAGTTTCTCACGTGTCCCCTGTGAGTTCACTACTAAGAGCAGACAGATAGACAGTGTATTTGTGAGGATTATTGTACAGTAAATAAAACACTTGTGAATGTCTAGGAAGCAGGTTAGGGCTAGAAAACTTCCTCTAGGTGTTAGTGAGATGATTCTCAGTATAATGCATTGAGGATATGTGCATAGAGGCAGAATATGGGCAATTTAGTCAACCTGCCACTGTTGCTTGTTAAGAGAGCCTGGAGGACAAGGGGGACAACAGAAAAACTATCAAGCCAGAGTTACTATCTTTGAATCTGTTAACACTTCTGATCAACATATTACAGTGAGAATGGTATTTTGAAAAATCATTGTTCTCCTGGCCTCCATACTTGCTGACAGCATATGCCAGAATCTATATAATACAACTGAAGTCAATCAATCCACAATTCTCCTAATATCAAATTCTGAATAAATAAACAGTTATTTACACTATGGAGGGTCCTCAAATCAGATGAGATTAGATGAGGATGAAGCAGAATCTTTCTGAATTTCTCCTGGGTTCCTATAGAAGTGTGTCTATTTTGCATGAATAGAACAGTTTCCATGTGAAACAGAGGAGCTCTTCAAATCTATATCAAGGAAAAAGATAAGCAATGGTTACTCTCTTATTACACCCCATGTAAAAAGCTTTAAGTCATGCTAATAATTGCTTTAATAAACAATGTTGCTTTAGCTAACAGTGTCAGGCATTTTGGACAATAAAATTTAGTCTAAAAGGTTAAAGGTCTTACATGTAGACCTTAATGTTTTTGAATATGACCGAATAGGCCTTTCTTCCTACTTTTGTACGAATACAGATGATATATTACTGGCAGTATAGGATCAATAGGAACCAAATAAAATCTTTAAAAAAATCTATGACTTAAAAATTTATTTCTGGACCAAAAACTCACCATCAATAGTCACCAAGATGTTCTTAAAACATCATTATTAGAGTTAATTAAAGGCCTAATTTACAGGAAGTTTTAATGTTGGTGATTTACATACAAAGTCATACACCTAATAAAAGATGCTAATGCCAAAAAGAATGATAGATTTGGGCAACTGATACCAAACAAAAGACTAAAAAATTCTGCTTAGTTGCCAAATATCTCTTAAAGAGGAGAATTTTTTTTTGTTTGTGTACTTCTTGAAGTACATGACACTGTCCTCCCAAGCTTGTTTAGATCTGTCCTAGTTTTTACATTTCAACAGCAAGATCTGCCCAAAGGCAATCTGAAAATGAGATATTTCTCTGCCTAACTCTTTTGAGGGCTCTGTTCATTAAGCATTCTTCATCCATAGATTATTTTGTGTCATCAGACTTTCATGAATGGAGATTACTTTCCATTAATTGGTGTCTGTGATGATAATTTATTATATAAATAACTAATTCTTAGAATTTACTGTAGGATTGGAAAATCTGATTCACCTTCCTGAGGACAACCGAAGTTTTATCTCCTTCACAAAGTGTTCTAACCATCAGTATGTGGTGGCTAAAATACCATACACAGCTGCCTCATATGCATATATGATTTTTTTTCTACTTCTTACTTAGGTCTAATTACAGTTTCATAATCTACTTCCTAAACTGAGAGGAATCAGTTTATAAATACTCAAAGTCATTTAGGTCGCCAAGGGAGCCAGATTACTCCTTATTTTGTCCAGGTTCCTAGGAGGAAAAATACTTGTATAACTTTTGTAGCCTTGAGAGACAAAAACCAAAGGAGAACAGAAGTCAGTCATTGGTGTAAATTGGTATTCATCTTTCACCCTAGCTGTTGCTGTTCAGTAATACCTGTCTACCAATGTAAATAACTGTGGTGGCTTGGCTGCAGCCAAGAGTTAGACACTCACCCAGCTTTTCACTCATTCTCCTCACCCATAGGATCGTGAGAAAGCAGAAAGAACAGAAGACTAATAAATTGAGATAATGACAGTTTAACAGGGAAAACAAAGGCTGCATGTACAAGAGAATTCAAAAGAGGAATTCATTCACTACTTCTCATTGGCGGGTAGATGTCCAGCTGTTGTCTGGGGAGTGGGTCCTCACCATGTGTAATGGTTGCTGGGGCAGATAAATGCCATAAAAATGAACGTCCCTCCTTCCGTATCCTTTTCCTGAGCTTTTATTGGTGAACATGAAGTCACAGAGTATGGAAAGGCCCTTTGGCCAGATTGGGTCAGCTGTCCCTGCTATGTCCCCTCATAACTTCTTGCCCACTCCAGCCTACACTCTGGAGGGGCTGGGGAAGGCATGGTAGAGAGGGAAAGAGAGAAAATTTTGGGGCTGTGCAAGCACTGTTCAGCAATAGCCAAAAATGAGTGTGGTACAAACACCGTTTCAGCCACAAATGCAAAGCAGAGCACCAAAAAATTATCACTCAGCCTCAAAAGAAAACAACTCAAGGATGGAAGCTAAACCATTCCACGAGAAGGTTTGACCTTGATTAAGTCATCAGGCAATGTTACTCATGTTTATCATCTGATTACCAGTCCCTGAAAGAAACTTCTATAACTGACCCAAGAAAGAAAAATAATTATTAGAAAAGTTAGAAGAAAGCCTATTAAAACAGTAGTGTAATAGCACTAACATTAAGAGCAAGACATTTAAATAAAGTGGTAAGTCACTCAATTCCAAAATACAGGCTAGAGCTGCTTGTCATATTAATGTACTAGAAAGAAACAGTTAGACATCTATATTTCTAAGCAATAACATTGCATAAACTAGATGTATAAAGTCCAGAGAAAAGAATTTAGGAAGAACAGATGGAGGAATTTAAACTAGTGAAGTTGTTTTCATGAGAAAGTATGCTTATGATTGATAAATTCAATGTTATTAAACTTAATATCTAAGCAATGAATAGGCATGTCATTACAGGATCTAAACTAACTATAGAAGCTCACAACCAGACCTTAGTATCACAGTGCACAAATCAATGAAGATTTCTTCAAATATATTTGAAGGCAATAAATCAAGCAAGGACTAAATAAATCAGTGATAAATCTTCTCTAGATTATATTATTTTATAATGTCATATATATTATTGATTGATTTATTATAAAAGTTGCTGAGTTTCAGAGAAGAAAATGATACTGGGTAGGATCTTGGGAAAATTCATCAATCTGTGTAGGACGATGATGATTTCTTATCTTAGAATGAGGAGGATAGTATGTGATAAAAACATATAACAGAAATGTGGGTTTAGGAAATTAGGTGCTTCTGTTCTCCCTGTTTCATAACAAAAGCAAAGTGTCATTAAGTGAAAATGAAAATTGAAAACTGATGAAAAGCAAATATTTTTAGTGTTCAATATGTAATTAAGCCATAAGTATCATTGCAGCCACAGTTTAAGCTCTTTCAGAAGTTGAAGATGGGAATTAAATGGAAAGTACTTAAAGACGAGGTTTGAAAGTGACCTATAATGACATGTTTCAGGTCTAGAACCTGTCATTGACTAGTAGCAATCTGTCATGAAAGACTAGTCTTGAATCAGTTTGGGACATTTCAAAACTGAAATCTACTTCTATAAACCTCCTGCAGCCTCCTGTCAGTAATAAAGCCAGTTTTGTTAATAACATTATGCCTAATACATTTCTTTCACTTTCCCTTATAACAACAGTCAGTCTAATTGCAGTTTGACATTGCAAGTCTTACATTAACCAACAAGGTGCCCGACAGGTAGTATGGGAAGAATTCCATCCCCTGATATGGAAACATAGAAGGGAAACACTACATAAGGTACGTTATGAAGCACTGTCATCTACTAAAGGGCTCTTGCAATTGTATCCAGGATATTAAGACAGTGATATTTGTCTGTAGGTAAAAATGTCAAGGAGATTTTTCTAGTACAACCTCCCCCCCCCGATTAACAGTATTCATTTATTTTTAAAAGGGCCGCAAAAATTACATTCCGAGTCTTGAATTTGAACTGCAAAAATGACAGCAACAAAACCACTGGTTTTGTTCCCATTTTAAAGGGCAGTTTTAATTATGATACAGAAAGACTTTAAAATAAAAATAACATTTAAACGAAACAGCTCCAAGGCTCAACGTGGGAATTTTCTTAATCACATGAAAACAAAGAGATATAAAGTCACTGAGCTGAGACAAATGTCTGCAATGTATGCAAGTACATTTCCTGAAACTATTCCCTGAAGATCAATGGGGTTTTGTTGAAAGTGTTACCTCTTGCCTTAATAACTGCTGATATCTCATAGGAAATATTAAGGAAGGGGGGGTAGGAGGTGTAGGGAGAAAGATAAAATTCTAAAGTAATTCTGATGATATATCTAGACTTCTTTGGTTTTGTTTTGGTTGTTTTTTTGGGGGGTTTTTTGGTGTTTTTTTTGTTTTGTTTTTTTTTTTTAATAAAAAATGCTTGCTTTCCCAATGTTTTTTTCATAACAAAGAGTAATCTTTAGAGATTTTGGTCCAGCCTTCAGATTTATTTCCCACCTAAAGTTTTATAGATTTTTACAATGGTATTATACTTCAATTTAATGGAATGGTCAGAAGCCGAGAATTATCAATTGGATGGTCCTAAGGAGCCTTTTGCAAACCTTTCCCCATGATTTTGTGGTCATGAATATGCCTTACATGTCATCATGAAGAACAGGCTAGGTATATGGAAACACCAGGCATGAACAAAAAAATATACATGATTACGTAGCCTGCAATTGCAGTATGATGCAAACACTCCAGAAGCAATAGTTATCTAAGATAGATATCAAAGAGGGGATAGATATTTGTCACGTTAAGACAAAAATAAATTCTAAACCTACCATTAAACCCAAGCTTTCAGGGTGGTATTTAACTGCACTGTAGTAGGTCAGCAAGTAGCAGGTAAGTTGCTCAATGGGATGGAAGAATGGGACTCACACAGAGAGAACAGAACAAGGGGTATGTGCCACCATCAGCAAGGATTACCATTTCTTGTGTCCATGTACCCTTTAGTGACCAGCACATAACCTTTAGTGGTTGCTCTTGCAACCATGTTCCTCTCTTATGAGTGAGGGGGGAAGAAAAATAAGTAAAGCCACTATCAAGGGAGATTTTTATTTGTTGCTGTTTTTAAAAACTACTGACACGTTTATTATAAATAATAGCTCCAAGACTATTGTGCAACTTTTAATGAGCCTGCATTTGGCAGGCCCGTAATCATGCCATCTTAGCTACTCGATATAAACTAAAAGAATAAACTGAATTGTATGTCATTATACGTATATCAGCTCTGAGACCAAAATCACTTTTCTCTACTCCTGATAACTTGTGTTTGGTTTAGGGAATCATATAAAAAGAAATTCAGTTTCCTTAAGATCTCTTTCTACTCCTATTCCTCTATTCTTTAAAATGTTCAGGTGTCTTTTAAATAAATTTTTACTTCGAACTAGTTAGGTTTACAATATTTATTAGCTATATCATTACTGCATAAGATTTGCTGTAAAGATTGATATAGATTTTCATCCTAATTTTTCATCCTAAAAATTTGGGGTTTTTTTGTTACCTCTGTTTTATGTATATTAATACACAAACCTCTCTAGACAAATATCTAATATTATGAGTTCAGGAAATTACCTGCTGTGTAAAATTGATTTGGTACTCAAGGTATATCTAAGTGAAGAATTTAGTTCCTGACTATAAAAGAATGTCTGAGGTTTTTTATATCAATTCACTATATTTTGCACTTCTTAAAAAAGTTCTGCTGTCATGTACGTCACTGCAGTTCCCATGGAAACTCTGTTGCATTTCTATGTGTGTTTTGGCTTTTGATTTGATGCAGTAACAGCTGGTGGTCATCCTGCAAGCTAAATTAAATAAAGAGTTCATTAATTTTACTGCCCTCATAGTCTCTTTCTCTCTCAAACATTGACCTCCTCCTCATATATTGGTTAAGAAGCAGATCATACTGAAGGACACCTGTATATCCCATATTTATTGACTTATGTCAGACAAACAAGACACACAGCAATATTGGTGGCACAGAGTGGATATAAACTGAGCATTGCAAGTAGCATTATATGAGGGACCAACTGGTACCCAAGTAAAAGATGTAGACTTCACATATGTCCAAGCATAGGTAATTCAGTTTGGGTAAAATATGAACTTCAACCAACCCTGAGATAAAAAGTATTTTGGTTCAAATAATATGAGGAATTAATGTTTCAGTTACTATGGACAAAACAGTCTTGATTAGCAGAATCACAGAGTCACAGAATTATAGGGGTTGGATTTCAGGAACATCAATTCATTTCATTTATTGACAACTAACATAATTTTTTATTTATGGTGTCAGGTATTAAAAAAAAGAAAAAAAAAAACAAAGAAAAACAATCATCTGGAAAAAAACATGAACTTTTCTCCTTGTTCCCCAGGTTTTGCTCCAGCCCAAAACCTCTTTTTCCTCCCTTCCTAGTCTTAACTTCCCTTGCTTTCACAGCACATCACACACAGTATTTCCCACACCCTTTGGAGAGGCGATGGTCAGTGCAAGGGGTCAAGGTCAGCGCACAGCCATTTCTTTCTGCTGCTCTTTTCTTCTTATTCTTTTCCTCCTTCACTCTTCACTTCTTAATTATTTCCTGTGCTCCAGTGTGTATTATTCATTGGCTGCTGTCCCCTTTGGGGTGCCCCTACCCTAGCATGTTGTTTCAAAGGCTTACAAAATCAAATTTAGACAGGTGGTAAACTCAAAATTGGTTAGTAGAGAACCAACTGGAAATTAAGTATATAAAAACCATTTACTACTCCAAAACATTAGTAAACCAGAGATTCAGAACATATGAGGAATTAATACTGCAAGACTGACTCAAGAATTCTTATGTTATTGATGATTCAAAAATGTACACAACCACTCAAACATAAAATGAGGGCTCTCAATCTGTACAAGAGAGGAACCATAGGTGGCATACCAGCTCACAGGGAGAGTCCTTGACTGCAGATCCATTGCTTCTGAGGACAACTCAACCTGTTTGCCCTCTGTTGACCTCTGTATATACCCTAATTGAATCTAACCTGTGGTTATATATGGTCATGCCAGCTTTCATTGACTGAAAGACACAACTTTCAACCCAGAATGTATACTTGCTGACCACCAGCATGACAAGGGCTGTGATGGGAAGTTTTTGTGCGTTTTGTTGAGTCTTTGTTAGGTCTTCATCGGGTGGCTGCGTCTGCCACACATGGGCCCCTTCATGGGTGCCAGTCTCTCTGGTGATGCCTCTAAAAGCTGCATTACCTTTATGGCCATCCCTGACCCACCATGGGGTCCTCCATGGGCCCCAGTCCTCAAGGGTATCCCTGCTCCAGTCTAGGTCCCCCACGGATCACAGTACCTCCTCTGGCACAGAGCACCTCCTTGCAAGGCTGCATTTCCAGCATGTCTCTTGCAAGGGCCCTTTCCACATACCTCTTCCAGTTCATTTTCCCAGACAGACCTGTTCACATTTCTCCTCACATGTTTCTTTTTTCTTGTCCTCCAGTGCCTACCATCCTTTTTTAAACATGTCTGAACCATGGCAAGATGCGCTCCTCTGATAGGTTCATGTTATGGTGTCTGGTGGAGCAAACTCTGTCACTGGGCTTCCCTTGTTTTCTGAATTAATTTCTGGTAACACTGGTTGTTCCTGTGCAGACTCTTAGAAATAAGAAACTTAGTTGGCAAAGTGGCTGAAGACCTTGTGATCTGCAAACCAAGAAAAGTTTGGTCATCTCTAATTCTTAACCATGCCAGATTAAATTACACTTGTATAGTGAATCAACCTTTATTTTTTACATGTATGGTCAATGTTGATTCCAGATACCTTCAATAATTTCATGTGATGTCTCTAAAACATAAAAAATTTTGCAGTACTCCACTCAACCCCTGCCCTCACCTTCTTCCCCTGTCAACTCAGAAGTAAAGCCATGGAGTGGACAGAGCAGGTTGCAAAGATCATAAATCCTTACTTTGAACACTTATGAGTTAATTTATTTATGAGCCAGACATTGTGTCTGTGATTTCTGACACATATCTATGCACATGGATTGGCATGAAGTGTAATGTGATAAGAAATGCCTTCAATAACATGCTGAAGCTGAAAAACAAATGCTATGTGTTGCCATTTCAGCAAGTGGGGATTTTGCACATCTTCTCCCACACTACAAGCAATAGAAAATTTTCTTTATGTCAAATTATATCAATTTTCACTTACTAATCTCCCACTGCCTGTCTAGCAATTACCCAAATAATGGTTACAGTAATTTTTTTACCTTATTTTTTCTTTGGTTCTAATTACGCTATATTGAATCTCACATTAAATAATTCATGCATAATTCAGCACACCTCTCTCTCTCTTCCCCCACTCCTTTCTTTCCTCTAGATCAACAACTAAGCAAGAAATCTGTGGGAACCAGGCAAGTTTGTTACATTTGTAATAACTGCTTTCCTCTACAGGCATCATGATCCTCTAGAGTAATGAATTTATGACCTTTTTCTCTGCTTGTTAAAGGAGTATCTTTATTACTGACTGTAATATCAGATAGTAAAGTAAGGATGTAAATTCTTAACACAGATTAAGAATATCAGGTCTTATATTCACAGAAAATGAGATAAAGTTGAGGGTGACATTAGTTACACAAACTGGAGTAAATCTGTAGATCTTTTACAACCAAAAAAGCATACTTATACACCCTCCCCACTTGCAGCTATCTGAGCTCTCCATGCACCTGTACTATTACAGCTGGGAATTACTGCTGGCTTTTGATTTGCATACCCACACTTTAAAAGCTGCTATGTTTATGACTCCTTTGAAAATTCAGGTAAATATATTACTAAAATTATAATTTCATTGTAATCATTATTTAATGATAGTTGAATAGGTTTTTTAAAATGTGAATTTATTGAGTTAGAGAGACAATCAGAAAAGATGCTTTCCTTCTCTCCAAATTTTACTATTAGGGTTACATGAATGTCAAATATTATGAAACTACAATTTAAAAAATAGATACTTAATCTGAAATAAAGCCTAGACTTTAATCTGAAATAAAGCCTAGTGTTTCCTAGACTGGTAAGGATGGTTTAGTCTTATAAATGAATCTTTCTCTTTGCATGGGTAATCTTCAGAACAATTTGGCACCATTGGGAATAATAATAGTTCTTCTTCTATTTCATTATGACAACTGGACAAGGAAGCAGGTCACACACATGCTAATTATATAGAACATTGTTACCCTAAAGATCATTTTTTTAATACATGTTACTTACATTTGAAAAGGTGAGATAATTTTTAAATGAAAGAGTGACACTCCTGTAGACATCTCTGTGATATTTTGGACTCCTTGGATTATAAGCTCTTTGAAGTAGAAGTAGTTTTAGAAGCAGAGAGCAATTGCAAAGGTAAGGTTTCTGTTCTGAATTCTCTACTTTGAAGCTTTCACTTATTAAACCAGAGAGTTTATATGCCTGTCTCAGTATCAGTGGGGAGATAATGCTCAGGTTTTGAAAATTCTGACTGTATAATCCTTAAATGAATGTGTGAAAATGGTAGCACATGTAGCACGTTGCTTGTGTGAATATGCAGATGACTGCTGGCCTTTGTAAAATCAAGAATCAATTATGTTTGTATAAAAAATACAGAATCTTTAAGCCTACTACTGTCATTGCTTCTTTCATTGGTATCTACAGCCATAGGAACCAAACCTCCTTTCCATTCTACTACAAATTTTTCAAGAGTATTTTGCTTCTATTTCAATGATTTATTTTGTTTCAAAAATAATTTAAATGAAATGAAAAGTAGTTTTTTTGGCTTATTGTTACATTGTTGAAAAGACTTTGCCACTCACAAAATATTTAGTATCCTGTACTGTAATTCTCAGTGAGGATGCATTGTTGTACTGTAGAAAAGCAGCTTAATTTCAGCTTTTCTACATAATGTTAGATTGCTCCAGAATGCTTAATAGAAAGCTACTGAAATTACAGATCGAGCAATCTACTCATGCAAATCAAAAAAAAAAGTGCTGTGAGTCCAAATCACATCAGATTTCTCAAATACGGCATTGTGGTTTAGACTGCCTGAGTTTCAGAACTAATCTTTTTAAGATAACCTAGATTATGTGGTTAGACCAATCGTGTTTCCTCTTCAAAATAGATTCAAAACAGATTTCCATGCTAATTTTCATAGTTAGCAGATATGCTTTTGGATGCACAGATGCCCAAGCTGCGAGGTGTCTGGTAAGTACTTACTAGACACACACAGATAAACTGGAGATGAGCACTTGATTTGTTTGAAATATTGGACTTCCTGCACCTGTGCAGAGAAATTAGATATTACAACTACTCTGAGCCTGATATTAAAAAATTGACATATGCAAGGTGTTGGGTAATTTTTAATCTGTTTGATAGTTCTTCTTATTTAAAATCTGAGAAACCTAATTGAGTGAGAGGACCTGCCAGAAAGAGAGAATTGTCTAAGGAGTGTTGTCTTACTTGATTTAGTCAAAGCCCACCCATAAAATACTGCATCTATAAACACACTCTGTTGTCTTCAGGTGTGATAAGTTGAAAATCAGTGTCTGCTTCTGTATGTGGACTTATTCTTACTACACAATTTTTCCTGGCATAATTTCTCTTTAATTTCTTTGTGTCCCAGAAGAGTCCATGTCTCTCAACATCATTTCTTTCTCTCTAAACATTATTGCTCTTCCAGTGCCTCATCCTTAGCTGTTCATGAGCACAACTCAAAAACATGGCTGGGGTCACCAGTTATTTATTGCTCTCATAATGGTGTCACTGTGGGATTCAGCTGTGTCACTGTGGTCCTGTTCACTGGGAATCTGACAGGGGCTTTGTGTGTTTCTTTAATATCTGTATCATTATGTCTTGCTCTCATCTTGGTCTATATGAATATTTCTTCAGATATCTGTAAAGTCCAGCTGTACAAACTACATGTGGGATGATCAGCAAGCTTGAGAAACACGATGCCATGTTCTTCCATGAATACTGCCATTGTGCTCTGAAAATGTCACAGCCTAAGAGTGATGCTGTATATTTATTTTTCTCATTTGAAAAAAGATCAAACTAGTCTTACATTGTAATAGCTGGTCTTGCATTTGTTAAAGAGCATGAAGACAGGAAAATGGATTTATCCCTGTACCAAGCAAAGGTTAAGAAACACGTAAACAAAATGCGAGAAAGAACTCTTAAATAACAAAGATATTTACTGTACATGTCTTATGAGCAATTTTAATATTTGTGAATCTCTCTCTTCAAGCACTAGATAAAAGAAATACCTGTTTCTTATGAGTATGTATGAGACAATTTGTTTTATCTTTTAATCAAGATCATGATCTATTGGTAAGTGACAATGTTTAGCAATTGAAAAAACTGACTGGGATCAACTAGTCATACTTTATAGTAAATTTTAATTTGTATTATAAATTGCAATGGCAGATCATTGTCTAGGGATACAAAGAGATGTACATAAGATGAGAAGACAGAATGTTCCTTTCTTTTGTTGTGAAAAGGCATTTCACTGTTTTGAAAAAAGGAAAAAAAAAAACCAACTTCTTTATACACTACTTAGAATTTAGTATAAGCATTTTATGAATGTTGTAATGTGATCCACAGACATGAGCTTTCAAATACTCATAGAATCATACATGTCAAGTGATCCCACAAAGATTTACAGCTTTCAAACCAGGATTGGAGTTAATACTTCCCTTTGCAAGATCTATTCCTTTCTGTATATAGATTTAACTGAATAAGCCCAGGCTATTGCAGATACGCTATGCCCACTCCCTGAATTGGCATAAATCTCTGTAGTTCAACTGAAGTCAGTACATCCACAATAATGCAGTCAGTGTTTTTTACAATGCATTAATTGAAAACCCTACTTCAAAATCCAGAGACTAGACAGCAGTGCTAGAGAAAGTAGTCACTTGGAGTTAATGATGTGGCAAAGGAAGTAAGAGAGGCAGCTTGAAAATTTAGAACTTCAGACAGGATGTGAAAGAAAAGCACAGGTGATTGTTATATGTAGATCACAGATCTCTTTTATGGTGAAAGAAAAGAGACCATAACCTCAGAGCCCACAATGCAAGAGAGTGGGAGTAAACAGAAACACAGGAAGCAGAGGAATGAATGGAGGAGCATTAGGAAATTAGATAAAAAATTGTAAATAATGGCATGTTTTTCATCAGTCATAATTTCAGTGTTATGATGTGTTTGCGGTATTTATTTTTATTTTTTACAGACGTGGAAATATCCATAAGTCATCCTAAAAGCATTCAACAAGACAGGTTTTGACTCAGATATTGTCTTTTGGAGTTATATGTAAATGACGGGTTTTTTGTTGCTTGAATTACTCTCTTTTTTTTTTTTTTATGCTGGTATATCACTTTTATTTCCAAGGTTTTCTGTTTATCCAGATGAAATAGTACGCCATATGGAAATCTGACCAGGAGCTAACTCCCTTTTATACATTGGAGCTTTACATTTTGGACAAACTTTCCCTTTAAACTGCCTGATAAGATTTAATTCTAGATCTGCAGCTTTTTGTAGTCCAAAATCTAGTTAGGTTCTATGGTTAATTAGATTCTCATTTGCGCAATTCACCAAATTACCTAATAAAATTTTGTACTGCAAGGTACATCGCAAAAGCAAGAGCATTGAGCTTGTTACTAAATACTAGTCATTCACCATAAAAGTGTAGCTGAAATACAGAACCAAGTCTCTTGTAAGATCTTAAGGAAATTGCATCAGTTAATAGGAAGATTACAAATTGAGAATAGCACCTTTTTCTTTATTTCTTCAAATTAAGTGCACAAGCTGTTTAACTACCTCAGATTTTACAGAAACACCCCCAAAAAATGGAAATGTGGGAATGGAAATGGTAATACAGTGGAAGTGCAAGGAGATCTGGTCATTGCAGTGAAGTGAACCTAGGTGTCTAAAGTTCTTTTAGGGTTAAATATCTCCATAGGATTCATCATACATACATCTGTTCTACTGTCACTACCCACTCATGTCTTCAAAATGTAGGTTTCTACATTTAACTAACAATTGCAGAACGTGTGCGGCACACGCACACAATCCTGACAATTCAGGCTGCTAAAATACTTCTACGTCTCATCACAAGACAGCTCCCACTCCCCAGATGTCTCACTAACTCTTCTAACTAAACGAACTCTCTGAAATGAACAGCATATTTTTATGACAGTGTCCACTCCCAGAATGGTAAGACCTGACTATTAATAATTTATGCCAAGGAATGGTGTGCAGAGAGGCTCTTGCTGATACCTATTGCTGTAACAACCAAGGTCAGCTCACTGCTGTGTGCCCCATTGGAGAGTCACAAGCTGAAAGGCATAGAGGGGTAGCACCTACACAGAGGAGCAGGCAGGACAGGTGACCCAAAACTGACCAGCAGAGTATTCCATCCCATCTGCATCATGTTCAGTATAAAAGTAGAGGGATCAAAGAGGTCAGTCTCTTACTTCAATGGCCAGTGTCTGAGGAGGACTCTGTTCATCTGATTTTGATCCTGATCAATGCATTCTTGACTCCAGATCCAGAATATAGTTGTTGTCCATCACTGAGCTCAGTCTGGGACTTCTCAAATGCCTGCCAGCGATGTGATCATCATCCTGGGAGCTCAATAGAGTTTTGTGTATATATATATATACACTATTTCCTAATTTTCTTTTTATTATTTTATTAATATTTTCATTAAAGTAGTTTATTTTTTTTAAAACTCAAGATCTCTTTTCTCTCTTATACTTCTCTCCCTGAAGGGAGATGCTCTAGTCTGAAGGGGAGGGAAGTAAAAGAGCATCTGTTGGTCATTTCAGTGGCCGGTCAGGCCCAAATCATGACAGCCTGGATGGGACTTTGAGCAACAGGATCTGATGAAAGATAGCCCTGCCCATGGCATTTGGGTTGGCCTAGATGATCTTCAAAGGTCACTTACAATGTGGTCTTATGATTCTATAATAAAATATTTTCTTTATCACCTTGTAAAGTAGCTGCAAAAACAAAATATTCCATTGGCAACTCTGTAGTTCCGTCATGTACTGAACTGAAAGAGAAGACTTTTCTCCTTGCCTCCTCCCCACTGCTCAGATGCCCCTAAATACTGGGCCACAGTGCTGTCATGAGATTTTGTCTTTATGTACTTCTATCTCTTCCAGAAGGAAGCAATAACAGACTCTTATTAATGAGTAGCAACAATGTCTAGCCTGGCACTTGAAAAACTGGGCATATTAAAGTCCTCTGTTCTTTTCACCCTAGTTACCAGTCTGATCTGTGTGTACTGATTCATTGAAGAATTTTAATTCCAATAAGGTCATTTGTATTTGAAGATATTTTCTTACCGTCTTTCTTGATCCATGAAGTTTTCTCTGGATTAATTTCACCATTCATCATCTCTTGCACAATTTCAGCAAGTTAATTGCAAAAGCAAGCAAAAACAGCAGCAGGAAGGAGTTCCAGTCAGGAAATACACCCTGCAAAGCCCTGTTATCCCTTCAAATTATCTTTGTACTTCTGTAACGTGTCATTCTTATGATTTTTTCATTGCAGGCACAGTGTCTTGCGGGTCATTCAGCTGTCCTGTAGCTAATTTCTCAATTCAGTAATGAAAATAACTACAGGATACTAATTTTTGCTGCAGAAAGGTTGCACTGTGTATGCATTGCACATGATTGCCTTGATCAGGTGCACAGCTGTTTAGATGGCTTGTCGCCATTTGGAATCCAGCTAAGCTACAGTTGGTAACTGCAGGTTTGAAACCAGATTTATAGATTTTATTTTCCTTACTGGGGAGATTGTATTTTACTATTTTCATACTTGACAGTACTGTCTAATTTCCATCAATAAAACTTGTTGTATTACCCCTTTAAAAAAATAATTTATTTGCAAATGGAAATACAGTATCAATGACAAAGGCAGATATATCATTAATTCATTTTTAAAAATGAATACCTTAAAGAAGGCAGGGACTAAAGGTGGGTTAAGAACAAAACTCCAAATTCATATACTGCTTAGTTTTTGAGAGATGGATCCAAGATTTACTGAAAGGTAGCCCCAGTCTCTAGAAGCTTTATCTGAGTATACGGCTGCTGATATCATTTATATCTAATCTAAATTGTAATACTTAATTAGGAAAATAATCAGGACAACAGCAAATTCCCCAATGGCTCTGCAATGTATGCTGAAATTTTATTAGTTGCTGTGAGTTAATGTGCACTATACGTTAAATATATAAGATTAATGCTAGACAATTGTTATCAATGAGATTTGGTTTATAATTTCTTTGGGCAAATTATAAAAGACATACTTGGAGTTTGTTATATCCTCTCAGGAATGTTTTGGAGGTAGAAAGCAAGTAGTTAAACCTCATTATTTCTTGTTTAACATAGCCTTTTAAACAGCAAAACATTTTCTTCCATTCTTGTTCAAGAAGTTTCATGCCAAAGTCAGTTGCTTGTCCGAAACATTACCACAACATCTTTGGTCATCAAAACATTCTAGATGATAAATTAGGCTGGGAGGCTTTTATGGCTTCATGGATGCAATAAAAATGTTGCAGAAAATGACAAATATATGTGGGATACAGGTTGTAAAAGAGTAGTGGATATTTCTTTAAAAATCAGTCCCTCCAGTGAAAAGGATTGCTTGGGTGAAAAACCGTTTGCATATTTGTAACAGGATTTTTTTTCACACTTAAGCTCTGTTTCAGCAGTTTATTCATGTAGTTTTTAGAGAGAGAAAGCAATAAAGGCTTTGAAAGGTGTTTACTAAATAATCCTCTGCAACAAGTATAATTTATGGTTTGTTCACACATAATTTTTCCAGAAGCAGCTGTGTCAGTTGAAGACGTTACCATCTCATCCACTGCCAGCTGCTTGTTACTGCCTCCTGCCAGAGGTTACCGTGCCCTCAGATCTGCCTGGGCTCTGCTGTTGTTGTTCCTCTGTACCCCATCGCAGTCAGAATAAGACAACAGCAGTTCCCTATTTAAGCTGCCTCTTGTAACCCATATGGCAGGCTTTTAGTCTTGAAAATACTGTGATATGTAACTTGAAGGAAACCACTGGCCTTAGACCATGAGGAGGTGCTTCGTGGTACTAACCAGTTGTGATGGGCAAATGAAATTGGTTCACGTAAGACCTTAGGGGTCCTTTCAAGCCTGGTTTTCTACCGTTGTGCTACTCTGAGAGGCAGTGAAACTGCTTTGAGAGTCACGTTGACAAATACAGTTCATGAAGAAATATTGCTAATGACTTTAAGAGAAAAAATATTAGCTGTGTCTATTTTTCTGTCTGAGAATAACCTGAAAATAAAGCAGGGTTTTCTACAGTGCTTGAAGATGTCTGTAAATGATCCTGTAAATTTTTCAAACCTTATTGTTGCAGGTAATATGCAAGTGGGTGTGTGCGTGTGCATGAATATGTTCACGTGTCAGTTGCCACAATTCTGTGAAATAATGTTTATCTGCTGTTGGAACAAGTGGAAAAGTGCAGTGACAACAAAGGTAAAAATGTGCTCAAACAATATATAGCTGAAAATTATGAAAACCTTCATACTATAAAAATAAACAATTTTTTTGGTAGGAAAAGGGTATTTTTTCTCCTTTTCATTTTTATGTAACATTTTGAACTACCCATGTTGTTTAGTTAGAAATTAAAATGCCATCTTTTTTTAAGAGTTAAAAATGTACAAGCTAAACTAAGAAGCATTAAGGCTTGATTAACTAGAATTACTTAATTAATATTAATTGAGACATTCCATTAATTTGGAGTGTGAAACTGAAAATTAATCTACATAATTTTCAGATGACAGCAAAAACCTTTGAAAGCGCTCTGAGTAATGGGATTAGAATTCAAACTGATTCTGGTAAATGGAGAAGTTATCCCAAATTAACACAAAGAACTTCAATAAAGAGAAGTACAAAGAAGTACACCCAGGAAAATCAGATACATAAATAGAAACCAGAGAATAACTAGAGGGTCAGGGTATTCGAGACAAAGATGTGGATATTAGAGTGAGGAAGGGCCAAGCCCAGAACATCAGTGTAGAAGGGGACAAACACCTTTCTGGAATGCATTAGGAGGATGGAGGACAGGAAAAAAAAAAATAATTCTGCTCTTCTCAGTGTGGTGATCCCATCACGGCATTGCAGCCTTCTATGGCAGAGGTTATTCTGAAATATTCCATCATGAACACACAGAAAGTCATGCAGGGTTTATAAAATAAGCTCTCACTTATTATCTTATAGGAGAAATTATCTCTCTTGATTTCCACTGTACAGGAAGGATAAGCAAATTAACACCCTTGTTTATTTATCATAAGTTTTGCCATTAAGAAGACTTGGAAAACAATAATGAAAAGATATAATATTTGCCTAATCTCCAGAATAGAAGGCTGAAGAAAAAAATTAAAACATTATTTAAATATTTAAGACGCTATTATAAAAAAAGAATTATTTACGGTACTCTCTGCCTAATAAGGTAAGAAAATAACTATGGGATTTCTTTTTTTCAAAAATGAAATTTAGAATACAAAAAACCTTTTACTTAAAAGGTCAAAGAAGTATGGAAATAGACTAACTGGACAGGTTGAAGAATTTCCTTTATGGTTTTGATTGCATATTGAAAAGTGCCTACCTGAGGCAATCCTAAACCACCTTTGAACAGGAGCTAGGCTAACTGATCTTTTGAATTTCTTCATAGTCTTCTATGTCTTTTTTCGTTTTTCTTTTTCTTTTCTTTTTTTTTTTTTTAATTCATGAATCTTATAATCTTTGTAATGATACAAAAGATTAGGAGATTTAAATATTTTAAAGATTCCTGTAGGGTCACAGAGATTACCAAAATTTTGCATGTTTACATGCAAATTGCCAGGGTTTATTTTAGACCATTACAGACAGAACTACTCTTTAGCCTCAGAAACAAAAATTATAAGTGAGCCTCTCACGAGGAACTTTTAGTGATTTTTCCTCATGTGGTGCCTAGAAGAGCAAAGAAAATGAAATTAAAAGAAAAGAAAGGGTAGGCAAACCCTTTATGAATTTAAACAGAATGGTAACAGACAGAATTTTAGTACAGTTAAGGTCTGTGTGTGTTATACAAGCCCTTATAAAATAGATGTAATATTTAGAATGTAAGCATCTGTTAAATAAATCCAGTATTAGGTCCCAAGGAATGCCAAAATAATGTATATATTTTATGAAAGACATAATATATGTATTATGTATTGTAATGCTTTGGAATTATAACACAAACCATACAGTGTCAGAGCAAAATAAAAAAAGGAATGACCTTCCACGCTTGCTATAAACAAGCCTTTGACCCAAACATAATGGTAATCCAGATGTTGCTGCAAGATGTATACTGTTAAACTAATTCCTGGCAGAGTTTATGCTTTGCTCAGACAAAGTGTGTGGGTCTCTAGCTGTTTGTCAGCAATAAGGTGCAAGAAGTAAAGGAAGTATTTTTTATCAAATACGTTTAAAAAAACTGAATTAAAGTCTTATGGGAAAAGAGTTAATAGACTGAGTTTACCAGGAAGTAAAATAACAAAATTATGGGGAAACTTTCCAGTGCATTTTTTCGCCATTCCTTTTCTCCCTTTCTTACCCCACAATATGTAATCAACACAGAATTTCTAGAGGTTATATTTATTCTTGAAGTTATTAGCCCCCAATTATTGTTTGCGTGGTTGTATCTATGGCTTCATGCAACTGCCTCAGAAAGTGCTGATTTTTCTTTTTCTCACTGAATATTTCTTTTATTTTTCTTGCTTTGCAGCAAAAGCTAATATAGGCATATCTAAATGAAGTGTAAGATTTTCTGAATCAAAAGGCATATAAAGCCAGAGGTGGACAGAACACAGAGCTTCTAGAAAGAGAACTGAAGGAGAAAATTCTGTGCAAGTCTTCAAAACAGGATTTTTCTTTCCATCCCATTTTGCCATTCAGCTTTATCGAGAGATTTTTGTGGAATGAGGTTCCACCAATATCTATCTCAGAATCACAAGTCTGAAATCTGAAAGTATAAAAAAATCAAGATCAAATTATAGTCACAATTATCGTCATAGCAAAAAAGACTACAGATGTCATTGACTAAGCCAGTGAATCTAGCTGTTAATAGTTCCAGAGTCCACGCTTCTCAGCTGAAGCTTGCTAACACAAGGTAGAAAAGCTGCAGTGCTGCTGACAGCACCATGGTTGTCCTATGGTTAAAACACTTGAGTTTGATAGTTAAATATCAATCATCACAAAAGATAAATTCATGCTGAAAACAACAAAACCTAACTAATTTCTCCAAATCCTGAATTTCAGAAGGAACAATGAAAGGACTATAAACTTTGGGAGAAAACAAAGCATAAACAATCTTCATAGCTAATAAAATACCACACGACATAAAACTTAGCTTCTAACCAATATTTATATCATTAAAGACAGTGGAGAGGATTTTGACAAAATGTCATGTACTGTGTTTTTCGTGGTGTACCATGTTACCAACAATGTTCTTGAATGCATTTGTAACGAGAACAAATAAAATTTTGCCCCTCTATTTGTTATAGTAGTTATCTTACCAAAGGAAATAAAATGACCCTAAAGGGAAGTCAATACAGAAAGTGTGAAGCATCTGTGTACAGTATGTTTGTGTTATTCTTCATCTTAGAGTCAGATTAGATATATAGACAGCATCTTGAAAACATCCGTTTCAGTTCCTTAAAGGAAAAGCGTAAGCAATGAATCAAGAATATTCCAAACAGGAGAAAGACTGTATTATATAGTGTATTAGAGCATTTTACAGCATGGAAGATGATTAACAGCATGTTAGGTAATGATGTAAGTGCCATAAATTAGTTTACATTCTGCAATGTAAATACTCAGCAGAATTGATGTCTGAACAAAGAAAGCAAGATTGCAAATGAGTATTTGGACCAAGTCCACTGTGCTTTCCAATCACTTGTTTTTGTTTTCTTTTAATGAGTAAGACCAGAATTATTTTTTGCATATATAGTGTATATAAATATATTAAATATATGTACATAGAGGTTTTTTACTTACCCAGATCTCCCACTCTCACTGAAAATTTTCTTTCTTTTTCTGCAGTTGAATAAAATTTATAAATAATTTTACCAGCTTTTAAGTAAAACCCTTAAAAACTAATTTTGATTAAATTCTACCAGGTTTGTCTTTATAACTTGAATAATTAAAAAAGAAAAATCTAGAACACAAAAATATTTTCTGTTAAAGTATGTTCACAAGAAACATTGAATGAATTCAAAAGGTCAGGAAAAAAATTTCATTAAATGCTGCATAATTAATCTTTTGAACTGAGATTAAGCTACTGACCATACTGAATCCAAGGATTGCAATAAGGATTAGATAACGCAAGGGATATTGAGAACATTCACAGAAAAATAGCATAAATAGCATATTTCCTCCATTCAGGGCTAGATGCGTTTCCGGTGTAAAATGCTGGTGTTATATTCCTCTTCAGATTTAATCTTTTAAATCTATACCTTAAAGGGCAAGAGGGTTTTATGCAATGACAGTGTACATAAAGAACAGTCTGACAAACTTATAAAAATGATACCAATGCGTAATTGGGGAAAAATCCTAGTTATGACAGTCTGGATCATTAATTAATTATTTGGTGTGTGTATTGAATTTCACAGCTTTTTAGCCTATGGATTCTTGTGGAAGAGACATGTTTGTAAGAGTATGAATGAGGGTAATAAACCTTTTTTCGGTCTTGTTCACAAGAAAGGAATGCCTTTTTGTCTGAGCAATTCTCAGACGCATCTGCATGAAAAGTCTCCAACTAATTTGTGTTTTCATGTCCCAGAATTTAAAATAAAACAGTAAATTTTAGGTTTGAAAAAGGTAACAGAAAGGTTATTCAGCTGTGACAGAGTTCATATAAACCTTCTATTTGGTCCACTCTAGTGATCCAATGTTCTAATCTCTTGAAATGGTCTGCATTCAGAAATATGTAAACTAATTACAGTTCTTTCAAATCCTGATCCTAACACTGGAACTGTGAATTCTCTTACAGCAAGACCATAAGTATTGATTATAAGTGATATAAATCATTCCAGTGACTTAAATGGTTATAAAAAATAAAGGTTATAACTACCTGCAAAAAATATGAGAAGGCTCCAGGTATAGGTATTTGTCAATTTCCTAATGACATTGACATTTTTTCTCACCTTTATGGAATATTATTTTAAATATGCATCTCTTCATTGAAATATATTGTTTTAGGAAATATGAGTGATGGTGCTACTTCATATATTTTACTCTGTCCTCTACATACAGAACAGCTTTATTTATAAAGTTGTTTAAGAAAAAATATAAAAATTGAGGACATTCTACTCTCCTTAGCACACATTTCCAATCTATCTTTCAAACACAAAAAAATATTCACAGATTGTGTTAAATTTCACCAGACATGTAGGAATAGATTAAACAAAGGTCATTCAATAAAAATATGGCACTTGTAGTAATAGAATAAAAGAACTGTGACAGCAGGAGACAACATTACAAAAAGCACAGGAAAAACCATATATGCATATGGTGGAAGCCCAACTGGTATATGAATACAGGATTTGAACAGATCAGCAGTGAAAAAATTACTTAGAAAAATAGAATCCTGATCACATATACAAAACTAAAAACTATCAACATAACTATAGGACTTCTTCCGAAGCTGAACTATCCACCAGGAATAAATCACAAATCAGCTAAAAAACCAGTTATCCTTGCTTTCAGCTCTAGTCATCTTGACCCTGGAGGTGGTTCAGAACCACAATCAGGAACCACTGCTGAGAACCATGGTCAGGCCCCTTTGCTGAGCATCCCTCAGCAGATCAATTCAGAGTTCTGATTTTATCAGCTACTGTGCAGATATCTCCACATAGAAAGAGGAGATTTTTCAAGGAAAAAAGGTCCCAAGAATGGCTATGTAAACAGATTAAAATTATCTTAACATTCACTTGGATGTAAATAAGACACTAATTATTCAGAGTAACTGGAGAAATCCAGTAGTATGTTTTTAACTAACTCAGTAGGTGACTTATTCTACACTTTTTGGTGTTTCCAATTGCTATTATTTTTTCATGTGTTTTAATCAAGTAATAAATTTACCTTTTTTTTCTCACTCCCTTCCATTTCTGTTACATCATCCTTTTTTTTTTTTTATTTTCCAGTTTATAAATTAGGAAATTAGGAGTTTTTTCTTTGGTTTGGTTGTTTTTTGTTTTGTTTTTTAACAGAATCAGAGAATTCTGTAACATTTTATTAGTGCCTGTTGAATTAAACTCTGTGTTCTTGTCCTTCCAGAAGAATACCAAGAGGTCATCCTTAAAAAAAGTGAAGAAATTAATAAAGCTTAATACTTTACTTAGACTATCATCTCTTAATAGTGCAATGCTGTCATAAATAGAAAGCTTTGACTACAACAGTGGAAGCAAGAGAAGAAATTAACAAAACCTAAGACTCGGTGTCATGTCTTGCAAATATTTTTTCAACAATGAACAGAAAACAAACACCATAAAGCTTAGACCTGGGAAAAAGAATGACTGATAAGTAGAACTTTTCCCAGAGATTACCCTGAAATAGTATTTGTCACTTTTTGGGAAGGTGACTATCCACTTATAAGAAAAGCAGCTACAAGAAGGAACGTGGCTGGTAAAATGATCCCTTCTAAATTAGTTTGCATAGCCCTCATCACTGATTAGCTCCCTTAATTTTACATCTCTCTTTCACATAAGCAGGAAATATCTTGACATCAAATTTCTTTTTATACGGCTTTTACTTTCTTTTTATTTTGATATCGTAAATGCATGATAAAACAGTATTACGAAGACAACAAATTTTAATGCCATCACATCTGGGAGATAATTCACCTTTGTACCACCGGCTGCCATGGAAACTCTGTTCTTTTGCTGGCTTTAGAAGACTTTTTTTATGAGTGTTTTATGATGTTCCTGTTTATACAGTATTTTTACAACTGTTGCAAATAGACACAAATGCCATAAATTACAGGAAAAATCATCCCCAGGTTCCTCCAGGCTTAATATAAAACAGTAAC
This sequence comes from Scolopax mira, assembly GCA_004320125.1. Lineage (NCBI taxonomy): Eukaryota > Metazoa > Chordata > Aves > Charadriiformes > Scolopacidae > Scolopax > Scolopax mira. The sequence goes on from BJBW01002499.1 coordinate 55,431, forward strand.
AAAGAGGGAAATGTGTAAGTGCCACTAAAGCCTGTTTGATGAATTCCACATGTAGATTCAAGTTCAGATCCCAATTCATTAGAAAAATATGAAACTCCATGCCCCTCCTTCATATCTTGTTTAAAAAAGAAGGGGTGTAATGGTATGAATGCCACAGTATTAACTACACACATTTCAGAGATGGGCACTAAAGCATATACACTTTAGATGCAACTGTCAGATACATGTAAGAGTCAGGACTGGAGCTAAGTTGGTAAATTACAACATAATCATAGTATGAAATTGAGAATATGAAGTTAAACATTTCTATGCTGTATGAATGCAAAACTTCTAGACAGGTGAATAACAGCATGCAAGGGGATCAGGTGATCTTAATTTGAGATTTAAGTGAATCCTTGCTTCTTTTTCAACACTGTTTTGCTAGGAAAGAATGCACAGATTTTAATTATACATTGAAAGATCCCTAATTTTTGTGCTTAGGACAAAATAAAGATAAATAATAGAAATATAAATGACAGAAACTGTGATTCTTTTTTGTTAAAACATCTGACCTTTGTTTTTGACTCATCTTCCTAATTATCACCAATGTGAAACTTTTGTATGCAGTGGAAGTCCAGCACTCTCAGATTATTATCAGCCTGAAATGATCTTCTGCTGGACTATGCTCTGATGGTACGCCTTTAAAATCAATAGCTGCCAGCAAGAATTTGCTGCACATTAAGTTAACGATCTACTGGTGTAAGCCACATAGTATATACCAGCGTGTTCCATCTAAGACAAAATTGAACTCTGGCTACAAATATGAAGACAGGAGTCACTCACCTGCATAAAGCAAGGACACTTACTCAATTGACAGAGGGTATAGATTTCTTTCCTCATCCCAAACTATGTAATAATGATAATATATTGTCTTTACAATTGTGTCATTTTTAATCCACCGCAGAAATGATAATATACCATCAGAATGAAGAGAATAGTGTACAACCTGAGGCCACAAAGAAGGAGGAGTATTTCAACCAGTTATCTCCTTTGAATTCAACTGCTGTCACATAAATCAGAGAAATAATAAGCTAGGTGATGTGGGCACTGAGGTTTTACAATAAAGAATATTATAGATGAAAGTAAGGATAGCTTTTTTTCCAGTTCATGAAGCAAGAAGAAAGCCAATGTGGAATCTCACCATGGTAAAGGTATATATTTATATATACCTTTATATATATTTATATACCTTTCTAAATGCATAAAATATATGCACTTAAAATACTGTTATATGGATATGAGAGTTGAATGATATGCAGCACAGATACCCTTCAACTTGACAATTTTGAACAGAATTCTGTTATGGTAATCAGCTTTGCTGACTGAACTTCTGAAGAGCTAATAGGCCAGATAAATATGTCCTGGGCCTATGTACAAGTACCTACACAGCTCCTATGCAGGGAGCTTGAGATTTAAAAAGAGGAAATACTGTTGTCAGAAAAAAACCTCTAGGAACACATCACCAAGTTGCCTGTATGCCTAGACTTCCTCAAAGACAAACAGCATGGCCTTGGACAGGTGAACATGTGAGACACTTGTCAAGCAAGAATAATCAGCAGTAAACCAGGAGTAGGTCACCTGCTGAGTGACACTAAGAATTTTGCAAGGGTGTAAACACTGATTCCGTCTCACCTGAAGGGCAGAGGTCTCGATTTATATATTCTTGTCTTTGCAATGTCATCTTTGACTACAGTGGACTCAGTAAAAGGGGCTTATCGCCTCAAAAGTTATTAAATTTTAGAACACCTCAGGAATGGGCAAAAGTTAAAACAAGTGGAATTAAAACAAGCAAAGGTTAATATTTAAATAACAATATTTAAATATTTAAATAACTCCAACAGTAGAGTGACAATCCTATTTTCTGAGTTGTTTTCAGTTAGACTGTTATCTGAAAATAAAAGTAAAGTACAGTTTAAGTACAGTAAAGTACTCAGAAATGTTCTAATTTCTGATTTGATATCTAATTGATAAATACAGATTTATCAATATCTAATTTCTGATTGATATCTAATTGATAAACACAGATTTATCAATCATTTGTTTAAAAGTATATCTTATTCAGCTACTGTTTGTCTGCTAGAAATCAAAATTAAATATTTACTTAAGGCTGAAAAATTCAGTGATGATTTCCTTCTGTTCTGTTGCTTCACTATTTCATGATTGTACAAGAGTTTCATTTATATATATTTATTAATTTTTACTATTTGGGAGAAAGCTAAATCATTTCTAAAATGAAGAATAAAAAAGATTTTATATAGTGCTATTATCCCACTTTTATTCTGTAAAAAGATGTACAGAATAATTTCTACTGACAATTTTAGTTTTAAAGATTTTCTCCAGTATCTCATGATACTGAAGAAATTTAAAATTTAAAATCTGAGTTTTCCTACTCAGAATGATACAGTACACTCTTTTTTCCTCATAGAATGCAAGGAGTTTAGAATTAAGTTTTTGTTTAAGCTACTTCCCATTTCTTCACAAATTGCTTCCAGCAATTTTTCACCAATTTTCACCAATATTTCACCAGCTACTATTTTTTGGTGTGTAACTTTATTAACAAAAATATTGACACTTATGAAAACACGAAGGAATATTGACAATTATAACAACAGGATGGTTGTATGCACTAAAAGGACTAAGAAATTGAGTCAATGAGCTTGGTGAGTAATAGGTAGGACTATTTTCCTTATTTGGATATCTCTTTCTTCTCTTGGTTTGTGTTTTAAGGAATCAGTAGAAAGCACCTTTGCAGGTTTACTTAAAGAAGAATAGTTTATTAAAAAATATGCTTGCGTAGATATATGCACATACATGTGCATGAAAGAATAAAGTAAAGGCAATGCGGTGAAAGTTTCATGAACATGTTTGCTTTGAAACTGCAAGTCAAATCATAAATGCACAGATGTTTCAAAGTTTACATCTGAAAATCTTGAAAGATAAATGATTTATATATTTTCATTTTATAACTCTCTTTATGATGGGAACAGTGAGGTGAATTGTTCTGTAAGTAATAAGTTATGAGATGTAGAAACATATGTTGAAAAGCTCAGTGTCTTGAATTCCAAGCTCAGTTGTTCTGGCTTATTCTTTACAGCTGGACACACATAACTTCTGTTTAATATATTTTTCATTATCAAATATTACTATTAATCCCTTAACAAGATGTTCAGAAACAAAGTGTTACACAACTTCTCTACAAAGACACAAACAAAATTGCATGATCTTTCTTAGCTGTATTTCAAGGAAATACTAAGTGTTAGTGGCAAGTAAGAAATGGTTAAGAAGTTATTTCACAAAAGTATGTAAAAGTCTGGACACATGCAAAATCTTCAGAACTTTAAAATCTTTGCATTAATAGACTGTACATTACAGGTGCCAATCCAGGTGGTTACAGTGACAACAGTTTCAAGTAGTACTCAACATTTTTATTTACTGGGAGCCCAATAATTTGGCATATGATAACAAATTAACAATTGTGCCATTAGTTTGGTGAAAAAACAAGAATAAATTATATAACCTGTTTCATTAGAAAGACCAGATGTTTCTGTCTTCTATTTCTGAATATGAACTTTTTATTTCAGTGTATTTTTTTTATTTCTTTAGTAATTTCTCTCTTTTTCTTTACCTTGCCTAACATCAAACTCCCACACTGCTCAGGTAAGGAACGTTTTCCCTTGAAACAAAGAGTAAGTCTTTTCAAATTTTGGTTTTATAATTTTAACATTCTGTGTTAATCTCACAAATATATTTTTCATAAATTCATGAAAACAACAGTTATTTCTTTTCTCCAATAGATTCACACATGTGTAATATTCCCAGTGACTGGGATAAACTGACAAAAAATACACAACAACAGGATAACCACTTTGTTAAAAGTATGACAGGGTAGCCAGTAGGAATATCTCAAGACAAGTCCTGTCTGGTTAAGACTTGAAAATCTGCATTGATCAAACTCTGTCAGCTAACTGCAGTAAGGAGCATCCCTAGAGGTGGATTTGGTACCCACCAAAACACAGGAAAGCACCATTAAACTATTAAACCACAGTAGTTTCACCTGTCTTAGAGGCATTTTGCAGTATCTTTTGTCTTCTGTCTGGAAACAATACTGCATTTTGTAAAGTATGTCAGCAAACAACACAGTGCTTCCCCATCTGAAACCAACCACATTAGCTCTTTACAAGTATAGGTCCTCATTCTCCAAATACATACAGTAAGTTGTTGCATTTGCTTCCCATAGAGGCAATGATACAAAGGCAAAATTTCAGGAATAGGAAAAACAGTGTGACCGTGCTGTTTTCTGTTTTGATACAGTGCAATTTTTAGGTTTCACTCCACTGTGGAGTTGTGGTCCTTTATAAGGATTTCATCCTTTTAAAGTAAAAATAAACTAATGAAAGGTCTCAGGAATATAAAATCCAGATGGTTCACAGCAATCTTTCCATAAGTGGATGATTAACCAAGCATTGCATATTAATTGTGTGGGGAAGGTACAAACCTGGGGCAAAGGCAGAACCAAAAAGTTTTGGGTAATGCTGGCAGCACAGAGAGTGCTTTGAAACTTGGATTTGTCATAATGGGGAGAGGGATTCGGTGAAAAACCATAAAGGTGAGAGTGATCAGAGCAATAAACAAGGATTTTAAGCTGGCAGCAGCTTCCTTTTAACTTGAAGAAAAGTGAATGTGAAAGAAGTAGCTATGGGAGAAGAAAATGAATATATTGGAGATTCTGAGGGAGAATGAACATCAGATATCAATATGGCTTTGACAAACTGGTCCAAAAAGTCTGAAAGGTGGACAGAAAAAAACCCTATGCTGTAGACAGAAACAATGATAAGAAAATTGCTATTAACTGTTTCTCACATGTAAAAGTGTTTTGGGAATTAGATTCTATGTGACAGTTATAAATATGCTAAGCTAAAAATAAATAAAAAGCTCTACAAAAGAAAAAAAGAATTAAGTGATACATTTGAACAGAAAGTCTCAAGATTATGGGTTATTATATTCCTCTTAGTGATGAAATAGCATAGTTGATTCACGGCAATTTCTACTGCTAATTCATGAGCTAGTCATAACATTTAAGCAAAAAGGGGGAGAAGGAGCGTTAGTGGACTCAATGTCATAAAATGTAAAAGAAAATGGATTTTTTTTCGTTGAGCAAAATTCCTGCAACAATTTATCAGTGTCTAAATTTAGACTGCATACCCTTTGTGAAAGTTTTTGGTTTTTTTTTTTTAAACTTTCTATCAAGTGCTGAAGCACTGTATATATTGACAGTGCTTTATAACTAAAATAAAACCATCATTTAGAGTCCAAAATGCATTTTCAAGTTGTTACAGATACAATGACTTGATAGCTTTCCTCATTGTTAATCTAGATCAATTATTCTTTTTGGTTAGTGAAAGGCTTAATCAGTCATGTGGTGGATGGTGTCTTTATATAACAATTGGGAAACCAAACCAAAGACAGTGAAAGAAAGATCCATATGAGATCATATGCTCAGAACAATCTTGGAGTAAAGAATATTCTGTGCTAGTAGAGCTGGGACAGTAGGTCCAGGGGTTGATCTGTGTGTTTATGTTAGTGGGAAGGATACACTGAAGCTTGATGTCCTGAGATTGTCTTTAATAATAGACATTATTTCTTCACCTTTATCATTTTTATATTCACCTGAGTGCACTTAGCTCTGACACCATTCATTTTCCTTTCAAGAAACTTGAATTCAGAAAGATGTTTGTAATACATACAAAGTATAAAACAGTAAAATAATCTCTGCAGTTCATGGTTCTTGAGTCACTTAGAGACTTAATCGGTCCTTAACACTGAGTTTAATGCAGAACAATGAACACAAAACCATCAGCATTATTTAATATACTTCATTATTTATATACATTGTCTCTTCACTTAATTACTGCACTGTGCAGTCAGGGCCATTCTATGAACACTGAATACCACAGGCTCCTCCAAAACCACCAGGCAGTGATTTGAAATTTTGACTGCTCTAAAATCTCCAAGAAACTAAGCCTTTTGAGTCAAGCATATGAAGTGTGCTTGTTCTATAATGTCTGTACATCTGATTCAAAACAGAAAGAAAAATTAACAGAACTGTAGATTCACATAAGTAATTAATCGTGTTCAACTTCTGAGCCTTTTTTAGGCTGTTCCCTAAAATGATGTCTATTTCAGTAAGATTTCGGTTTGATGCTATGAAATAATAATCCTTTTTATCTGTTTTAAGCTTTTAACTTCTTAACTTCATCAGATGCCTCCCTGAGAAAAAGTGAATAGGATTGTTGAAGTTATTTGCTCTTTATGTTTCAGTTTGTGCTGGGTCTGGTGGGGAAAGGGTTAAT
>BJBW01002499.1:62101-94190 GCA_004320125.1 Scolopax mira
GGTCCTTTGTTCCCATCTACGGCCAAACCACGACAAGTTCTTCCCTCTTAAAGTAATGAGAAAAGTTTTGAATTGTTATTTTTTTTACAGAGATGCAGGTTACCTTAATTCTCTGATGATAATGATGGAACAGGTCTATCCTAAGTGGAACACGTCTCAAAAGAAATCATCACCTCAAAATAAAATGCAGATAAATGTCTCTTTGCTCTTTTTCTTTCTTATTTCTCATGAGTTAGAGGAGAGGTCCATACCAGACTGAAGGAGATTTTTAGAAGCGTTCATCCTTTATATATCTCTAAGCCATAACGTCATACTAAAGAAACAATTTTCTTTTAGAATGAGTGTTTGTTTATTTTCAGATAGCACATCACCTTTGATCAGCAAGGCACTAATGCACCTCAGAGCATTCTTTGTTCACTGACACTGTTATTTTTGCATTAAGACTTGTCTTATGATTGATGAGTTTGACATGAGCAGAACAGCCTTTGGCCCAGAGAAAATGTCATTACTAAGACAGAGTCAGTGGTGGGCATGGCTGATCAAACACTCCCCTGCTGAAACAGAAATGTTGGAAAGGATTGCAGCGTCTTGTTTGTTCAGGAGTATGGATGACATGTGTTTTAGGATTTGGGATTAGAGGAACTGGAGAAACACAGCAGCTCCTGTTAAGGTTATCGGCAGGGTTTCTTATTCATCCTTTGCCTCTCCTCACCTTCCAGCAGCATAGTTGCAGGACAAAACAGCATCACCAGAATACCCTCTGCTGTTTTGTTAAATCTGATTGTATGTAACTGACTGGCCAAGTGCACTTAAAAAATATTTGTCTGAAGTAAATATGGCTTACTTTTTCTTATCTATCTTTGTCCCATTGTCATGGAAACCCATTTTGAACCCGTTCACTATGATTTCCATAGTTCAGCAGATTTTTAACCTATATCTTATTTGAGAACATATCTTGAGATCCAAAGAGAATCAAGACTAACAGCCATAAATGGATCTTAATACTGTGTGCTATCATAAAAAAAAAAAAAAAGAATGATTAGAGCATCTATAACAACATATTATGTTGGCTATGTTTCACAGTCACTGTTTATGGTCTGTAAGTGCCTTGGCTGGAGACAAACCTGTTCAGAACCATCCGACAGTCAGACTAATGGCTCTAAGCTATAGCTATTGGCTATAAGCTCAATGTCTAGGACTGGTCTACATTGGTACCACTGAGCTTATTCTTGGATGAGATTTAAGATCTCCCGAAGTTTAGAATTGAGGAAACTAGTGATTGACACTTTTTCCATATGAGAATCAGCTGCAAAATTCAGACTCAGACATGTGCAGACTTCATTCTAGTCATCCCACAGAATGCAGCTGTATGAAATTTGTGTACAGACATATTTTTCAGGCTCATCTCAGAGCAAAATGATGTTTCAAACTTTACTTTTATCTGCAGGATAATTTGTGATCTTCTTTTACATAATTAACTTGCCCTGGCTATAATCTTCCTGTCTGATAAGGAGCGTTGCTGAAAATCTAGTATTTTCCTCCATCTATTATAGCCTGTAGGGAAAGCTATTTTCCTTCAGGGAAAAACGTTTATTCATTAGACGTTTATTTCCTTAATACTAAGACTGGATTGAGTCCAGAGCCCTTTGGCTGTGGAAATTCATCTTCACTCTTATATGAAAAAAAAAAATTTGGCTAGCATTTTATTCTCATTGATATTTACTTGTATGGCAGTAAAGCCACAGGCTGAAACTGTGCTTTTTTCTGTCTGGAACGAAGTTTAAGATATAAACACACACTAATCATAATTCCACCAACAGTCTACAAACTTCTTGCATGTCAACAGGTGTCTTTCATAAAACATTTCTCTCTACATCGTTTCGGCAAGTAATGATTTTTATTTTAAAAAGAGTACAAAATTTCCCCATCTTTATTTGAAAGGGTTTTTAATCAGCAACCACAAAAATATGACTACTCTAATTGATACCTTTCAGTTTGAGTTGAAACAAAAAATATGAATTTAACTGTCTCAGCATAGGGAAGGTTTTAGCCAAATATGGACTTGAACATAAAGAGCTAAAGTAGATCATTTGCCTCAAAGAATATCTTGAACACAGGGTGGCATGAGGGATGAAGTAATGCTTTAATGTGGACTGCTGCTGAGAGGAGCACAAAAAGGTCAACGTTTGAAGAGAGAAGAGAGCACATGGGATGAAACAGGTGACTACAAGCTCATTTTACTAATCCATATAAGCAGAGCAAGACACAGGGTGAAGTCAGTCATCTCCAGATCTCATGAGACTTTGCTAAAACTTCTGTACTTTTCACAATTTCTCCAAAAGGTGAGGAATAAAAAGTGACACTGAAGAAAAAAATAATTTCTATGGAGAGTAATCAAGCACAAATATAGCTTTTTTGCCAATTCTGTCAATGTGAGAAGCTATTTTTATAATTTATTTTAATTTTTAGTGTCTCAAAAAGGACTATTTCTTCTTTGTCTAAGAATAAAGCCATTTGACTTTAAAAAGACAAACAGATTAAACGAAATATGAACTCTATTACAAAAGTAAAAGTAAATAGAATTGAAATTTTATTCTTATAGGAGACTGAGAACAATCACTCATTCCCATAAAACCACTAATTTATATACTGAAATTCCCTAATGATAAATGAAAATAATTCCATCTCATACTTCTCTTGGCAGCCACTTACTTTCCAATACAAGACACTCTGTCATCTCCCTGAAATTTCTGTATTATTGTCAGGAGTCATCAATCCCAGGTGACTAAGTGCTTCTCCTTGTAATGGATTAATCTCTCCACTAGGATTGAAGACATATGATTATGATTCACCAAATAAAACTCTCAATTGCACCCAGGCAATCATCAAATATTTGTCCAATATCTACACGTATTCTTAAGTCACAATTCTAAATGAGTGTAACTTTTTATATTTTTCCAGGAAAAGGATTAGAAGAAGGAGAAATGAACATTATCATCAGCTTTACCTGTTACTTTCTTAATACGATCAGATTTGATGAGAAAAGTCTTCCTGAGCAAGATAAGCTTGAGGTGAAAGTCTAGACACATGGGAAATATTCGCAGAGCTGGAGAAATAGCAGAGGAAAATCAAATTGCAAAGTTATACAATTGACTGGATGGAGAAAGAGAATTAACAAGCTGCCCCCATACAGAGTGGAAAGCATTGAAGCTTCTTGCTGAGTCTTACATAAATCCTTCCAGTCTGACTACTTTAAGAAATTTCCTCCTGCCACAGGAACTTGATTAAAGAGACCGAAACATAAACAAGTAGTGACGCTTTGTGGCATCATTTAATTTCATATCAAGTTTTACTTTTCTACAAAACTAAAAAGAAAGGCTATATCTTAACTTAGGAGCTACAAATGTATGCCAAATAAGAACATTCTTATCATGCATTAGAGAGCATCTTGAATCTTAAATGCAGAATATAAAATTCAAATTCTGATTCCATCTGTTCCCCGGAATGGCTCCATTATCTTCTGAAGCTCTGGAAAAGGAATATGATTTTTTAAACAGAAGAATTATTGAGTCATTCACCAACATGGCTCCTTTTTGATTGGAATCAAAATGAAAAAAAAAAAATCACTTCTCTTTGAGGGAGTGTCTCCCACTACATAACAACTTGAATGTTAAAATTTACAATGGCAACTTCCCTTTTCAAGCTACTAACTCTAATTACCTCATTTTCCAGATGATAAATCTAGAAACTAGACAGTTTCCAAACCACAAGAATATCAACTGGCCTGCTTCTGTTGACTGAATTTAAGACAGATAGCACCAGAGTAAATTTAAGAGACAAGAGAGGAAGATTTATTTCAGAAAAAATTAGGCAGAACAGCTTTCTGCTGAGAAGCTTATTCCTCTAGGTCAATCCTATCTCCCAAGGCTCATATAGAACTGGCCTGGTTAGGTTTGCATCCAAACTACATGATATATGTATTAGCTAGGAGTATTTATGTAAAAACACAGATATGTACAATGTAAACACAATCTAAATTTATCAAGCTTATAGCTCAACAGATATGTGTAGACTATAAAATATGCTATTATACAATACCATGATCCTACATAACCTAACAACAACCTTGCAATTAAGGTTGGTAAAACAACCTTCAATAGTAAAAAGAAAATAAAATATAAAATAAAAAGTTTATAAAGGTTATGGTAATCTTTATTTTTATGCTTTAATGCAAGAGCAGGCTGAACTTCTTTGGTTAAATATTGTCTTGTTTGATTGTTTAATCAAAAAATGCAGAATCATGAGCCCTACAGGATCTAGCACATTCTCTTGGCTTTTCTGAATTTTATCTGGAGTGCCCCTAAAAAAGAAGACAACATGGACTTAGACTTAATTTTGAGAACAGCTGATTCTGAAGCATTCAGGGGTAATTTTTCTCCAGGTTTTACCACTTATAAGGAGACACTAAGAAAAGAGAGTTGCAGAGGCTTATTGCATGACACACAGAAGAAATACTTTATGTAAAATGAAAAAAATTAAAGGTATTCTGGATGTACAGAAAGAGAAGCTGAATAGACGTAAACTGATGACAAATCTAAGATCAGTCTCAGATTGGGAAGGTAGAGGAGGAAGGAAATGTTCAATTTGTAAATACAAACCCAGAAAGTTTATTTAAAGCAATGGCTTTAAATTGGAAGAAGGGAGATTTAGATTAGATACTAGAAAGAAATTCTTTACAGTGAGGGTGGTGAGGCACTGGAACAGGTTGCCCAGGGAAGTCGTGGATACCCCATTCCTGGAAGTGTTCAAGGCCAGGCTGGATGGGGCTTTGAGCAACCTGCTTTAGTGGGAGGTGTCCCATGCCCATCTTGGAACTAAATGATTTCTAAGGCCCCTTCCAACCCAAACCATTCCATGATTCTATGATTCTATGATTCTATGACTAGTCCCAGATCCTCTCAACCAGGATAATAAAGGCCACAGCAGCACTGTGAAAAACATTTCCTGATCCAGGCTGGACTTCCAATCTCACAAAATAATAAACCAGCACCATTCAAATAGAAAATATCATTGCTTTCCCTGCTTAAAAGCACTATGCACATGCACGCACACAGAATAATAGCAGCAAAAAGACTTACAGTCAAATTTAGAGGAAACCTTTCTGGCTACAAATTAAGGGAAAACGAAATACCATATAGCAGCTGTTCTATAGGAAACCAAAGGATCGATACAAAGCTTACTATAGCTTTGACAAGAATAAGGTTTCTGAGGTTTCTGGGTACACCTACAACCTTGAGGATTGGAATCAGGTATGATCTTACTGTGTAATTGGCAGTCAGCTAAATTGTACGAGTCTGCTAGCCAGTTTACTATTGATTAAATGTTCTGAAAGAGTAATTCACTGGTGGATGCTTGCCACCCACCCACCCACCCCCACAAACTCTAGGGATTCAAGAATGGAGAAAGATCATCTCCAGATGCTCATGTAACTCTTACATACAATAACATGATCTTTAAGGTCCCTTACAACTCGAACCATTCTATGATTCTATGAAAAGCATAGCTTTCAATAAAATGTACAATGTGAAATCTAATGTAAAGAAATATATAAAGAAATATGTAAAGAAACCTTTATGCTTAAGGATTCTTAGATGTAGAAGTAATCAAGTACTTTAATATTTCTAGAGAAAGAATAAGACACAAATTAAGATCTACTTCTGCATGTAAATAAATATATTTTTTAATTTTTTTGGTGATTCACAATTCTGATCTAATTGATACTGGATTTGTATCAATTTACAGACTATACATTAAACTCTTAGTAGGATTGTATACAAATTACTGGAAAAAATATTTGGAGAAATAAAAAGTCAACATACTTGGCTTAGTTGTAAAAGGATTACAAACTCTTTGAATACACAAGTCTGGGGGAGCTCATTTTTAAGGTCTCCCATTCTATAGTGGAAACTGACCTATACTTAAAAATATCACAGTATTTTTTCATAGAATCAAAGGATTTATTTGTCATTTCAAAATACTCAGTTTGAAATTATTTGCTCTCTTCTCCTGTCCCGTGTTCCAACCTGAATGTTCATTGTACCAAAGCTTACAGAAATGAATAAGATCTATTTCAATATATATAATACCATTTTTTTTTTTCTAGGTTTTGCCCTAAGTGCTTCAACCTGGAAATAATGAAATAGCTGGTGTTCCGAGTCAAGGACCCAGTTTCTTCTAAGTGGGTACAATCAAGTCTTTGCCATGATTGCCTTAAATGATTGTTACAAGAGATGGGGATCACAGACGTAAAAGACTTTACTCTCACAGTCTGTACTGAAGAACAGGTCATATAGAAACCTTTGGATCTGTTCTGTGTTATCCGCAGGGCTTCCTAAGCCATTAATAAGGAAGTCACTCAAGATGAATTAGGCAAGATCAAAACTGCCTTAGCAGCTATTCCAATGAAGTGTAGTTGACTAAAACCAGGAAACTAAAGGCAGGAATTGATGAGGTAATTACATAGAGCAATTGTTCCAAAAAATTGTAGGATCAAATGCAAAGTTGGAGAAGTTATCCAATGCATCTTCTACAGCTTTCAATACATGTTCATGAATACAGTTTTCTCTTTCAGGCTGAGAAACTTAATCAAGATAGATAGGTCAAAACTCAATATCTGAGGCAAAGACAGAATTTGGATTTCAGTTTGGATTTAACAGCAGAATTTGTACAAAGGTTTCTCACAGTAATGAGAGGAGTTACATAAGTATCTGAGCTGATCTTTCTCCATCCATGAATTCCAGAAGTTAGTGGAGTTGAAAAGAGGAAAAGAGTAGTAAGTAGCAACTTAGGTATTTAATTAGGAAAGATCAACTCAGTAAACCTTCATGCAGCAGAGGCATGGCATCCAATTCTGAAGTTTTACAGTTTTAGGGGTTCATATGAGAAATGTCATGCTGGGTTGAACATATTGTACCACACTGAGTCTGACTCCAGTAAGTCTAAAAGGACTAAAGCAAACCTAGAATAAAGGAGCTGCTAATTTCCATTTTCATTGATGCAATTGTATTTCAGGGCAAGGAAAGTGTAAGCAGAGGACTGAGTGTGTTCATGAGTGGAGTGTATTTGACATAAAACAGGAATCATGTCTGGCTTGTGGAAAGTTTGTTTGCTAAAGTCATTATCACCTCTTTCTCTTATATCTAAGCTTTCTGCCATTCTTCCTCTTAAACCTGGAGCACATGCCTTAACCAAATATGTTCTTTTCTCTTTCAAATCCCTCCCATCAGATGCAATGAAATAGATTGCACATATTATAGGGATAAAAAAATGGAGAATTAAACTCCCAGATATGTGAAAATCATGTATTAACTTTCTGCTCTGATCCCTCAAATAACTGTTTTTAATACTATGAAGTGATGTCTACAGTATGAACAGTACAGCTTCCACTGCAAATTTTAAGAATGAAAGGAATGAGTTTAAAATAAAATCTAAAATTTAGCCCTGCTAATTCTTGTCCCAATATCCTTTTCCCCCCTTTGGGTTAGACTTCCCCCACCTGCTGCCAGGTCTTTTCTTTTCTATGTCTTTTTTTTTTTTTTAATGTTACCTTGCCAGTGAGTAAAATATATGTGATATCTCTGTTTTCAGTCTGTTATGATTTCAGGAACATTAAAGGATGCAGTCAAATGCTTTAAAAATAAAAAATCTGATAATGTTGACAACTGATTATCTAGAGCTTTAGTTGTGTAAGACAGAGAGCCCTACCTTATAAATGAGCAAATATAATGTTAGCAGCTGTGAATTATGAAATATTTTGGCCCCAAGTAAATGACCTAATGACTAGAAATCAAATACATTTTACATGACAGCAAATAGATAAGCAAAAAAATAAATAAATCAAATCACTATAGGATCATTTTACATATATTTGTTGAGATAACAAATATTTGTGAATGAGTATTCTACAAGGTTATTTTCTTCTTGGTTCAAAATTCTTTACATTTCCTATGTTGCCTATCTATTTGTTTTTCAGAATCAGTCTGCTTCTTAGGAAGATGTTAACCCAAACCGTATATTACCAATAAAGTCAACAGAGCTCAACACACATGAAGATACTGTGTCTCACCCATAATTTAAATCAGCATTTATATTTAATTTAAAAAACAAACTAACAAGCTAGCCCACCCCAACCAAGAGACAGGGAATTAAATTTTAAAATACAGCAAACATCAAAAGTTAAAATTTGTTGAGCACGCTTATTGTCCCTGCAAGAGAAACACACAAACCCAAGAATAAACCATACACCAACAAGCTCTCTATGCCTATTTCATATTCTATATTTATTATCTAGATTCCCAAGATAAACAGCCCAAAGTTCCTGAGTTTTGTTCATGACAGTGGATGTATATTGACCTTTTATATATGTAAATAATCCACATAATTAAGTCAATAGCCACAATATGTGTAATTTTCCTTGATTTGTTCTAAATGAGGCTTAAGGCCAAACATGATGGCTATTCTCTTGCCCCCTGTCTCCACTCACAGCTACCTGGCTGCAGGGTTAGTCATCTCAACTTCCTGATCTAATAGAAAATATAATTCCCAACAACCAAGAAGATTATCTTTCCATTAGACTGGAAAGATCGATTGATTGATGGAGCCTGAACAACGCAACTAGATCCAACACAAGAAGTACCAGCAACAAAAAGGCAGAGGAGTAGAAAGTTTAAGAACACATATGTAGCTTTTGACAGTAACTGGGTAGCTTTTGGCAACAGATTCTGACTTCTGGTGAGAAAGGAAGGAGGAATCTGGTCAAAATGAGGAAAAAAGACGGAGGAAAAAAGTGCAACTTGAGCATACACTTAAGATAAATCATTCATCTATTGTTAATACTAGAGAATTAAATGTTCTCCTAAAGTTTTCAATGCATTTTTCTGCATAGCAAAGACATTGAGAAAACCAGCAATGGCCAGCAAACATTTTGATGGAAAATTCCACTTCTGCCACCACCATATCAAGTTGTCAGAACCCCTCTTCTGATAACACATTAGGGGCAAAACTCAAAACAGGCTATTCTCGTACTAACTATTCTTTGTGTAATCAGGTAATATTTAATTAGGAATTCTATTTAATCTGTGTCTTTGTCATTATTTTTAAATCACTGACTATAAAATATACAGTTCTTTATATGGATTTGAAGAGTTTCAAAGAAACATTTAATTGTAGCTGAAAGTGTGGGAAGAAAACACACATCAACTTTAACCACCAGAATGTTTACAGTGGCTTTTCAGCTGCAAAAGCGATATAATTTTTTTTCCACTTTAGAAAGGCTACACTTAGCAGCAGAAGCACTTAAGCCTTAGTGGATCTATTGAGTGCCACAGAATATACTTTCTATGCCTGATTATGGCATGTTTTAGAAGTTACTCTAATGGGTAGTGAGGTTACTTTGGATGTTGCTGTCAACTTGTACCACAGAGCGCATCTACCACAGGCGTAGCAAAAACTGGGAAAAGGAAAATAGGGCAGGTGCTTTGTCAGTAATACATTGCCATGCTCACTTCTGGGGCCAGGGATGACTGAGGAATATTTAAGAGGGTATTTAGTCTTTTGGAGCAATAGGAGGAAGATAGGAAATTTATAATGTAGCAAATTCTGCTTGAGTTGAAATACGAACTGTGCCATGATGCATATACTTATGCATTCTGTTTTGCTGATGTGCCATTAGAAAAAAAAAATAAACCCATTAAACCCCAATCTTTAACAGTTTTCTGATATTGCAGAAAGACTGAATCATAGCAAAAATATTCTTATACATCTTGTTGAAATTTTATTGGAGGTACATTGTATAGGGGGTCTGGATCTACCTCATGGTCTAGAGAAAGATAACACTGATTATTATCGTATTTACATTGAGTCATAAACATGATTGGATATTGGGGAAGACATAAAAGCAAAGATAGGGTTAGGGTTAGGGTTTAAGTTGGGCCATTGGACATTTTAGAGCTATAATTTTGATGTTTCAACATAAAAAAAAATTAGGAGCATATCATCTTCTCTGAGTCCTGGAAATTCTATTCCTTTTTTAGGTTTTAAAAGAGCTTTCACACAGCTTCTGCATTTCTGGGCATCACCAGTTTCTCAGGAAATCAAACCCAGACGAGGCTAATGACAGCCAAACCCAGAAAGAGCAATGGAACTGCAAGAACTCATTCATGTAAAGATTTTTAGGCCAAACTCTTGGATTAAGTTTTCAATGTTGTATAGAGGAGATGTTCCACTAATACAAAGGAAAAACTATGACTTGGAGTTATTATGAAAGTATTTTCATACACAGGACAAGTTACTCTACCCTTATCCAGCATTTGATCATCCAGAGACATGCAAAATAAGAACTGAAGAAATAGTCAGTATTAACAGCTTTTGACTTGATTTTCTACCACATTTTTTTTAATTTATTGTTTACATTGTTTTTTTTTTTTTTTTAAGAAGAGGAAAAAAGCAAGTTCATGGACTGCAAGGTGAGAGGTAACCTCATCTAAATAGAAACACTGCCAGTACTGCCTTTCATATGCCATACTAGAAGCTAAATTATAACTGTTGCTGGTCAAATTGTTTGTGGCTGGGTGAAGAATTTCTATTCTTCTGTTCTCATTCATTATATATTTAGAATCACAAAATCACATGAATTTTCCAAATTACTTTGAAAGTCCTCATGTAAAAA
Source organism: Scolopax mira (assembly GCA_004320125.1). Taxonomy (NCBI): domain Eukaryota; kingdom Metazoa; phylum Chordata; class Aves; order Charadriiformes; family Scolopacidae; genus Scolopax; species Scolopax mira. The sequence continues at coordinate 72,828 of BJBW01002499.1, forward strand.
CATGTTATATATAATACATTCTTATTGATTAACTACATTTGAATTTTAATTAACAATGGAGAAAGAATATAATGATCTGAAATACTTGTAATACAGACAGAGATTTCCATCCAATTCATTCATATTCAGCTTGTCCATTCATCTAATTTTGACAGTGAGATCTCTCAGTGGCACTGAGCATAGCACCCCTCACTTTGCAGGGAAATTAAGTATCCACCCAACACTAAATTGCTTGGCTGTTGTTCGACCGTGTTCACTCTTAATGCTTTTAAAATCCATTAGCTTTTATGCATCTTATCTCAGATTGACAATGTTGTTGTACAGAATGAACAGTTACCATTAAGTCAACTGGAAAACAAAACAACAAAAAAGTTAGCTGTGAAAACATGAGAGTTTATATGTATTGATTAGGAAATGTCTGCTACAAATGCTAAGTGTAAAACCACATAAAAATGTAGGCACATAAATACGTTTCCTGGGCTCAAATAATGAACATCAGGGTGCTCTGAGTTCCTCTGAATCTCTTTTTCTGTTTTCACAGAGTATTAAAGGAAAACACGGATGTCTCGTATAATTGATCAGGTATTAACTTTAGCTGAAGATGACATGTGGGGATAATGATAATATGTATGATTTATTAGAGCTATATACACTGCATAATGCTACAGCAACTACACGATTATTATTGGCTGTATTAGCTCTCTGCATTGAAGCTGATCTCATGTTTGATATATGGGAATTTATTCATCTTGCAAAATCTCAACCAAACAGACTAATCTATTCCATACATTTCAAACACGATATGTGTATTTTATTAGAAATTACATCATCGCAGAGAAGAAGCTTGTGAATCACCCCTACAATATTAGTCTCTTTGCTTTGGGAGATGAACAGAGAACTTTCTCAAATCTTCTAGTAAAGTAAGTACACCCGTGTTTTGACTTCAAAAAAATAAGCATCTAGTCCTTCTCAGAAGCCTTCTATATTCTACAGAATTCTAAAGATACTACCACCATAACAACAAAACCCCCACCCAAATCTTTATGTATAGATTAAAAGTATGCTTTTAAATTATTGAGATTTGGAATAAAAAATAAAAGCCCCAGAGCTGTACAGACTGATTTCACAGACACTCAAACCCAGATCAAGCTCCTTGGCTTACAGAAATTCTGTAGTAAGTTCAACCAAGGGTACTGTCTGAATTCTTTCAAATTTTGAAACCTTTGGGAAAGTTTATATTTGAATCATAGCTCCATTATCTTGGACTGATCTATAATTTTAATGGCTATCCCAAGAAAAATTATCAGAACTATATATTCTAAGAAATGTTATTATTGTTATTATCTAAGAAAGATATTATCTCCATGAGATTACATAACAAAAGCTATTACACCTTCTGTGTTGAAAGACCTTAGCTCATGGTCTACTGTTGCTGTGACACACCTAACAGATGTGATATTGTAGCCTTTTTTCTTGACAAAAAATTCTTAAGAATTCAGAATCTCCATCAGTATAAATCGGCTGAAATTCATTTAAAGCCCTTGATCCAAAATTCCATTTCTTTCGACAATGTTAAGTGTAAACTTTTTTATACCATTCTCTGTGAAAGAATGGAATGTGTTTGGAAAAAAGGTGTATGGAGCAAGAAACAGGTAGACTTTGGTAACTGGATTAAAGTCCTTCTTGTGGGATGATCTTGTTGATTGAAAAGCTGCTGGAGGAATGGCTTGGTGCCCTGGTTTAAGTTTACATCATAGAAGTGTAATACACTAGAGAATTTGTGTATAACATTGTGGAAGTAGGAAAGCAATGCAGATCATCAGCATAAAGTCTGGGTCCTAGACTGGGTAGGGACAATGTGCATACATAAAGCCCAGACATTGTCACTGCTCTTGCTGTTAGTGCAAGAACAGTCTGTCCCTACTGCTCCTGGCAGTGCCTTGCCGTTGCCACTGCTGTGTAACAAACCTTTAGAAAGTGTGCAGACATAGAACTAACTTTGTACTCCTCAGTTAAATTCAGAAGCGTTCACATATCTCTGTTCTCTCTAGGATAGGAAAAAGGAATTTTCCCTAGTGAGCATGGTGAATGAGACACATGCTAAAACTACACGCTGGAGTAGCAAGATGTCAATAACCTACTGTACAAAAAATTAAATTGGACATTGGAAAGTGCCATGAAAGAACAAGAAATAAATGAGAGAAAAAGGTGAAGAGGTCTTGTTTCCTTTTTTTTTCCTTTCTTCTCCTTTGTTTACTTTATTAAAATAAGGAAAAAAAACACCCAAACCCCTGTGCGTATAACAGACCTAGTTTTTTAAATGGATGGCATTACTTTTATTTTAGGAACTGGTCTTAAAAGCACATTCCAACAAGTGCAGAGCTTACTGTCAGGAGAAATCAACAGCTTTTACAACACTATCATATTCTATATAGTTTATCAACAATACCCTTGCTAAACAAATTCCATGTGTTTGGTAGGTTTTAAGGCTTTTTTGCTTTCTTTACACACACACAGTTTATTAAATAAGACCCACAGAGAAAAAAATATACAAATAAAAGCTCACACACTGCATGCAAAAATACAAGTCCAGAAAAATTCTAACTGAAATTAAAATCAATCTTTCTACTGATGAAATAGTACTAATGTTTGTGGCAAAAAAATAATCAAATTAATAACACTTTTATACAGCTCAGACATAAAATTAATCAATTTTTCACTCTCATTCATCACCTCTGCTCCCTGTTGGAGTTCTCCATGTAGAAGTGAGGAATCACTGATTGATTAGGCAGTTTATTTGTAAAAAAAAATAAATTAAAATGGCTGAGCTGTAGTCAGACAATGGGTTGGTAAAATTTAATAAGAAAAGACTGTTAAAGTCCAGAAATCAAGTTCAAATTGAGCCAAGGAGTGGTTAGCAGAAATTGTCACTTTGATAATTTGTTTCCTAGTGTAGACAGTAGTTATTTATTTTAAAAATATCAAGGTATTTATTTTTCTAAATACTGTTACTTCTTCCACTCTGGATGTGTTGAATCATCAAGATAAAGCAGTGATCTCACACACCAACGGTCACAGTAGGTAACATGAGTTTGAGTAGCAAAGTTATAGATGTTTCCTTACAGGAGAAGGCAGGTAACTCACCTGTGTCTCAACTAAGAGAATATGCACGTAAATTGGAGTCCAATCTCCACACACACACACACACACCCCCCACCCCCCCTTACTTGAACTGGACTGGGACCTGCTGACCTGGAACATAAGTGAATGCTCACTTCACTGTTCCCTGAACATGCACTTCTTGAGGCAAATTTAGCATTATGCACTAAATTCATGATTTGTGAAAATAACCTTATTGCTTCCTAAATAGCTAAGCATAAGCAGAGTTTCCTGTGAATCTGCACACTGAGGGAGAGTTTTGGAAACTTCCAGAAAAAAGCCTGACTCTAAGTACAGAGAGTCAAAGTCATATCATCCCAAATTTTATCTTTCTCTATCCACCCCAAGACATTTGCATTGATGTAAGCATACTACTAACTGGCTCTTTCTTGCAATAACTGGAACAAATCTTCCGCAGATAAAATCCTTGTATATATGAAGCTGCTTTCATTGCATTTTTTGTGATTGATAAGGTTTCTCAAGTCATCTTTTTTACCTTAACTTTCAGCCTTTTCACTGAGCATCTGTTAGCTAAAATGAAGCCCATAATAAACATTTATGTCCCTCTTTATGCTGATTGTTGTTTACACCTATGTGGCAAGTCTGTAGGAATATATTGAATATTTATGTAGCAAGAAATTGCACCTCCAGCCTATTAAACACTGAGTAGAGCAGCTGGGATTCTCTAAATGCATTCAGGCCACTAGCTGCATCCATTATTTATCTATATTACTAGCTGTGTTTGCAAAGATTGTTCTCTCTTTCTCCTCTAACACCTGATGACAGCTGAATGGGAGCACATACTTTTTAACCCCCTCAATATTCCCATCCATTTTGAATTATATTCAGGTTTGCATTCTCATTATGATGAAGTAGCAAATGGAGAAAGTCAAAAGCCACTGCATGCTTTTTAAGAGATAGATGTTATTATGGAGCCTACTGGCTACTCTTAAGCACCAGTCAGAGACAATTTTTGTTAAGTAACGTTGTTGTGCACTTACTTCAGTAGTTCTAACCATTGTATGAAGTAGGCCTTGTCCCAAGAAAATTACAATCTAATTTGACAGAAGTTACAAGCATGGTATCAGAAAAGAGGAGGAAAAAGGAAAAAAATGCGGGAACTATTGTTTACACGTATTTGCTTCAGAAACAGTTTATGAATTCATTTCCTGTGGTTTTATCGAAATGAAATTAAGAAACTTACTTTTATTCCCTTTAAAATTTTCTATCTATGCAAAAGCATTTAAACTAGTAATTAATATTTTTTCCTGCATGTAAATTTTATTCTATCAGGGTTGTTCCCAGTGCTGGATGAAAGTACTCAGCATTAAAAAGGTAAGAAGAGAGAAAAGAGTAGATTGTTTCAAGTCCATAAGGCTAGGTGTGAGATGAAAAGCAGGTTTAGAAGTCAACTACATCTCCTTGATTTTGGCATATTGCAGCTACATTGTTTTCAACGTTTTCATCATCATGAAAAAACAATTTTTTAGAACAAATAGTTCGAAAGCATGTGCTCATACTTAAGAACAAAAAAATGATCCATAATGTATTTAGATACTGTAAGTATTTAGTAAAATTTTGTGAATGGCTGCAGTAGGATAGTGCCAGCTCTTTCTCTTGAACATGGTCAAAAGAACATAGTGAATCAAGGATAAAAGAAGAATCTACCCTGCAAATATCTCTGGGATGTTAAATTTGCTTTATTTTTTCACCAAATTGGTCCTTCATAACAAGTGTGATCTCATTAAAATACCAAACACTTTATCTTAGATTTTTCTTTTTGATAGGTTCCTTGCATGAGAGAATAGTTCATAGTTTCTTACTAATTAATTCACAGAATTAATTGGTTTAACATATAAGGTGCAATGTATTGTATTTTTGCCTTACAAACATATTCTGGATTTAACATTGAATGGATATACTGAGAGTTGCAAACTTAAAATCATTATTTACATGCAGTTGACTGTGTGCACCGATACAGACCCACAGTACATGGTAGTCTCCTGAGAAATAGTGTGCCCTAAGTGGTATGCAAACTGAAAAGTTCTAGTAAGGAATTTTTCAACATAGTAATGTTCATCATTAGAAGTCTGCAATTACTCTAAATCAAATAAATGGAGGTCAATTTCAGAATGTTTTTACTAGTACAAAACAGAGAGAGGTCACAAATATTTGTAGAGCTAATTAAAGTATTTTCAGCATCTTCTTTATCACATCAATATATAATTTGTTGCATTATAAAGTATACTAAATTCTTCTCAGCAAGCTGCTTGCCTTAGATTTCAGAGCAACTAGCTCTCAGAATTTTATCATGATTGCAGCACATTTCCATAAAATCTGAACTGCTGAAATTGCTTTTCTTGAGAACCATAACATTATCATTTTAACATTCTTTTCTACATACATGGGATTTTTAAAGTGTTTAGAGAAGAAACTAAGAATGTTATGTGTTCTGCACAGACTTGTGCACAGACATCTGCAAGTATGTGAGTTTGTGCCAAGCAGAGCCCAGCTCGACATTTGCTGAAGCCTCTAAATCTGGTCTTGACAGCAACCTCAGTCAGAGCTGTTCTGATATGATATAGACCTAGATTGTCTATGTATCTTACAAATACCTATCAATTTATTCATAGTGTCATTAGGAAGTGCAGAAATGCTCTCTCCCAGATTTTAAACATAGGAAAGTGAACATCAGAAATAAATGCTTTGACCACGATAATACAGTGCCTGTTGCAGAGATCTGACCTAAAAGGTCAGAGAGGTATGAGACTTTCTTCCTGTGAGGATTCAGAAAGAAAATTAGGATAGAAGTCATATTATTATTTTCTTTCTTTATTCATATTTTGATATTGCCCAGAATGCAATTAAAATCAGGCCACATTATACTAAGAACAATCAAAACCATATATCAGAGGAAATTTTATGCCATATGAGTGAAAAAGTCTTTAATTGTCCTTTTCAGTACTGCATATACAGTCTTGCAATAATTTCTACTGAGATTATTTTTATTCATAAGTGATCGGGCCAGTGACATTTTTAAAATGGAAGGTTTTATTATGGAAGAATAAATACCATACTCCTGCTTACAAAAAGCAGCACAGAAAACCAGGTCAGGCAACTCCAGTTCTGAGAATTGTCATTCTAACACGATTACTTTGATTATCTGTAATCAAAAAAACAGCCTCAATTATCTGTAATCAGAGCTGTTTCAAAATGTTTGTAATAAACTCTTAAGTTCCACTGGACCTGGGAACATTTTAGTTCTTTAGAAAAATCAGGCCTGCCCTCTGTGTTGGTGACTTTGGGGACATGATGATGCAAATGATGCAGTATCCTAACAGGCATTAGGTAGAGTATGAATTACCTCTGATAAAATTACAATTTATTTATTTTTCATTTTTAACTCACTTTCTGGTGTGTTCCTCCTTCTTGATAAACCTACTCAGTCTCCCTGCTCAATCTCTTCCTTTTCTACCTTCACAAACACTCCTGGTTTTTCCACCAATTGCCCATTTATGCCATTCTCTCTCAGGCTTCTCCCATCTTCTACATTCTGTCTCTGTCCCTGACCATCAGAAGAATAACTTCAAATGACCCTTCTACTTCACCTGATCCAATTTCCCTTTTCTTCTTGCTTTGGCTCTCCCCATATTTGTGGCTACTGAAGATGTGGTAAAATCCAGAGCGAAGACTGATTTGATAAAGTTTTTCAATGAAGGGTCACTGGACTCTGTTTTTTTGTTGTTTTATTTTTTTTCAAGAGATCAGAACAAAATTTTAAAATGCTAAACTATACAAAGAAGGAACTGCTATAACTAGACAAGTCTTTCACATGCTGCCCATATGTTTGTATGTGTCTGGAGAACATATATCACTTGGGATGGTTTTATGAGGAAGAGAGGAGGATTATAGAGGCTCTAAATGAAACACGATGGAGTACACTGTTTGTATCGTGTGACCCAGGAAACACTGAACACCTCATACCTCTTCTGTCGCTAACATACCTGCACCCAGTTCCACCTTGCATTATATTCTAGTTGATTATTATGGAGATGTCAACCCAAAGAAAAGCGAGAAGTAGGAATATCTTAGAACATCTCTCTTTTAATGTTTATAGTTGCAATACATCAGGTAAAATTTTCTTCAAAAAGGAAAGAGAAAAGGAGGGAGAAGAAGAACATTAAATAAAAAGATCTTTCTTTTTCTTAAGGGTAAGAAAAGGGTAAGAAGGTTACCCTTCATCAAAGGGTAGATCCACTGTAGATTCCTGAAGTAGTTACTTTTTTTTCAGCATAAACTCATATAGCACAGAAACGAATGCATTAAAAAAACATTGATCAGGGAGCTCTTCGTGTAGTTATCCTCAGTCATCAGACAGAAATGTATATCCTTTTGACACAGGGAGGGATCAAACATTCCTCATATGCGCTCAGAAACTCAAATATTTCCAATGTAGTTCATTCTTATTTTCATTCTTCTGATCCCCAGTTTGAGCTGTCTAAAATTAGTTATGTGTAGCATGATTTCTACATCAGCCATTAACAATGCTCTTTATTTAATCCATCTCTCAAATTGTATTTAATGGAGACTTAAAGCAATGGTTACAACTGTCACCAGGGTGCCCATTCTTTATATATTTCACATGCAGAGAGAATTTTGTATAATCACCACAATTTTTCTCTATCAATTCAATTTGCATAAAGGCTGGACAAGTGAGTAGGATGAAAAATTTAATCCACCTAATATTATTGATTTGGAAGATCTGACCCCCATACTCGGCTTCATTAATTATCCTGGCTTCCAATTTAGAAAGCAGAAATTTGAAAGTTTTCATTACATTACTTCATTGCATGAAGCATGAATATCATTTATGATGTCTTTATCATTATAGACTCGTTAACTGCACGCAGTCTTTAATGTGACAGGTACTGTGTCATCAGCTTATACATGATGCAAATTGGGGGTAAGTAGAATCCTGGAAGTGTCTAAGATTTAGGAATGCTAAAACTGTACATCACTATATGTTCATTTTTTTCAGAAAATTGTGCTACTGTCCATGTAAACCATGATTGTACTTATTTTGTACACATGTATGTATTCTTATTTTGAATTTTGAATAAGAAAAAAAAAAAAAAAAAGAGAGATGCATGGCAGATCAAATAGATCATTAACTCTCAGAAAAAAAAATTTAAAAAAATTATAGCCTCTATGTGATTTTACCAACTCAGGAGAGACAGAAAATGGCACATAGGCCATTTGCTCAAAATATCCATGGACATGTAAAAGAAGCCTAAAATCAGTTGTTCTCCTCCTACCTCATATATTTTTTTCCAGGGTGTATTATCCCAGTGGATATCCCTGTTTGCTGTCTATCACTCAAGACAGCAGCATTGTTATATAAAAAGCTCAGGAGGTAGCTACCTTTTACAACTTAAAGCTTCAAATACAGTAGCAGGTAACTAACTATGTTTAAATACTCTCCAGATTAATTCAGCTAACAACTAATATTTGAGAATATCTAAAAATATATCAAGGTCTCTGCTCTTGAAGTAAGCTGAGCAGTCCTTTGAGCTACCATTTCATTGACCATCTTAATTGTAGCATCCACCGAACTGAGATTAAAATCATCAAGAGTTTTAAGGCAAGAAAATCATCGCAAGGACATATAGAATAGCAATAGTTCTTCTGAGCTCTTGCAAATACTTTCCATCCCTGACTAATTATATACTCACTCACCCAACAGGGCAAATTATTCATTCCTTGTTAAACCTTATTTCTTGTAATGCATTTAAAGTTACTAATATTTGGTTAATAGATTTTTTGAACTCAAATACTGTGTTTGCAAAAGGAAATTCTAGTGCTGACATCATGTGAAGATGTGAAGAAAAAAACAAGCCTTTTTTTTCCCTCCTAGCTTTTGTGCAATGACTACTGCGTCACTAATGCAGAAATTAAAAGAAAAAAAAAAATACTTGCTTAATTTCCTGAATTTCCTGAGACATTTTGATTCAAATAATATTTTTTTCTTAAATCTTGGGCTAAACACTAGAATTTTAAGAATTCTTGTAAAATTTCATTTTTCCTTGAATGAATTCCTATGAATCCTCCATTGCCTAGAAAAGGACCTTGATATTCCAATGGTAGTTCTACCAGTAAGAAGCATACTTCAATAGGAATTAGTAATAAAAATTAAGAAACTTAACTGCACCTATGAATGCCCTACTGGTTAGAAGGCTTAAAAATAATGAAGTTCTCCTCTACCTTCATGGGAGAGAGGCCCAAGTCTATCTGTTCTTTTTTGTGTGACTTACCACATCTGCAATTCCACATCCTGCAATCCTCTTCAGTAGCAATTTGTGCGTGTGTGTGAATGACAGATGGTTACTGATATAAGCAGGAAAGCCTTAAAACACATGCTGTGGAGTAAAGGTATCTTTTTGACTAGATGTGAATTCCTGTTTGACTGTCAAACCTAAATTCAATGAAAAGCTCTGTGCCTAAATGGAACAGCTCTGTCCTCAGAAGCAGGAGATTGGCTAACAGCATGTTTTACTCTGGCTTTCTCCCTGAAGGACCAGAACTTGGCACAGGCTGAGCCTAAGAGAGAGGAATTCATCTTGAACCCAACTGAATTGCTCACATCCAGAGAGAGAAGTTTCCAGGTTTAATTGCAAAGTCGTTCCCAGTATAACAGGTCTGACTGGACGCTAGTCCAGACAAGCACAAACATAATTTCAAAGATAAATCCAGGTATCCTGCTGGTGGCCAAACTGATGTATCGCTCAGCTGTAGAAAAGACAGCTTCAGTTGAAACAGTGTCTGGTGTTTTAAATTTATCTAGACTGGAGCAGATATGGTACAATTTCCCTGACTATTATAATTTTTTTGTGACTAACAATAGCTCAGCAAGCCAGATACTTTATGATTGGTTTTAAAGATAACCAACACCCCCAAGCTCTGATTCCATTTTGCTTTATTTATGTTATGCAATATACACATAGTTTTCCAACTTTTTTTGATTTTATCCCCTTCTTGCCCCATTTCTTTATCTTGTTCTCCTGAATAACAGGATATATATGTATCTTAATGGCTATGTGGGATAAAAAAAACCCTGCAGAAGTAACTGAAGAGGTTGTATTTTAATCACCAAAGTGAGAAGCAGGAGTGCAGCCCAAGGTGAGATCTTAAACTATAGATTTTGTTTAGTTTTTTGAGAAACAGATCTTAAGAGAGTTTCACTGTGGCCATATTGGCACCTGGCAGGAAAGTCAAGTCCTGTGTGGGAAACCCAATAAAATAACATTTAATATTTATATTACAGAACTTTTGCCTCTCCTTCCAGGAGAAAATTTAGTAATCTTATATCTTGGAATACTTTAATTTTAATAAAACAGAATTATAGAACAAGAAGCAAAATTTCTAGGAAAATAGGATGACGTATGCATGAGCATGGAGGCGTCTTTCTAACTTCAAGTCCATAAATTACATCAGTTTTAAAAATAAACACTAACTGATGCATTGTACAAAACACAGGACAGTTAAGGATTGTAGCATACAGAAGGTAAACTTCAATTTAACTGTAGCATATAGGAAGTCCTTATTCTCTTCTCTTTAAAGAAAAATTATGGGGCTTCAATACTTAATGGTTATGGACCGACTATTCTGGGTTTCTCTCCTTGCCTGATAGGTAAATATGACTTCTCATTCTACCTTTCAATAGTTACCTACATCTCACCAGCTACAGACAGGACAGAAGATGATAACCAGTTCTTTGCAGGAGTCAGGGTCTGCAGATGGAGGGTCTTGAGGGAGAAAGATTTGCTGGAGCTGTTGCTGCTCTGCTGTGCTGTCAGAGCTCTGGAGGGATACGTGGAACAGCCAGAGGTATTATATATCCAGCACTGCCAGATACGTGTGGGGTCTCAAACATAGGAAAAGCAGACTGTACTGTAACTGGAAAGTGAGGTGAATTTGAGCAGAGCCAGTTGCTCGCTAAGGTCCTCAATTACCTACTTCAGAAGCATCAGATTAACACATTTTATAAAATAGAGGGGGAAGCACTTTAAACACATCCATTGAACTCAGTGTATGGTAAGGTTTGCTCACAGGCTTGAGCCTCAGGAGAAGTCAGAGTTTGATTTGAAAGCTGAGAGAACATCTTTGTTTTCTTTCTGTATCCTCTGCCACGAGTCAACAAAAGCTCAGCTAAAAAGAACCAGCCCAAATGTCATTCTCTGTGTGACTAAGAGAGGTGAGGAGTTTTGCACTTTGAATAGTAATAAGCTACATACTTCATTCCTAATTGAGAGCTTCATTCCCTACCAAGATGAATTTTTTTGCTCATTAGACACAAAAGGATTCTACACCTTTATGTTAGAGTGTTTCAGAAGATAGAGATAAATCAAGACAAAGGGTATACAAGATTTATATATATTTTCTCCCAAAGATCTTTTAAAGTCATCCACATATTTCCTGTTTAGTCTGTCTCCTGATGAATCTGAGACTGAGTTATTCTCTATGTTGGCAGTGTTGTTGATTAAAGCAACAGTATTATCGATAATAACATTTAGCACCACCAGGATTTGCAAATTACAAAATTCCAGTTAGACCAACTTCCTAACCAAGTCAATTAGATTCACGGGGCCAAATTTGTATCAGATGTCTTCAATGTGGTTTCTTTCAGGTGGCATTTGCTCATACCTTAAATAACAGTGTCAAATTGTGATATGGCCTGCAATTTATTAGTTACAGGTTCATTCCACTCCTGAAATCCATCCCAGACTTTCCCCTGCTAATCAACAGCGGAAAAGGTCATGCCAGGTATAACTGTGTTCTTTGATGGATGAATATCTGGGATGTGCGTAGGCTTGCATTTTAACCAAGACCGACATTCTGCATTTGCACAGCAGTAGCTGTAATAAATTAAATTCATGCTATATGCAGTCCTGTTCAAAAGTTAACAGAAGGGATATTACTTCTCTTATAAAATCCAACAATGATTAAAATCAGTGATTAAAAAAAATGGCATTACACTTAAAGAGGCAGTCAAGAGAAATGATAGGTCAGATCCCTTAGGTGTATCTTTAATTCATAAACTCTATATTAGGCTTCTGTGTGCAAAATATCTACTCAAGGTACCTTTTTGTCCTGGTCTTTGAATCTATCTGAAAAATCAATTAACCTATCACCCCATGGGAGCTGGCTGAAGGCCTCTCATTTATTGACCTTAATATACTGTAGGGATCTAATAAAACAACTGAGGATTGACCTGTTAGGAGAGGTTTGTCAGATAAAGTCATCTTCCTCCTGCCAAGTAAATAGAAAGGTTAGTCTGCTTCAATACTGAATAGTCTTAGTTTGCAGCTTCTGTGGTTTAGTCTTCTGTGGTAGTATGCAGTTTGAGACTGAAACATATAAATTTACATGTCTAGATGCAAGCTTTTCCACATGCTGTAGGTATCTTGGGTCACATTATTGTCAATGGATACCTACTCAGTATAGTCAATGGAGTCTAAACAGTGATGAGATTGCCCTAAAGATAGTCAGTGAATTACTGATCAAATTATTCTTACAGAAGCACTTTTTCTTTTGATTTGTTGGTTTGTTCAATGCTTCTCTGTCCAATGTGAATACAAACAAGCAGACAAACTAAAGGTCTGATCCTCTGTAAGCGCATACAGTAACCACCACTGGGTCTCCACAAGGACTTGGAGAAGGAAATCATAGGCAAAATTAAAACTTTTTAATTTTTTAAAAATGAATGAAATATCAGCCTTGTACAGGCAGTGCTACTACCTGATTTAATGTCTGAGTATAGCCAAAATATTGTCCACACTCAGTGTAGGACTGTATATTCTAGTGTAACCATTGCCTTCATAAAGCAAAATTGCCATCGTTCCGTCCATACATTTATTTAAAGAGTGGGTTCATGTAGACTTTAGCTCCAGTTATTTTACAATCTTTTCCATTCAGATCATACAGTTACTTATAGCTGCATTGACTGCATGTTTTATCATTTAAATGCTTAAATTAGAGTTCTCTACTACTTTTAGCACTTTCATCCAAAGGTTAAATACAGACACAAAGTTGGGTTTCTACAGGTCAATTTAAAACTGTATTTCCACTGATTCTTCCTTCTGTCTTTTGTAGCTTTTACTGTTTACATCACAGGGCTGCTTGTACTGCGATTTTTATGACAAAGTTCAAATGGGTAGAAACCAGAGCTGAACTCCAGTTGCTACAATTGATGTAATTTCTTTTGCAATCCACTTCAGAGGGAGAAGAGCACATCAGAATATAGTCCCTGCTGCATCCCAGATGCATTGAATACAGCAGAAAATTGAACTGGAGAAATTCTCTGATAGTTTGCAATTTTCAGGCACATAGTTTCAGCATTTCAGTCCCTCTTAGACACCCTAATGAAAGCCCAAAGGGATACAATGTTGAGAGCTGAAAATAAAAGAAAGCATTTGCTAAGTAACAAGCAAGCTTTTCTTACAGTTGGGTGCAGTGAAATACCGCTGGAATTACTTCATCCATTAATGGGTAGGTTTTGTTTCCTTCCTAAAGAGAGATTGATCCATGTAAAAATTTTGAAAAGGGTTTCAGACTCGCCTCTAAATTTTGGGCTCGCATTAATTGTCTTCATATTTCACCATTCAGTTTGTGAATGTGACTGAGTATGGTCACACAATGGTGAGAGTGCATTTATATTAGTGCAGAATAAGGATCAGTCACAGGCAAAACTAAAGTTGTCTCAAAAATCATTATATTTAAATAAGTTTTCATGTAGAAATATCATTGTAAAAACAACCAGAAAATTAAGGCCATTTATAGATCAGTTTGCATGTAGTTTGCTTGCCTTAAGAGAGATTTTCTTGGAGAATCAACTCAATCATTGCACCTGCAAATATGTAAATTTGGTAAATTTGAGACTGCAAACTGCTGAGGTGGAAGGCCTCCTTCTGTACAAGACTTTTTTTTTTATGAAGTCCCCTTTGAAACTTTCAGTAGCCCCTTTGGTTTTTGCCATACACGATCATCAACACAAAGCCAAGAGCCCACACATTCCTAACAAAATTCCTTCAGAGCTGTAAGAGAGACTGTGCACATGAATTTCTCTCTAACTGAGAGCACTAGTGGCCCTGTGTTCAGATTTAACTTCAGCTTTCCTAAAACAGGGACAAATAAAGTAATTATCTCCCATGCTTGCACATAAAACATCCCAAGCTAACCAAATTCCAATAAACTAAATCAATAGACCCTAATTTTTCATGTGTATATGCTGCAAAATATGCCTTAGATCAGAAATATATCTATACCTTAGATCAGAAACAATGACTCCCATTGCTGGACTATGGACACAGAGCTATGAACCACGTATTCTAAATTATAGATCTCTTCCCATTTTGATCTATTACCTGGGACTGCTAGATCCTACATTGTGGATAACTGTACTGCTAACATTTAAGCTTCTAAGCACAATCACAGACTGCATTTCAGATGATGTCAGTCTAGGATGAGACAGAAGCATCAAACCATACCACCAGCAATTTAACAAATGTCTGGGGAACCGCTGGCTCCTTTAAGTCCTCATTTAAGCACCTGCTTACAGTTACAAAAAAGAACAAACACGCTGTTCTCATTTCTGCCCTTTCCATATACTTTTTAACATAGTGTTGTTACTGTGAAAGCACCAGACACTTTCACATCTGCTGGATTTCCTCCCCAACCCCAGAGTGGGAGAGGAAGGAGAGATTTAAACACTGGAGTTATTTAAAGCTTAAAGCTGAAGAAAGTTCTCTGGAGACACAGGTTTCAATCAGAAACAAAATTAATGTTGCAGTGAAAAAAATCTAACCCCTGATGTGGAGACTGCAGACCCAGTGAGGAGTTTGGCATGATTAACATACTGGTACTATGTGCTTTAACACTGTCCAGGCTCCTTGTCCATCAGAACTAAAAGAATATCTACTCGAGGCTGCTAGAAACATTTAGACATTCCTGGACAAAATCGGTTAAGTGCCATATAAGATATTAAACCAGATCACATGTCCTGTTCTTCAGAAAAAAAACATTGTCAGATGTATTTTTGATTGAAAATTTTAGTCTTTTTTGCTTCATGGAAGGGAAATGCCATTTCTGTGGTACAGAGAGGCTACTTTGGGCTTCTGGTAGTACTTGCTATGCCTCAATAAGAATGTCATTGTGGACTGTCCACAACAGACTTCATAGCCTGGCAGCAACTTGTGGTTTCCCTGCGGTGTTAGGATGGTTCCTGTAAGTACACCCCTACCCCCCCCAAAAAAAATCATTTATCTTGTCCTATCCAAAAATCATTTATCCTACCCAGAAGGCTGGTATTATCAAAACTTCACCTGTCATGTCGGGATTCATGTCACCTTCAAATGCTACTGAGAGACTAGCTTCCTATTTTCTTTTTGCCCATGAAGACTTACTGTTTGCTATTTTTATAAAATATTTATTATTTTCTTTAATCTGAAATAAAAGTCATGCAGTTGTACAAATCCATGTTTGATATTTTGGGGTGGAGTAAATGATAATTGTAAGAAAAACAAGGTGGGTCTAATATTGTACTGTCAAAAGGAAGTGATGTTTGGTAGTTCTATGTAAGTAAAGCATACACAAATGCTATAGAAGAAACTGGGCAAACAAGTTCTGTTATATTATGTTTTCACCTGTGTCATTAATTTTTTTTCCCACCAAAAAATACAGATTATTATCCGCCTAGATTTATTTGTTTGAAAAAAGGTCCCCTATAACTTTTGCAGTTTGTTGTCATACAGATTTAACTTACAACTGCCCTGCACACATTCAAAAATTTAAAAAACAAGCACACTTACATTTTGTAGTCAACTGTGCACATATGTTTCTGGACTGTGTGGAAGCAAACTCACTGGTATAGCAATTCTGTTCTAATGTATGCAATTTGTATTATTTAAATTAATTTGAATACAAGTGACTTTTCAGAAGGTACAAACACACCAAAATGTGTATCAGTTTCAAAGGAAAATTGCTTTCACATTTGAAAAACATTTGGTCTATTTTTCAGAGCATCAGGATATTTCAACATCTTTTTCCAGTGATGCTAAAGGCTTATATCATGAATTGCCATTTAAATTAAAGATATACTCCTTTTTTCTGTCTGCCTGTGTGAGGGTCTGTGGGTTGTCTTTATGTCCTAGTCAAATTGCATCTTGAGAAATTATACATCACTTAATTTTCCATTGTTGTTACAAGGTACTTTTTCTACCACTCCAGTTCTTACTTGCTAAAGACCTCAACTGTTGAGAAAAAATATTTCTGAACTGCTTTGAAATGTTTCATAAGCAAATAGATATAAACACAATGTGTTATTATTAAACCTGAGAGAATGTCTTTCTCTCCAGATGATGTCTAAAAATACTCAGTCAAAAAAATACAATAAGCAGTTAATTTTAGAATCAGTTATTTCTAAGTAAGCTTTTAAGGTAAAATACAATAAAATAACCCCCAATTTTACATGTCAGTTAGTGATTTGCTGTGAGTTTTTTCACACTGACAAAATTCACTGCAGACAGATCAAGGACTGTTGGGTAGTAACTGAAGCAAAACAAGTGTATCAGTGAATGAAATGGCAAAACAGCAGCTAACATTTACTAAATTCAAACTCAATTCTGCCACCATCTGTATCTCATTTAAAGCAGATCAAACTGTTGTCTAGGATTTTGACAACAGTAAATTAGAACAGGTTCCCAGATAATAGGATGCCTATTTTGTAAACTAGACATCAAAGACTTCTCTGCTTGCAAAATAAATAAATCCCACTCTTCAAATCACTTTGCAGTATCTCTGGATTTATAAGGATCATTTCTTAGACTGTAGCTCAGTGTTCCTCCAGTTGTATATCCTAATCAGCTTTGCATTATTCAATGAGTTAATATTTACTCTCTTTTCTTTCCAAGTACAGAAGAAGTGCTGGTGGGATGACTCACAGGCAGGTAGACATAAAACATACACATCATTATGAAAATACAAATATAGAAATAAAATATGTGTTTTACATTCATTTGGACACTCCTGGGTTACATCTTCTTTGTCTTTTAAATACAATTCTTGAGAATGACCCTGCAATGTTACTCCTTAGGAGTGCAGCTGGGATTAGTGTAATACGATTCACAAAGGATGCCCAGGGGAAAAAATTCTGAAATTCTGCTTTCTGTGGCATTGTTGCAGGAAGTCTGCTGTGCTGGACTCATCCTCTTCCAGGCAACTTTCATCCTCATCCTCTTTCAGGCAACCAGGAACAGTTTGCTTAACAACAGACGCAGGGTCTGTTTTGGTTCTGCTTTTCGCAGTTAGAAACACAACTCCCATCTGAAAGCAGAAAATAAAATAGGATGCTCGGAATCAGCCGAGCCAAATTAACATCTCATAATGAACAAACCTAGTTTCAATTGGTTTTGTTAGGATATGAATCTGCTCACATAAGACCTTATTATTCTATATTTCTTAAAAAATAAAAGAGCAAATATTCCCCCTTAAGAATGGTGTGTGAAAAGTGCTTGAAGACTGTAATAGAATGTTACAGAATGAGTCTGAAGACCTTTTAAACCGTCCCATGGAATAATTTAATTTCTTATCTATATGTTGATTTAAACTTTCTCTCATAGGTTTTACAGGTAAAATATTCTCTGGAGAGCCATACCATTGTCCAAAAATCATCCTATAGGTTTGGCAAGCAATAGTCAAGTCACACATTGCATCTGCCCACTGTAATTACAGTGTGCTACTTACATTTTGTGCAGATCAATATTATTCCCTGTCTTAAGGATGCGTCACTGACTGTGTCCTGGCCTGATCTTACATTGCAAGGAGTCTGGAGTAGGGTCTGCATAGCACAATGGTTCTTTTTTTTTTTCAACAAGCCTTAAATCAGTCTAGGATATGATAAAGTGTACCTTTTCTTTGGGGAATGAAGAAAAAAATAAAACAAAAGAGCAAGAAAACTCATTCTTAACCTGACTGTATTCTGTGACTGAACGTTCATCCTGGTTTAGATATTCAGCACAAAGGACCGTGCTGCTGGCTATGTCTCTCTGTTTGCAAAAACATATGTATGAAGTAAGCTGTCCTGCTTTGCTGGGTTCCTTCAGCTTCTTCATACAGATGGGTATGTTTTGCTGTGATCGTTTCTCTGTTTAGAGGCATCCCAACCTGGTACTCATATTCTGGCCAGCTGCAGGGTTCACCAACACCATTGATTTACAGGCTGTTGAAACCTATAGGAATGACTAAGGGTGAAGTACCAAGGCAACAGCTCTAATCACAGCTGGACTGAGTAACTTCAGCTGCCACCTTCTCATGTGCTGAGGGGCTGTCAAGAAGTCAATGATGATTTAGCAAGACAGGAGGGAGCTATGTAAAGAAAGAGAAACATTGCAGGAACTGACTGCATACAGTTCAAGCTTGGAGGCACCTGGGCTTACTGCAAATGATTACAAATTGCAAATGATAAATGCATATTTTCCACTGATGATGGACTGATGTAAGACCATATGGCAGTTATTTTACTTTCTGTACGTCCCTTCTGAGAGATGGTATTTCAATACCCTGGTATACATATGTTACAGGCTTCTTACTCTGGGGCATGGGATGGGAGGACAGAAGAGTTTTCTTTCATCTGGGAAGGCTCATTCATTTTTCTGTAACTATCCTTGGTAACTGTTGTCCAACATGGACAATGTCACCCTCTTATGAAGGGAAATTTATCCCAAGACCTCTGCATCTCTTGTGCCCTGACTAGCTAGTGAAACATCCTTTATTTTGAAGAGGAAAGAAAGTACTCTTCTATAAACATTCAAAGGGTTATATAAGTATATGATTTGGGGATGTTCAGATACTCAGATCTCATGTATTTTAGAAAAATTACATATCTAGTTTTGCAGAAGGCAGAAATAACTGTATAAGCTTGGGGTTTGATTACACCTCTTTTAAGTGAAAAAATAATTTGGTAATTCAGTAATTTTGTATGTGAGCTCTTAACCACAAGCTTTGTCAACAGCAAAAATTCTTTTAAAAGCCGATAGAGTAATAAAGTGTTTGTGGTTTTGTGAAAAGAAACTAAAGTTTCTGCTTAGCTGATGATACTGGCCTCCCTTGCTCTCCTTCACATCCAAATTTTTGAATATTCCATTCAGAAGTGAAGGATCATGTTAAAATCCAAAGACTTGGTTTTATCTCTCATAATTTTCCAGTTTAGGCCTAATGTTAAGGCTATCAGCTCCAATCACTTAGAGCTCTTGTGATTGATCACATAGTTTTGATCAGAGTCAATATCTCACATCTGTGAGAAACTTCAGCAGCTTACCCCAAAAGTTTCAGATTATTTGGGTTCCAGAAGCTCCAGAAGTTCATACTTAGAAGCCTACATACAGTGTGTGAAATTAGTCAAGATCAAAAAACAGAGCTCTTATTCTGGCTATATGTTACAAAGCTATCTCTAGTGCTGATCTTTTGCAGCAGATTATATTCTACTTTATAGGCTAGGAAGGCTTATCCTTAATGATAGGAAGCCCATCCCCCTTTCAAGCAGGTGGTGAAATTAAATCACAAATACAAAAGAGACTTTGCAAAGCAATGAGCGTAAGAGGAGGGAAAAAAAGAGCTCTCATACTTTTTGCCATGGTACAATAACATTTTTCACTTCAGGATCTCAAAGCGATTTAGAAGCACTGTAATTAAGCTTCCCATATATCTATGTAATATAAAAGACTTAATGCCTTTTAACAAGAGAAGAGAGGGGGAAAAAAGTGAGCAGTAGATAAACTGGTGTTTGCTCATATAATGCATAATGAGAAGAAAAATATGCACAGTTTAATATTTGTTTTTATTTTAATTGTTCATAAAGAGCAATCTTTCTCCTTCCCACCCTAATTATGGGGTAGACACACACTAAAATATGAAAAGCTGTCGTGCTCAAGATCACCTATAACGTGGCAGGTTAATTCCATAAATGCTTTTTTTTTCCTCACATGTTCCAGCATTTAATAGAAGGTCTTAAGTTTCTTTTTCATCCACTGTTGTCTCCTGATTTAGTGCTTCAACTCACCTTCCTTGACATACTTTCACTCTCTCAAGTGTATGCTGATTACTTTTTTGTTATGATTGTGTGAACCAATCTCAGCAGAGAGAAGAAAAAAAAAAAAGAAAGTGAGAGAGAGAAGTTGTGTTTTATCAATTGAAGAGTAAGGAATTTAATGTGAGATACTCTTCATACAAGACAAAATGTAATCAGTGAACTAGATGAAAAGATTCTGAGAAATAGCAGCACTTCACATGGTTATGAAATTACTTGAAATTAAAGCATGAACTGAAATGATTTTGTTGTCTTAAAGAACAGTTTGTCCTTTCCTCTCCTCTATTATCTCGATGATCTACTATGAAATCTGCTCAGCAGGGAACATTTTCATGTCAGAATGCTGTATTTTTAGTCAATCGATTAGTTCTTTACCAGGGCAGAGGGCTAGCTGCATTTCCAACTGGAAGAGACATCTGCAGCAAAAAGAAGAATCTCTCCATTTATACTAGGGAAGACAGAAATGACAATGTCTATCTTTGTGCTCCACAAGTTCAATAACAATCAGCAGGGGTCAGGAAGTACTATCTCCCACCAAGCAGCACACGCAGAAGTTCAGCTGAAAATTATCCTACAGTCTTTCAAGAAGCATTTGTGAAAGATAGTCTCTTTCTCTGTTCCTAAAACATCCTAAGTCCTATTTGACTGGCTCTGCAATTTTGTATTTCTGTGTTTGAGTGTGTGTGTGTGTGTGTGTGTTAACCATTTAAACGGCAAAACCCAAGGAGAGGAATAGTGCTATGAATTTGTACAACACCGGGCACACTCAGAACTCAGTAGACTTCTCTTCCTCCTCTAGTGCAAACAACATTATTTTGAAATAGTAAGAACCACAAAAGTATAAAATTATCTAAATTCACTTTAACACCTTAAAACTTCCTTAGAAACATGACATCCATAACTGTTGTATGCTGGCCTTTATCTTTGGTGTAGACCAGCTTCAGGGCAGGTAAGACTGCGCTGGGGAAGGGATCTGCAGTGAAAAAGGCTGTCGAGAAGCTCGTTTGGGGGCTTTTTTTTGAAGCTGGGACAGGGCCTCTGCTTGTCCTGGGGGCTGTCAGCTGGGG
>BJBW01002500.1:1814-20476 GCA_004320125.1 Scolopax mira
CAGCCACACGGCGCTGGCCGTGTCACACCTCTGGGCAGCCGCGTCCCACCGTGCCACCCGTGTCCCTGCAGGTGGCCGCCCGAGGCCTGGCTGCCATCCCCAGGCACCGTAGCTACACGGTGCTGGTTCTCCCAGGCCACGCGGAGGAGCCGGTGGGAAGGTGGGTATGGTGAATGTGGCATTGTTGCGCGGGGTTGGAGTCACAGATAATTACCTCAATTAGTTACAATGGCAGAGTAATAAATACAGGCTTAGCGGCTCCTTCCCCACTGCGGCTTCTCAGATTAATCCAGCCTGGGCGAGCGGCGCTGAAAGGAGTGATGGACAATTCATTAAACTCCCCGAATGCTGCACAAGGCACCCGTGAAGGCTGGCGTTAGCCCCCAGCAGCTCCAGCTTTGTCCCTAATTGTTCGTCTCAGGCATTGGTCACCTATCGGGGAGTGGGTGACAGTGACAGTCCCCCCGGGGCTGGCATGCCCGGGGATTAGAGGCCAGCCCTGCCACGGTTGCTGGGCGCGCTGGCCCCGCGCTGGAGGAATGTGGCAGCCGGGGGGCGGGAAGGGGGGGGGGGGGGGGGGGGGGGGGGGGGGGAGACAGCCGGACAAGCCGGGCGCTGGCGGGACATGGGCCCACGCTGACCAGAGGCGAGGGGAGCCGGGACGCGGCTGTGCTGCTGCTGACGGTTAACGGGGCACGCGATGGGGATGGGATGGGGATGATGGGATGGGGATGATGGGATGAGGATGATCCCAGGGGTGGGCTGGTGCCACCAGCCAGCCTGGGCTGGTGTGCCCTGTCCCTCTGTCCTACATCCCTGGGCACCACACTGTTCTTCTGTCCTGCACCCCTGGACACTGTCCTGTCCCCCTGTCCTGCACCCCTGGGAATGACACCATCCCTACACTCCTGTAGGATGCACCTCTGGGCAGAGCCCCCTCCCCCCCATGCCTCAGCCCTGCTGGGGGGGGCTCAGCCCACAGCAGGCCCAACTTGCTGCCACCATCCAGCTGTTACTCAGCTTCCCAGATGTGACCGGCTGGTGTGGGGCGGGACCGCACTGTCCCTGTCCCTGCCCTGGCCCCGGCACTGTGACAGCAGCTATTTCCAGTGCCCAGGAATATTTGTCCAAGCCAGGGAGGTCTGTACCCAGCAGCCAGGTGCCTGCCCCACACCTGGGGTGCCCCTGCCCGCCTGGGGGTCAGGGCTGCCCGAGGTCTCCAGCAGTCACTGGCACGCAGGAAAAGCTGAGTAACAGAGGTGACTTATAAGAATGTCATTATCTATATTCCTGACTCTCTACCACAGGAAAACAGGCTATTTTCATGCCCTGTGCGTGTGCAGAATTTAGCAGGCAGATAACTCCCAGCAGGCGGGAGATGCTCGGAGGGTTATTTCAGGCTGTGTTCCTTTCCAGTCATTTTTTCTTGCATTTCTTTATTTTATTTCACCACACCAGGCTGTGTTTTTACCTTGGCGTGGACAGCGGGGGCCCCTGGGGTTTTTCCCCCCCCCTCCCCCCCCCCCCCCCCACCCTGCTCCTCTGAGTCTAAGCATCAACTTTTCCACAATCG
Organism: Scolopax mira; assembly: GCA_004320125.1. Lineage (NCBI taxonomy): Eukaryota > Metazoa > Chordata > Aves > Charadriiformes > Scolopacidae > Scolopax > Scolopax mira. The sequence goes on from BJBW01002500.1 coordinate 3,388, forward strand.
GCTCCGGGGGATATTTCAGGCAGTGGCCGCATCATCCCGCAGCCTTTGATGCCGTGGATCCCCAGGGGCCCCACGAGGTTCCCAGCTCTGCTCAGAGGGCAGCCCAGGCTGTGGGGACCCCTACTACAAGGTGGGCACTGAGGGGACCAGGGGTCCCCAGGGAGAGTCCTGCCCACTCCTCGTGGCTGGATGGTCACCCCATGGTTCACCCCATGCCGGGCACGGGGACAGGAGTTGCAGCCCATTGCTTCACCCTCGCCTGCCCCAGGGGGACACCCATCCCAGTGGGTGCTGGAGGGATGCCCTTTCCAGGGATGCCCGTTCCAGGGCTATGCCTGCCCCTGTGGTTTGCTTATCCCAGGGGGAAAATCCACCCCGGGGGGATGCCCATCCCAGTGAGATGCCCGCCCTGTTCCGGGGGGATGCTCATCCCAAAACTGCCCATCCCAAGAGGATGCCTGTTCCAGCGGGACGCTCGCCCTGCAGGATGCCGTCTCAAGGGGATGTCCGTGCCAGCGAGGCACCTGCCACACATAGAACTGCCACAACCTTCACCACAACCTTTCTCCGGCTGCAGCCAGACCCCACGCAAGGGTGCAGGGCTGCGTGTGGGGTTGGTGGCCGGTCCCGGACCCCTGGGCTCCAGTAACCTTAGTGCCCTCCCCCACCCCCCTCCTCCCCCAGAGCCAAGGGGAGCCGTCAGCCTCAGCCAGGAGCAGTGATGGACGATGCTCATTCCCTGTCTGCCGTCTTTTACCTCCTGTGGCTGCTCCCAACACCCAGCCCCAGCGGCACCACTCCCGCTGCCACAGCAAATTCCAGTGCCGGGGATGCTGCAGCCCAGGTGCCATGGTGATGGGCGCCCCGACTGTGGGGATGGATGCACCGGCTGGGAGCAGCAGAAGGGAGGGCTGGGCTGGAGACAGGCACGGCGGGAGAGAGAAAGGGGTCTGCAGGGAGGGGCTGATGGAGGGGAGGGCAGAAGAAAGAAGGATGGACAGACAGACAGACAGCTGGAGGGGCTGACAGACAAGGAATAGGGAGGTAAGCAAATGGAGAAGTGATGGATGGACGGACGGAGGGGGTGGACGAGGACAGCAGGGGCCAGATGCCCAACCCCACACTTTAGGGGACACCCCAGCTCACCCCCAGCCTCCCCCAGCCCCCAGAAACAAATTGGGGCAGGACTGATAAAAATATATCCTTTATTCTTCTCTAAAGGCTATCAGTGAAACATGTAACAAAGCATTATTATTAATAATTATTATTAATTATTATTATTTTAATTATAAAAAACAGGGCCTGGGGCCAGCGAAGCACAGAGGTGGGGGGCGGGGGGGGCACGGCATCAAACCGTCCACAATAAATATTTTATTTACAGTGAGAAGGGGACCCCGCAGAGCCAGAGTGGCCGACGGGCAGCTGGGAAGGTGCGGGGTACATCCAGGCCAGCTGCTGGCTCCAGGATGGGACAGGGGAGGTCCCCAAGGTGCCACCACACGCCCAGCCCGTGGGTGCCTTCAATCCAGCCGGGCACCCGTCATGGGGGGTGGTGCAGACCCCCTCCAGGGCTGGGCAGGGTGGTCCTCAGGGACTCACAGGCACTCGTGAAGCACCTGTGTGTTGGTGCAGTTCAGGCAGCTGACGTGGCAGCACCAGTGGAAGGTGCAGTTACAGCGCTCGGTGACGCGCTGGGTGCGCGTGCGGTACCCACGCCCGCAGCACAGCAGCTCGCACCCGTCCAGCCCCGGCGAGGAGCTGTTGCAGAAGCGCCCGGCGGTGCCTGCCGTCCCCATCTTCCCGCTGTAGGTGCAGAAATTGGGCGACTTCTCAAAGTAGACGAGGTCGTGGGGAGAGGGGGGCTTGTGGGCGGGGTTCTCGGGCTCCAGGTGATGCAGCTCCACCCGTGACGCCCGGTTGCTGCCCTTGTTGCCATAGATGACGCGGGAGGCGCCGTCAAAGCGGTCTTTCAGGACGTCGCCCACGGCACGGAAGGTGGGCAGCCGCATCCAGCATGTGCGGACGGTGCAGGAGCCCGACATGCCGTGGCACTTACACTCCTGGCGCATCTCTGAGAAGACCGTCTGCAGGGGGAGGGGGGGAACATGGGGCACTGTGAGCAGCCTGGGACCCCCCACCCCCAGGACCACCACGCTCCTGCACCCAACTTCCCTGTGGCATCACATCGTGCTCAGCCCCACCCAAAGCCGGGTGGGAAACACTTCTCTGACGGTTCCCAGCCCATACATGGGGAGAGGCCGAGGAGCTCCGTGGCCATGCCCATCCCCATCCTTCCCCTGGGGCTGCCAGTAACCCCCCCCCGTGCCCTCACCATGCGCCCGGCCTCGTTGTTGTGCAGGTTCATGAGGAAGCGCAGGTCACGGCCCTTCTCGCTGGAGTCCACAAACTCCCTCCCGAAGAGGCGCCCAAAGTCGATGTTGTCACTGCAGCCCCCCCAGTGCCAGTCGGGCCCCCCAGGGCCGTGGCGTCGGTAGTCACAGGTACAGGACTCAATGGAGCCCTCCGAGCACGACCGAGCCACCGAGTGCGTTACACCGGCGCTGGTGATAGCAAAGATGAACGCTGTCTCCCGGCAGCCTGCGGAGGGGAGTGGGACCTCAGGGTGCTGCCAGAGGGTGGAGGGGGCACCCACCAGCACCCCAAGCCCGCAAGCCGTGATGGGCTGATGGTGGGCTGTGGGCTACTGAAGCCCCACGGGGAACTGAGGGTGCTTTGCCAAGCATCTTGGCTTGGGGTTCCTGCAGAAGGGATCTGGGGACCCCCATTCCCTGCGGCCTCACCCCGGTTGACAATTTTGCCGAAGATGTTGGGGCCCTGGGAGGTGGGACAGTTCCAACGGCGGTTGCGGAACTGCCACTTGCACTCCTTGATGGCGGTGAGGAGGCCGGAGCTGACGCTGTGCAGGATGCCAGGGTTCTGGCGGATCAGCTTGCGCTGCTTGCGGCTCAGCAGCTGCAGGCTGGGGTCCAGCACCAGCTGCACGTTCTTGGAGTCTGTCAGCAGGTTGGTGGACGAGGCCACGTTGATGATGCCCCTGCAGCACAGGCGGGGACGGTCAGCAGCGAGGAGGGTCCCCGGAATCCCACTCCCCAACCTTGACACCCCCCGGGTTGGGGGGGGACCCCCGACCTGGCTCCTCTCCTCTACCAGAGCATCCTCCTCCGTGGGCATCCCCAAGGGCCAGCTCCCACCAGGGGTCACATCCTTGTGCATCCCCCCTGGTCCCACCTGCGTGTACCATTCCCGGGACCAGCCCTGTCCATCCCCCCCGACCCCCCCGACCCCCCCCAGCTCCACCCCGGTGCCGGTGCCGGCAGACTCACCACCACCGTCCGCTGTTGTTCACCGCCAGCGTGTTGGAGAGGGAGGAGAGGGCCAGAGCCCAGAGCGCCCGGAGGGCCAGCCCCAGCGCGGCGGCTCGCATGGCTCCGGCACCGGGAGGCCCCGGCAGAGTGCGCGGGCGAGCGGCTGCCGGGGTATTTATGGTGCCGCGGAGCCCCCGGCCCGGCCGCTACATCCACGCGTGTTTCCGGACGCGCGGGGCGCGGGCAGGGCGGGCGGCTCCGGTGACGGCGGCCGCGAGGGACCGCGGGGCGGGCCGGCACCGGCACCGGGCTGCAGCTGGTGCCTGGTGCCCGGGACGCGGCGTCGGGAGTGCGGCGCCCGGGGCTCCCAGCCCGGTTCCCGGGGAGCGTCGTCGGACGATCCGTGCCCGGCGCCCGGTGCCGGTGCTCGGCGGGTCCGTGCGCGGTACCCGGTGCCGCTGCTCGGCGGTCCGTGCGCGGTACCCCGCGGCTCCCCGGGGAGACGGCGCGGCTGGACTCGGCTCGGCGCGGCGGGTGCGCAGCGCTCAGCACCCGGGAGCATCTTCCAGCCCCTTCCCTCTTATAGGGGCGGCGCGGAGGGTCCCCATGGGCCGGTCCCGCCGAGCGGGGCCTCCCCGCGTCCTCGCCCTAACAATGGGGAGCGGCGGAGCCGCAGCACCTCTTATGGGGCGGCCGGAGCGGCGGCGCCGGGCCTGTCCGTCACGGCCAGGATTAGCCCGGCGGGTGGCTGCGACCCGGCCCCGTGCCCAGAGAGCGGCCGGTGTGTGGGGGGGTACACCACGAATGCTGCCCCCCCCCCGCCCTCCCCGCCCGGCCCCGCCGCCTCGCTCACACGCTCTACCGGCCCCGGCCCCGGCGGGGGCAGCCCGGGACGACCCGGGAGAGCTCCCGGCGCAAAGGAGGAGCAGGTCCCGGAATAGCCTGGGACGGCCCGGGACGGCTCCGGGCCCACGGAGGGAGCCGGAGCCGAGGATAGTCCGGGATCTCCCGGGGCAGCCCGGGGCGCACGGGGGAGGGGAGTGACGGGATCTCCCGGGACAGTCCCGGGGCGCACAGGGGATCACAGGGACAGCCCGGGGAAACCGTCCCGAGACCCTCGGGTTTTGGCGGGGGGGGGGGGGGGGGGGGGGNNGGGGTTTGGGGGGGGGGGGGGGGGGATGGGGGGCGAAGGCGGCGGGACGTGCAGTCCCCCGAGGCCCGGGAACCGTCGGACTGCGTCGGTCGCCGGTTGAGAGCCCCCGGACCCTTCTCCCGTCCCGGTCGGTGGCCGGCGCGACGGGGCGGCCGCGTCCTCTCGCCTCTCGGGGCAGGGCTGTCCCGGCGGCAGAGCCGGTCGGGCCGGGCTGGCGACGGGGCCAGACCACCAACCCCGCACCTCGGGCTCCCCGCGAACGTGCCCCGTGGGTGTGAAACCCCCGTGAGTGGGAGCACGGCCCCGCACGGCTCCCCCTGTCCCGGAGGGGTGTCGGGGGGAGGGATGGAAGGAGGGATGGGACGACGGAGGGATGCAGGGAGGGGGATGGGGAGATGCCTGGGGGGCTGTCGGGAGGGACGGAGGACGTGCGGCGATGGAGGGAAGGACAGGGGGGTCCCTGCCCGGGGGGGCGGGCAGCCTGTCGTGCCCACAATTGGCACGGTTGACGCGGGGCCGGTGCTGGCACGCGTCTCGGTGGGGGCGAAGCTGTCCCTGCTGTCCCCCGCCCCGGACGATGGGGGGGGTGAGCGTGTGTGATCTCCTCGGTGCGGGGCCGGGCGGGACGAGGTGGGGGGAAGCTGAGCTGAGCCCCGCGTTGTGGACGGGTGTAGGAGGCGGGGGTGTGTGTGTGTGTGTATAATCCCCCCGCGGCGGTTTCCCTGGACCAGTCATGCGGGGCCGGATTAGTCCCGCTCGTCCGTCACGGCCCGGGGCCGCCGCTCAACCATTTCAATTCAAGGACGGACAAAGCCCGGGCCGGCGGCAGAGGGGGGTCTCGTACCGGACACCCCCGCCCTCCTCGTCCCCCCCGCCCCCCCCCCGTCACCCCCTTCCCTCGCCCTCGGGGCCGTTGTGGGGTCTGCTCCAGGACGGCGGCTCCAGCCCCCCCACCCCCCCCGCCCCGGTTCCCGGCCGGTCCGCGCCCTCGGGCCGCCGCCCCGTCGGGGCTCCCGAGGCTGAGGTCAGCGGCCGCGGGGAGGTCCCGGGGCGCGGCCGGGAGGGTCCTGCCCGGGGCCATGCCACCAGCGGCGGGGCCCAAACATGACTTTCCCCCCCCCTCGCCCTATACAGGTATCCCCCCCTCCTCCGCTACCCTCGAAGCCCCCGGGACCCCCGCCCTGTCCCCCGCCTCCCCTCGCTGCCCCCCGGTGCCTTCACTTCCCCCTGTCATGCCCTCTGCTGCACCCGCGCAGTCCAACGGCGGCCCCCGGGGTTGGGGCGCGATGCCCGGGCCACTCCCGGCCTCGGGGTGCCCGCGGGAGCGGGTCCCGTTGGTCGTCGGGGCGACCGGTACTGCCGGTGACCCCGGGGCGGCCACCTTTACCTGCGCGGGGCGGAAGGAGGCCGCCCGTCCCGCCCCATCCCGTCCCACCGCACCGAGCGGGGACGCACGGACAGACGGCGGGACAGCCGGGCGGATGGAGGCGGGGGACGCGGGACCGGGGGTGCCCCGCGGCGGCTGCCAGCCCCTGCCCGACCCGAGAGCACCGGGACGGCCCCGGAATCCCTGGTACCGCACCGGGCCGGGGTGAGGGGAGTCTGTGCGGGGGTGGGGGGGGCGTCCCCGGGCATCCTTTGTGGTTATTGGGGTCTCGTCTGTCCCGTCCTCCCCTTGTGGGGTTATTGAGGTCCCCTGTCGTCCCCCCCCGTGCGGTTATTGGGGTCCCCGCACCCCCGGTGAAGCATAGGGCACCTTCCCTCTCCCCCCTCACCGTGCCCCTCCCGAGGGGTCTCGTACGGGGGTGAGGGGCACCGAGACCCCCCTGCTCTCATCATTCCTCCCGGTGCAGCCCCCCCTCCGCACTGCTGCAGCCGCTGCCATGGAAACGGCTCGCGGCTCTCGCGAGCTCGCCTCCCCCCTCCCCGAGCGCGCCGCCGGGCCCGGTACGAGGGGAGGCGGGGGGGGGGGGCGGGAAGCGGGGCGGGAGGGGGGGGGAGCACCGGGAGTTCTCGCGAGATCGGCGCGCTCGGGCCTCCGCTTCCGGCGGCGGGAGCGGTGCAGAGTCAGCTGCGGGCGGGGGGCGCCACCGGCACCAGGTGCGGGGGGAGGAGTCCGCGCCGGGGGGGGGGGTCCGGGGCGCCGTGCATCGGCGGGTGCGCTGTGACGGAGGGGAGGGGGGGGCACCGCACCGGGGCGGGGGGGCTGCAGCGCAGTTGGGGCTGCACGGTGCGTTAGGGGTGCGGAGCACCGTGGTGGGGGCTTCGCACCGGGATGTGTGGGCGTGATGCGGTGCAGCGGGATGGGCGCGGGGTGCGGACAGCGCCTGTGGGGCGGTGCGGCGTGCGGGGGCGATGCGGCGGGGGGGCGATTTGGGGGTGCGCTGCAATATGAGGCGGGGGGCGGTGGAGGGGCGCCGTGCGAGCGGGAGGTGTGTGCTGCGGTCCGGGGTGGGAGGTGGGGTGTGCAGTGAATTCAGGGTGCGTCGCGCCGAGGGGCTGCGGGGGGGTTTCGGGGCCGGGCGGCAGCCCACGGCCGGGAGGAGCGCGCTGCGGTGCGGGGGAAGGGGCGGCGGAGGGCGCTGGAGGGTCCCCCTTCGCGGAGGCTGCAGAGTCGGGGGGGCCGTAAATGGGCTGGGGGGGGTGTGCAGGGGTTGGGTTGGGGGTTGTGCCCGGCCCCCCCCGAGGAGGGCTGGGAACCCATGCCTCAGTTTCCTCCATTGCGGAGCCCTGGCCTATCCCTATGTAGGGTGCAGCTCGGGGGGGAGGCTCCCACCCCCAGCATGGCCCCCCCACATTGAGCTGCACGCAGAGGCAGCCCCCATGGAGTGCGTGGCCCCGGCCCTGGCCCCTCCCCCAGGATGTGGGGGTCCCTGAGCCCCGCAGCCCCCGAAGCACCGGGGAGCCCCACAGCCCCCCCCTCCTCCTTAGGGCCACCCCGCACCCCAGCACCGGCCCCGTGCACCTGCAGGATCCGGCCTCGCCTGTGGACGGAGCCAGCGCCGCTGTCACCATGGGCAACATCTTCGGGAACCTGCTGAAGAGCCTGATCGGGAAGAAGGAGATGCGGATCCTGATGGTGGGGCTGGACGCTGCTGGGAAGACCACCATCCTCTACAAGCTGAAGCTGGGGGAGATCGTCACCACCATCCCCACCATAGGTGTGCGAGGCGGGGGGCTGCCATCAGGGGACCCCTCCCCATCAGGGCTCCTTGGAAGGGGGCTCGCAGCCCCACGTGCCTCAGTTTCCCTCCACTGTTGCTCCCCACAGGGTTCAACGTGGAGACGGTGGAGTACAAGAACATCAGCTTCACCGTGTGGGACGTGGGTGGGCAGGACAAGATCCGGCCTCTCTGGCGGCATTACTTCCAAAACACCCAGGGTAGGTTCCCCTGAGGGTTGTGGCGGAGGGGGGAGGGGGAAGGGGCTCACTTGGGGTGACAGTGGGGCCAGCTGGATCCTGCGTTGCCAGCAGCACCCACTCACTGTCTCCAGGGCTGATCTTTGTGGTGGACAGCAATGACCGGGAGCGGGTGAACGAGGCACGAGAGGAGCTCATGCGGATGCTGGCGGAGGACGAGCTGCGGGATGCCGTCCTCCTCGTATTCGCCAACAAGCAGGTGGGTCTGGGGGGGGGGAAGCCCCTGTGGGGGGCCTGTAACTGTTCCTGGAGCATTGGGGCTGGTGTCTGAGTGGCAGGAGCGTGCCCATTCCCGGGGTTTCGGGGCTGGTATCTCACAAAGCCTGTGGCACCAGGGCTCATATTTAACAGTCGTTCTGGCTGGACCGTGCCCATCGCCATGGTATTGGGGCTGGGATCTTGCCAGCCCCCCTCCTAGAGGTGTGCCCATCCCCATGGCATCGAGGCTGGTGTTTCATACTCCCTCTGGCTGGACTGTGCCCATCCCTGTGGCAGCAGGGCTGGTGTTTAACGCCTTGGTGGCAGCCCCACGCTCTTCCCTGTGGCGTGGGGGCTGTTGCCCATCCCCGTGGCATCAGGTCTGGTCTTTGACATGTCTTTCTGGCTGGACCATGCCTGTCCCAAAGGCATCGAGGCTGGTGTCTCACATTCCCGTGGCAGGCCTGCGCTCCTCCCCACAGCATCAGGGCTGGTGCCAGCCCCCGTGGCAACGATAGTGCCCATCCCTGTGGTATAGGGGCCACTGTCAGCCCCTGTGGCGGTGTGGCACCCACCCCCGTGGTCTCAGGACCAATGTGTCACCCCATCTCTGCCCTAGGATCTGCCCAATGCCATGAACGCAGCAGAGATCACGGACAAGCTGGGGCTCCACTCCCTGCGCCACCGTAACTGGTACATCCAGGCCACCTGTGCCACCAGCGGGGACGGGCTCTACGAGGGCCTCGACTGGCTCGCCAACCAGCTCAAGAACAAGAAGTGAGCGGGTGGCCACTGGCCCTGGCCCCCCCAGCCCCTTCCAGGGCTGTGCCAGGCTCCCCCCGGCCGCCCCCTTCCCACCCCGGTTGGGTTTTGCTTTCTTCTGGCACTGGTTGCTGTGGGGTTTTTTGCCTTTTCTTTGGGGTCTCCTCAGTTCCCCTCGGATCTCGTGTGTGCGTGTGTGGAAATATAGCTATATATAATGTATCTGGGGGGGCGGGGGCAGAGCCCTGGGGAGCAGGATGGGGGCTGGGGGCCATCTCGGTGCTGCCCTACCTGGGGGGGGGCCATGCCGGGGCACCCCATCCCTTTGCATGTCCCCACACCCCTCGCCTTCCTCTGGACCAAATGTGGGGGCAGCAGGGCCGCAAGGGGCATTTGGGACCATGAACACACCCCACACCCCCCCCTTCCCCAACACCACCTTCCAGCCCTGTGTGCCCCCCCACCTCCTCCCAGGGCTCCCACACATCCCTGGCCCCCCCATGTCACTTTGAGGCAGGTCTCCTCCCTGCAGTGCGACCCCCACTGGGGGGGAGGCATGGGGCTGCTGGGACCCCCACAGTCTCCCCAGCCATGTGCTCCCCCCTGCCCTGGCCGCCTGCCCCCCAACCCCATGCCAGCATAGTGATTGTATGTCCCTGCCCCTCACGGTTGGACGGCCCCCATACTGTACTTTCCCCCCCCCCCCAGCACCGTATTTATACCCCCGGTCTGTGCTTGGTGTGACGTGTTGCTGCGGCTCTGCCCCGTCTGGGGATGTGTGTACTCCCCCCACCCCCCACCACCATTCCCCGCACCTGAGACAGTGGGTGACCCCTGGCCCCCCCTTGGATATTAAACATGTTTTATGTAATGCTGCCCCACGGCTCTTCTTCTGTAGCCCCCCCCCCAGCGTGGGAGTCCCACCAAGGGGGACGGTGATGGACAGCCCTGGGCTGGTTTTAATTAGAAAGAGCTTAGTGGATGAGGGGGGTTGGCAGGAGGGTGAGGGGGGGCTCTCCCTTCCCAGGCTCATCTTTAGGGGAATATTGGATGAAATGGTAAATCCTATTAGTGCTAATCCCAACCGGGGCGTGGGGACGGTGCCAGTGCTGGGATGGGCGTGAGTGGGGCTCAGTGCCCCACCCCACCCCGTTTCACACCCCCCCCCAGGCCAGGGGACTGGTTGAGTCCCATTTGGGGGCCAGTGCTACTGTCCCCATCCCCCTGTCCCCTCTAGGTTGGCGACTGGGGGGCTGTTGGCCCCCAGGACCCCACCAAGCAGGGGTGTGATGCTGGCTGCCCGGACACCTGGGTTCCTCCTGTGGGGGGGAGCTGGAGTGGGGGTAACCAAGGTCCCCCCCCAAGCTGGCACGGGCGCGCTCCTGCCAGCCAGGGCAGTGGCTTTGTCTAGCAGGGGCCAGCCCGACGCTGACCCAGTGGCCCTAATCCTATTAGTGCCTTGGCCCCCAGCCACCAGCCCTGCTTCCCCACCTCTTGGCAACCAGGCTGGTATGTGGGTGTGCCGGTGGGGCCAGCGTGCCGATGCCGTCGTCTGGGAGCTGCACCGGGGTCTGTGCCGGTACCTCCACCAACGGGGCCACTGCTGCAGCCACTAGGGCCACCACCACCATCAATGGGGCCACTGCTGCCAGCATGGGGCAAGGGAGCTCAGCTGCCCCCTGTTGTGACAGTGTGACCCCAATGAGCCAGGGTTGACCCCTACAAGCTCAGATTCCCCATATGCCAGGGCTCCCCCCACATGCCCCACAGCCCCTGCCATGGGGACACGAGGACTTTGGGGCAGGTTCAGCTCCATGTGGAGCATGGGGCTCCCCAGTCCAGCTCCGTACTGGTGAGGGGCTCAGCTTCCCTTGCACAGCCAGGGGTGCTGGGACACAGGGAGACGGGAAGGGTGCTGGACCTGGCTGTGTGCTCAGGATGGATGCTGGGCTCAGGTGGGTGCCAGAGAAGGGTCCTGGACCCCAGTGGGTGCCAGGGAAGGAGGCTGGGTTCCAGTGGGTGCCAGAGAAGGGTCCTGAACCCCAGTGGGTACCGGTTTCTCCAGACTTTGCTGCCACCTGCTGGTACCGAGACTCGGCGGTACCGGTACAGGGGGTGCTGCCGGTGACCTGGGACGAGCTCACCCGCTCCGAGGTGGGCGGGAGAACCGGGCCCGTCCCTGGGCCGAGACAGACGCCCGGTACTGAGTCCCTGGGCGGCACCGGGGCGCGGACGGACGCGCCTTTCCGGGCACTGAGCGGGTGACTGGGCCTGGGGAGCCCCCCCCACGGCCCCGCCGGCGCGTTGCCCGGTCCCGGGAACCGGTGGCGGCGGGGGGCGGGGCGCAGGGAGGGGCCGGGCCGGGCGGGGCAGTCTCGGTGCCGCCGCCGCCGCCAGCCTGGCCATGCCGTCCCCCGCCGCGCTGCTGCTGCCGGTGCTGCTGCCGGTGCTGCTGCTCGCCCGCGCCGCCGAGAGCGAAACCGAAAGCGGAGACCGGGGGCTGCGGCTGGAGACGCTCGTGAGCCCCGGAGGGGGACCGCGGGGGGAGAGCGGGGACCCCTGTGGACGGAGAGCTGGGAGCGGGGTGGGACCGGAGGCGCGGCGGGGGACGGTGGCACCGGCGGGGGACGGTGGCACCGGCGGGACGCTGCTGCCCCGGGAGTAGAAGGGGGCACCGGGGAGCCGGGCCTGGGCGGGGGGCGCACGGGGCAGCGGGATGACCGGGCTGTGAGGGTACGGGGTACGGGGAGGACTGAACGGCGGAGGGGGGACACCGGGGGCAGTGGGCTACCGGGCTGCGGAAGGGAAGCACGGGGCACCGAAAGGACAGGGGCTCCGGGAGGGAGTCCGGCTCCCGGAGCTCTCGGGGGAACGGATCGGGAAGGTGCCTGGACTCCAAGGAGGGGGTCCCCGCCCCCCCGCGACCGATTTCCTTGTAGGTGCCCCCTCCCGAGGGCTGCACGGAGCTGTCGGCGCCGGGGGACACGGTGCACATTCACTACACGGTGCGGGGCGGGCGGCAGGAGGAACACGTCAGCACTGCGCTCCGCCGGGAGGGGAGGGCGGCTCCGGCACCGGCGGCGGGGGGGTGAAGGGGGGTGCCCTTGGTGGCTCTGGGCAGGCACCGGTGCAGTTCCGGGGCAGGCGTAGGGATGGCGCCGGGGTGGTGTTGGGATGGCACCAGGGCAAGCGTGAGGATGGCATAGGGTGGTACCGAGGGGGGGCACGGGGGGTGACACTAGAGTGACACTGGGACTGGCATAGGGTCAACACTAGAGTGGGCATAGGGATGGGCATGGTGACAGCCCCAGGATGGCATAGGGGTGGCACTGGGACTGGCATGGGGGCAGCTCTGGAGTGGGCATCGGTTGTCACTGAGACCAGCAGAAGGATTGTTCCGGGATGGCCCTGGCACTGGGAGCGGGCTGGATGTCCCTAGGGTGGCACTGTGATTAGCATGGGGGTGACACTGGGACTGGCACTGAGATCAGCACAGGGGTGTTCCTTGGTGGGGGGAGGGCAATGGGCTCAGCACCAGAACGGCACTGGAACAACACTGGGACCCACAGGGGGTCCCACTGGCTGACCCCCCCCTACGGGGACAGCCCCAGGGCAGAACCTCTGCCGTGTTCCCAGGGGTGATGGTGCCTGTGTCCCCGCAGGGTAGCCTGGAGGATGGCCAGATCTTTGACACCTCGCTGAGCCGGGACCCGCTCCAGGTGGAGCTGGGCAAGCGCCAAGTCATTCCTGGTAAACAGGGGGATGGGGTGGGGGACACTGAGGGAGCCGGGGGGGGCAGGGGGGCTTAACTGGGGTCAGCCAGGCCCAGCAGGCTGTCCCGGCCGGCCCCGCTCACTCCTCTCCCCCCTCTCCTTGCAGGCCTGGAGCGGAGTCTGCTGGACATGTGTGTGGGGTAAGCTGGGTGAGAGGGGGGGCAGCAGCCCCCCGCCACGGTCTGGCCCGGGTCTGGCCCCACAGGGCACTGGTGCTGATGGTCTCTCGTCACGGCAGGGAGAAGCGGAGAGCTATCATCCCCCCTCACCTGGCCTATGGCAAGCGGGGCTCCCCTCCCGCCATCCCAGGTGAGCCCAGCCCTCAGAGTCCCCGTGGGTTCCCTGCCAGCCCCGGCCCCCGCTCAAGTGTCCCCCCCCCCTCCCTCCAGGTGACGCAGTGCTGCGGTTCGAGGTGGAGCTGGTGGCTTTGTCCCGGCCCAGTTACTGGCAGAAGGTGGTGAACGAGGTGGTGCCGCTGCTGTGCATGGGGCTGGTGCCAGCGCTGCTGGGGCTCATCGGGTACCACCTCTACCGCAAGGCCAGCAGCCCCAAGCTCTCCAAGAAAAAGCTGAAGGAGGAGAAGAGGAACAAAGCCAAAAAAAAATAAAAGCTTCCCCTTGGTATCCGTGGCTGCTCTGTCTATGCCCTGTCCTGCTCTGGGGGTGATGCAGCAGAAAGGGGCTGTGCACCCCATCCCCACTGCACCCCCAACCTCCCTGCCCGCTCTGGCCTCGCTGGGGCTGAGGAGGTGACATGTCTGACCCGAGTGGGGAGGCAACAGACCCACACCTGCCCTGACAAAGCTCAGTGAGTCCCAGAAATAAGATCCTGGCACACGTTTTTGGGCACAGTTTAGCTCTTTAATGGCACCTCCAGGCAGTCACAGTCTCCGTGGTGTCTCCAAGTGCCAGGCAGGGTGTCTTAGTCTCAGGGGGATGTGGTGGAATTCTCAGCTGGTGCTCGCAGAGCTATGGATGGGATCTGGGTGACCAATCCCCCTCCCAAGAGGCTGTTGGGGTGCACGCCCCACCTTGGCATGGGGCAAGTCCCTGGGGACACAGTCCTTGTGCTTGACAGCAAGGAGGGGGTTGAGCTGGTCCAGCATCTCCTGGGTAAAAGAGATCCCCGCCAGGTACCGACGGAGCAGCTCCCGCAGCTGCCGGTTCCTCTGCCTCAGGGCTGCCTGTTCCCGCTCCAGCGCCTGCTGCTCCAGCTTTGCCTTGCTGAACCGCTGCCAGAAGCGCTCCAGCCCCAAATAGTCCTGCATGGCCTACACAAGAAGTGGGGAGAAGGGCAGGGGGTCCCCAGCCTGCCCACATGCCAGCCAGCCTGTCCCCACAACCAGATCCTGAGCCCACAGCAGCACCTGGAACCCCAGCGCTGCCTCCTCACCTGGGCCAGGGTCTCCGTGGGTGTCTCCTCAAGGATTCGTTGGGCATCTTGCTGTTCCCCCTCTGCTAGCGAGGAAGGGTAGAAGGGCAGCACCTTCTCCTCCTCCGTCTCCAGCCTGCGGCACATCTCAGCCAGCTGCAGGATGCACTGGCCCTGGGGGGGGGGGAGATGTTCAGGTGAGGGGACAGCAGCACCCCCCAGCGCTGCCCCTGCCCACGGCCTCACCTTCTTCACCACCCGCACCAGTGTCTTCAGGGCAGCACTGCTCTGCGCCGTGAGCCTGGCCAGGCTGCCATGGGCCTTTGCCCTGGCCTGGTTCATTTCACTCCTGAGCTCCTGGAGCTGCCTGAGGAGCTTTTCCTTCCTCTCTCGCATGTGCCGGTTCTGCTCCTCACTCTCCCGGAGGTGAGTTGCAATCTGGCCCTTGGTGGCTGTGACCAAGTCCTGGGAACAGGGAAAATGTGAGCAGCAGGACAGGGGCATCTCTCTTCCCATTGGCCATCCCTGTGCCCTGTCACAACCTGGAGCTTTTGCAGCTTCTTTAAGTGCAGCTCTATATCCCTGGAACTCTTCTCGACCTTCTGCTTCAGCGTTTCAAAAGCGATCTGGTGCTCAGTGGCCTCTGTGTAGCTCTGTGTGGTCCGTTGGAACTGCTCCCAGAGCACCTGCACCTTCCCACCCAGCTGCGTGCGGCTGTACTGCTTTTCCTGCAGGCTCTGGGGACAGACGCGGGTTTGAGTGACCCAGCACCTCCCAAACTTTGCTTTGTGCTCTGCTTGCAAGTCTTAAAAGGCTCTTCACTGTTTCCTCCCCCTGCCCATGCCTTGTTCTTGATGTCATCCCAGGCACTCTGGAAATTCAACATGGTCTCCTGGTCACTCTCAGCATAATTCTGCTCTGCAGCCAGTGCCACATCCCGCAGGCAGCATCTTTCTTCCTCGTGCTGCTCGAGGATGGTCCTCCTGGGGAAAACCCAGGGGAGGTGCTGACAGAGGGAAGCTGCAGCAGTCCTCACCGGGCCACGAGAGGGCTCAGCAGCAGGACAGGACAGTCAACGGGTGCCTGTTCCTCTCCCTCTTTGTACCTCTCAGCCTCAAACTCCGTCTTCAGGGCCTCCAGCTGGGCGTTGTACCCCTCCTCCAGGCACGTCAGGCGGCAGCGCTGGAGCTGCAGCAGGCGGTCGATGTTGTGCAGGTGGCTGCGCAGGGCCTGGGCGTGCTGTTCCTCTGCCTCCTCTAGGTCTGCAGCCAGGGACTGGGGAGATTGAAGGGGCTCACAGGTGGGTCCCAGGGTTGCCCCTGCCCTGCCAGCCCCATGCTTACCTTGATGACGCTGTCCTTGCAGTCCATTACCCTCTCAAAGGTCTGGCTGAGGATCTTAATGTCCTGGCGCAGCTCCGTGTCCTTGGTCTCCCGCAGCAGCGTCCGCCACTGTGTGTTGAGCTTGTGGAGGTTCAGGGTGCTGTTGCACTGCTCCTTAGCCAACTTGTCCTGGGGGGGAACATGAGCTGTAGGAAGGGGTTCAGGGGCTGGTCAGTGTGACACCACCAACCCTTCCTCCCCGCCATTCACCTGCAGGAACCGGGTGAGCATCTCCCTCTTCCTCTTGGCTGCCTCCTCCACAGCCAGTGCTTGGCTCTGCAGCAGCAGGAGCTCGTCCTCTGCCACCGCGAGGGCTGCCACCTGCGGGCGACGCTTGCCTGGCATGGCAGCTGGCTCTGAGGACACGGTGTGAAGGGTAGGGGCAAGGCCTGGTGTCCTGGCCAGGGCCCCCCAGGCTCCATTTCCCCCTGCCCACCCCTGTCTCTCCCCTCGAGAGCCATCCCAAGGCCCCGTTTCACCCTGCCTACCTCTGTGTTGCCCCTCCAGGACCCCCCTTACCCAAGCCCAGCTTCCCCCTGCCAACCCCTGCCTCCCCCTTCAGGGCCCATGCATTTTGGGGTACACTCAGGCCCCATCGCCCCTGCCCCCCTCCCTTCCTCCACCGCCCCTCGGTGCCCCTCCCGCACCGCGGGGGTCCCGTCCCATCCCATCCCGGTACCGGTCGAGGCCTCTCAACCTCCCCAGCCCAGCAGCGGGCGTCTCCCCGATGGCCTAGCAACGGCCACTTCCGGTTTAGGGCGGAAGCGGGGCCGCACTTCCGCCCGCAGTCAGAGGGCGCCCCCTGGCCTGGCGGAACCGCCTTGCAGGCGGGCCGCGGGAGATCCCCGCCCCGACTCCATTGGCTGGTGAGCCGGGAGCCGCCGCGGCGATTGGCGGGGGAGAGCCGCCGTGTGCGGGGCTCGGCACCGGCGGGGTATATAGGGGTGCTGCGGCGGCGGGGCGCAGGTCAGGCAGGCGGGGGGGGGGGGGGGGGGGGTTACGCCGCCGCTATGCGGGANNCGGGCGGGCGGGGGGGGGGGGGGGTGGAGGGCGGTTACGCCGCCGCTATGCGGGAGCGGAGGCCGGTACCGGCCGCCCCGGCCCGCTGCAAGCTGGTGCTGGTGGGCGACGTGCAGTGCGGCAAGACGGCCATGCTGCAGGTGCTGGCCAAGGACTGCTACCCCGAGGTGAGCCGGGGCCGGTACCGAGCACCGGGGACCGGCGGCGGGACCGGGCGCTGACGCTCTCGGTGCCGTTGCAGACGTACGTGCCAACCGTGTTTGAGAACTACACGGCGTGTCTGGCGAGCGACGAGCAGCGGGTGGAGCTGAGCCTCTGGGACACCTCCGGTACTCGGGGAGGGAAGGTGCATGCCCGGGGTGGGGTCTCTCCGGTAGCGGGGGCGGAGCGGGGGCAGCCCTGGCCCCGGTGGGGGCACTTGCTGGGGGAAGGCGATTTGGGCTGCGCTGGGTTTTCTGGGGGCTCTGCGAGGGGGCTGCAGTAGAGGGAGCCCCCCAGTGGGGTGCATTAGGGTCTGCACAGCATGTGGGGGGGGAACTCGTGTCCCCACACTTTGGGGGGGTGTGTGTCCCTGGGGAGTTTGGTTCAGGGGGAGGGATCTCTGGGGGTCACAGGGGGCCTGGCTGCCCGGGAGTCCCCGGGGACTGGCCCTGCAGGGAGGGCACTGACACAGCCTGAGGGGG
>BJBW01002500.1:20639-35804 GCA_004320125.1 Scolopax mira
GGGGGGGGGGGGGGGGGGGGGGGGGGGGGGGCGGAGCCATCCCTGCCCTGGTGCTGCAGTGCTGTCGTACCCCCCCCGTCAGAGGGGGGGGTCCCTGCCACCCGCGGTCCCCATGTTGCTATGGCGATGTGCTGGCGCAGCCTCTTTGCTATTCCACACACGGAGCGTCTGGGCTGCAAAACCCCTTCCGAGGCCCTTCGGGGTCGGGGGGCACCCTGGCCACTCCTGCACACCAAGGAGCACCCTATTGCCCCCAGTACCCCCTTGCGCTGCCTCCCCCCGTGCTCCCCAGTGCAGTGCTGGTGACTCCGGTTCCTCAGGGACCCCTTGATGAGGGGGCATCCCTCCCGGCATCCTGGTTGTCCCCCAACACTGCTGCCTGCTGGTGGGGCTTCCTGACGTGGGGGGGGGAAGGGGGGGCTGTTATATAAATGCCATGGGATCCATTTCCCACTGCCTCATTAGGGGCAACAGGGGATGTTAATAGGTTGCAGGGGGGCGCAGGTGGCATTTTGGGGAGTTGTAAGAACTGTATAACCCCTCCTTGCAGGGCTCCAGGCTCTGTGAGCCCCTCTTGCCTGGGAGTCTGGGCCCGTTGCTGGGGGTGTAATGACCCTTTTCCTCCCAGGTTCTCCCTACTACGACAACGTGCGTCCCCTCTGCTACAGTGACTCGGATGCCGTCCTGCTCTGCTTTGACATCAGCCGCCCCGAGACTCTGGACAGTGCATCCAAGAAGGTGAGGGGAGTGGGTTAAGCCCCTCTGCAAGGTGGGAGGGAGGTCGGGAGGTCAGCGGTTTGGGGTCCTGGCACTATGCCCTGTGCTCTTGTGCCCACCCCTCCACCCCGCAGTGGAAATCAGAAATCCTGGATTATTGCCCCAACACGCGGGTGCTGCTCATCGGCTGCAAGACAGACCTGCGGACAGACCTGAGCACCCTGATGGAGCTCTCCCACCAGAAGCAGGCGCCCATCTCCTATGAGCAGGTTGGGGGCGGGAGAAGGTGATGGTGGGAATGAGGGAGGGGGTGGGGGGGTTTGGGGGTGCTGTGCCATTTACGTGCAGGGTTGTGTTGCAGGGCTGTGCGGCTGCCAAGCAGCTGGGAGCTGAGGGCTATCTGGAGTGCTCAGCCTTCACCTCGGAGAAGAGCATCCACAGCATCTTCCGGACCGTGTCTGGCATCTGCCTCAGCAAAACCTCCCCGCAGCCCCCCCGGAGCCCCCCCCGCAGCCTCTCCAAGAGACTCCTGCACCTCCCCAGCCGCTCTGAGCTTATCTCCTCTGCCTTCAAGAAGGAAAAGGCAAAAAGCTGCTCTGTCATGTGAAGGAGGGGGGGACGTGAATGCTCTCCCCCCTCCCTGCTCAAAGCCCCTGCCCCCCTCCCCACCCCCCCGAGTCCTCAGGATGGGGTGGGAGGCTGGACAGGGCCCTAGAGCCCCCCCCAATAAGGAGGATGGGGTGCCTGCTGCCCTCCCATTGCACTGCTTCCCGTACCACTCCCCATCCTGGGAAGCAGCCCCCATGGTAGGGGGCCTGAAGGGGGGCCCAAAGAGGGTGATCAACAGCTGCTCCTCAGCCCCCCAACCCTGGGGGGGCCTTATCCATGGACTCATCCTCTTCCCCCTCTCTCCCCCACCTCACACAATCCCTCATTGCTGCTTGGTGCTGGGGGAGGCTGTTTTATGGACTGTCTTGAGGGGGGGTGCGTGTGTGTCTCTGTTCTATGGTCAGTGTAATTAAAAAGCTTATTTATTATCAGAAATATAACACCCACCCATGTGCAGCGGGTGCCTGGTCCTGTTTTTGGGGGGAGAATCCTGAGTTTTGTGGAGAGGTTGGGGTCCCTCCTGTGTGGAAGAGTGATGGTGACACTGCCGTGTCCCTCTGCTGTCACCTGGGGCGGGGTGATGTAGGTGGCGGAATCCCCAGGCCCCAAAAGCCCCCCTTCCCTTTCCACGGGGCCTTTCCCGCTGCTCTCAGCACCTCCCCTGGGGGGGTGTTGTGCACGATGCCGTGGCATGTCGGGGCAGCGACGCTGGGGGGGGGGGGGGGGGGGGGGGGGGGGGGGGGTGGTGTCTGGTGCGGACCTGGGGGGTCGTTTTGCGGAAGCCGGGAGCTCCGCGCGGCGGAGGGATCTGCGGGGCGAAGCGATTCGCAGAACGCGGGGGACGCCGGGAACTGTAGTTCCGGCGCGGCGGAGGCCTCGCCTTCCCGGCGTGCCTCGCGGTGCCCGGCGGACATGGCGGCGGCGCGGCGGAGCTGAGCCTCGGGCCTGCGGGCGGCGGCGGTGGTGAGTGCGGGCGGGGGGGGGGGGGGGGGGTCGGGAGGCTCTGCGCTCTCCCGCGGGAAGGCTCCGGGGGTCCCCGAGGGGCCTCAAGATCTCGCTACCGCGTCACCGGCCTGCACCCGAGCACTCAGCACAGGCCCTGAGTCCTCCGGTCCCTCAGCCCTGCCCGCTCCTTGCCCGCGTCTCCACGGACCCCCGGCGTCCTCCTCGGGTTCCCTACCCCTCCCTGCTCCTTCCCAGGGTCCTTCTGCATGTCTCCCCAGGTCCCCCTGCGGCCTCCCGGTGTCCCGCAGCTCTCCCTGCTCCCTCTCCGGCACTCAGTATCCCCCTCGCGCCCCTCCTGGGGTCCCTCAGCCCTCCCCGGGTCCCCTAGGTCTCCCCACCTCCCTCCTGTTGTCCCCCTCACGTCCCCAGCTCTGCCTGACCCTTTCCTCCACAGATGGCTGGAGAACTGGCAGACAAGAAGGACCGGGACGCATCCCCTGCTAAGGAGGAGAGGAAGCGCTCTCGTTCCCCTGACAGGGACCGGGACCGAAAGGCTTCGCCCTCCAAGGACAGGAAGCGGCACCGGTCCCGGGACAGGAGACGAGGCAGCCGGTCGCGGTCCCGCTCCCGGTCCAAATCAACAGAGAGGTGAGGGGTGGCACAGGGGGTGCCCCAGCTTTTTAGGGAAGAGCTCTCTCTCCTGTTGTGTGTCCATAATAGCCCCCAAGAAGGGGTGGGTGCAGGTGGTTGGGAGAGGGCTGTGCCGTGACTGGCCTCCTCCACAGGGACCGCCGGCACAAAGAGCGGGACCGGGACCGGAACAAGAAGGACCGAGATCGGGAGAAGGATGGGCACCGGCGGGACAAAGACAGAAAGCGATCAAGGTGAGCCCTCTCTCTTTTCGGGGTGTCTGTGCTCTCCCCTAAGTACCCCAGGGCTGTTCCCTGGAAGAAGCATTGTCCTAGGAAAGAGCGGGATTCTCCCAGTCAGGGACGAGGCTGTTCAGTGACTGATTCTTCTTTTATTTTGCTGGAAAGCTTGTCCCCGAGCAGGGGGAAGGACTCAAAGTCCCGTAAGGAGCGGGACTTGCGGAAGGCAGAGGAGGAGGAGGAGAATGCCCTGAAGAAGGAGAAGGTGGGGATGAGGCAGAGGGGGCTTGGTTGGGAATAGCTCCCTGGGGGGATCGCCCTGGTGAGGCTGGTCCCCACTGGGGGATGCTGACAGTCTGTCCCTGTGTTCGCAGGCCCAGCCACTGTCCTTGGAGGAGCTGCTGGCTAAGAAGAAAGCTGAAGAGGAGGCAGAAGCCAAGGTAGGAACATCGCCTTCTGCCTGTATTCTCCCTGTATGCTCTCCCGTACCGTGCCTGCGGTAGCTGGGACAGGATGGATGTTTGAGGGAGGGTGTCCTTTCCTGGGGCAGTCCCTGCAGTGAGGGATTCACAGCTGGGCCTGGTGTGAGCTTTCCCATGTCCTGTCCCAGCCCAAATTCCTGTCCAAGGCGGAGCGGGAGGCCGAGGCCTTGCGACGGCGGCAGCAGGAGGTAGAGGAGCGTCAGCGGCTGCTGGAGGAGGAGAGGAAGAAAAGGAAGCAGTTCCAGGAAATGGGGAGGAAGATGCTAGGTAAGGTGGCATCCCCACTGCTGTCTGCCTGGCTACAAAGGGCTGGGGCGGGACCCCCTGAAGCCCCCCAGCCCTATGAGCAGGTGCTGGGCTCTGAGATCCTTCCCCTGCTCCCCAGAAGACCCCCAGGAGCGTGAGCGCAGGGAGCGCCGGGAGCGCATGGAGCGGGAGACCAATGGCACGGAAGATGAGGAGGGCAGGCAGAAGATCAGGGAGGAGAAAGACAAGAGCAAAGAGCTCCACGCCATCAAGGTAGCGCTCGGGGCTGGGCTGGGGTGGGAGGGGGCAGGGGACCCAGGTTCCCTCCCCACTGACTCTCTGCTGCCTGCAGGAGCGTTACCTGGGAGGAGTGAAGAAGCGGAGACGCACGCGGCACCTGAACGACCGCAAGTTTGTCTTTGAGTGGGACGCCTCAGAAGACACATCCATTGATTACAATCCCCTGTGAGTAGTGGGGTGGCCCTGGGGGCTACCCATAGGGGTGCAGGGCAGGCCCAGCCCAGCCCCTGACACTCCCATCCTGCCCTAGGTACAAGGAGAGGCACCAAGTGCAGCTGCTGGGCCGGGGCTTCATCGCAGGGATTGACTTGAAGCAACAGAAACGGGAGCAGTCACGTTTCTACGGGGACCTGATGGAGAAGAGGCGGACGCTGGAGGAGAAGGAGCAGGAGGAGTGAGTGCACTTTGGGGGGAGCTGGGGTGCACTTTGGGGGGAGCGCCAAGGGGTGACCGGGGTCCTGGCTGGCTCTGCTTGGCTGGAACGTGGAGCTGGGGGGTGGCTCTGGGCTGCAGCACGTCCTTCAGATGGGAGGCAGGATGATTCCAGCCTCCCCGGAGGCACAGGGTGAACCCTGTCCCCTTCCCGCTCCCAACCCAGGGCTCGGCTGCGGAAGCTGCGGAAGAAGGAGGCCAAGCAGCGCTGGGATGACCGGCACTGGTCCCAGAAGAAGCTGGACGAGATGACGGACAGAGACTGGCGTATTTTCCGTGAGGACTACAGCATCACCACCAAGGGGGGCAAGATTCCCAATCCCATCCGCTCCTGGAAAGACTCCTCCCTGCCCCCTCATATCCTGGAGGTCATTGACAAGTGTGGCTACAAGGTGGGCATGGGGAGGGGGCGCTGCTGCCAGCAGACCCCGCCAGCTCTTGGGGGAGCTGGGTCAAGGAAAAGAGGGCTGGTTCTTGGGGTCAGGTCTTTGCGGGGAGTGAGGAGGAATTTTGCTTCTAAATCTGCCACTCCCCTTGCCAGGAGCCTACCCCCATCCAGCGCCAGGCCATCCCCATTGGCCTGCAGAACCGCGACATCATCGGCGTGGCCGAGACCGGCAGCGGCAAGACGGCAGCTTTCCTCATCCCGCTGCTGGTGTGGATCACCACCCTGCCCAAGATCGATCGGTAGGTGGGACGGGGCAGGGCCACGGGGCAATGCTTGAGGACGGCAGGGAGTGTGGCACCATGGGTGACATGGCCCCCTGCCCTGCCACAGGATTGAGGAGTCAGACCAGGGTCCCTATGCCATCATCCTGGCCCCCACCCGAGAGCTGGCCCAGCAGATTGAGGAGGAAACCATCAAGTTTGGAAAGCCTCTGGGCATCCGCACGGTGGCTGTGATTGGAGGCATCTCCCGTGAGGACCAAGGCTTCCGCCTTCGTATGGGCTGCGAGGTGAGTGTTAGCCCTTGGGGAGGGCAGCAGGGGGACCGGTTTGGCCCCAGGCTGTAGGGGGACCGGTTTGGCCCCAGGCTGTGGACACCAACCTTCCTGCTCCCCTTCCACAGATTGTCATCGCAACGCCAGGGCGTCTCATCGACGTGTTGGAGAACCGGTACCTGGTGTTGAGCCGCTGCACCTACGTGGTGCTGGATGAGGCAGATCGGATGATTGACATGGGCTTCGAGCCCGACGTGCAGAAGATCCTGGAGCACATGCCCGTCACCAACCAAAAACCCGACACTGACGAAGCTGAGGACCCTGAGAAGATGTTGGCCAACTTTGAGTCAGGGAAACACAAGTACAGACAGGTGGGTGGAGGCAGGAGACCCAGGACAGCACTGCGGGTGCTCCCCCAGGGGAGGAGAGGGGACAACCTGGGGCTTTGGAGAACGGGCCAAGGGAGCAGTAGCTGCATCCCTGCCCTACGAGGGATGTCTCTTACTGCCCCGTTCTCTTGTAGACTGTCATGTTCACAGCCACCATGCCACCAGCAGTGGAGCGCCTGGCCCGCAGCTACCTCCGTCGTCCAGCTGTGGTCTACATTGGCTCCGCTGGCAAACCCCACGAGCGGGTGGAGCAGAAGGTCTTCCTCATGTCAGAGTCAGAGAAGAGGTGCGGAGGGGGCCACTGAGGCTGGGTGTAGTGGGAAGGACCGGTCTTGGAGGTTGTCTGGGGCATTTGAGGGTGAAGGAGCTTTGGGAGGGGGACTCTGGAGAAGAGAGGGGCTCCTGCAGGGCACTTCAGCCTCTCCTTGCCCAACTCTCTTGTCTCCCCAACAGGAAGAAGCTGTTGGCCATCCTGGAACAGGGTTTCGACCCACCCATCATCATCTTCGTCAACCAGAAGAAGGGCTGCGATGTGTTGGCCAAGTCCCTGGAGAAGATGGGGGTGAGTCTAGACTGAGCCTATGGCTGTGGTGGTGGGGGGGTTGTCCCCATGTGAGGGGGGGTCCCCATTAACCCCCGCGCTGTCCCGCAGTACAATGCCTGCACCCTGCACGGCGGCAAAGGCCAGGAGCAGCGGGAGTTTGCACTCTCCAACCTGAAGGCCGGAGCCAAGGACATCCTGGTGGCCACGGATGTGGCCGGCCGTGGTATCGACATCCACGACGTCTCCATGGTCGTCAACTACGACATGGCCAAGAACATCGAGGGTGAGTTGGGGTCAGCCTGGGGGGGCTGTGGGGGGCAGCAGGTCCCCACACCGAGGCCCTGCCTGATCCCCCTGCTCCCCGCAGATTACATCCACCGCATCGGACGGACGGGCCGAGCAGGGAAGAGTGGCGTTGCCATCACCTTCCTCACCAAGGAGGACTCCACCGTCTTCTACGACCTGAAGCAGGCCATCCTGGAGAGCCCGGTGTCCTCCTGCCCACCCGAGCTGGCCAACCACCCCGATGCCCAGCACAAGCCTGGCACCATCCTCACCAAGAAGCGGCGGGAGGAAACCATCTTCGCCTGAGTCCCTGGGGCTGGTATCCCCCTCTCGGTCACTTCTTCAGGGACGTTGGGACCAGCAGGGCCAGGGAACACCAGGACTTTTCTGGCTGTTCCTTTCCCAGACCCCCAGGCCCCTGCACAGCCGGGACTGCCCCCCACAGCACCTGGGGCCCAGGACTGTCCCAAATCGTCCCCCCTGATCTCCAAGTCCCCCTCCCTGCCTTCCCCAAGGATCGGTGGAGCTGCTGGAGGCTGTTTAGGGTTGGTCCCTGCTCGTGGGTGGCCAGGGCCAGGCCGGTGCTGGTTTTCAGGCCCAGGAGCTGCGTTCACTTTTCCCTTTTCTAGCTGAAATCCAGGCTGCAGGAATAAACCTGCAGCTCTTGTCAGACACCACCTCCTCCTCTTCTCCCTTCTTGCGGCACCACCAGCCCCTGGGGGCCATCTCCTTGCACCCTCCCCAGCGCTGCCAGAGGTGCTGGGAGCCAGCAGTGCCCCCAAGGGAGACTCAGGTGGGTGCTCAGCACCGGGCCCATCCCCCCCTCGCCCTGTGCCCCAGTGTCCCCTGTCCCCTCCCAGCCAGAGACACAGACGGCAGCACCTCCAAGCACTCTTGTGTTTCTGAAACAGGTTACAGGGAAATCAGTGCTTTCTACAAAAGAAATTATAACAAATCTGTGGCTCCCACCTGTCGCCCCCCCACCCACCAGCCTGGAGGAGGGGGGCTTGGCCCAGCACTGGGACCCTCCACCGAGCAGCCCCCGGTGAGGGGTGGTGGGCACCGTATTTACAGGACTTTACGGTGAATGTGCGGTGACAGCTACGGGGGGGGCGGGGGGAACGGGACACGGGGCAGTGAGTGCAGGCATGGAGCAGCCCCCCTCCCTGGGGGGTCTGGCCACCCCTCTTTGTCCCCCATCCCAGGGGGAGAAGCGGTTTGACAGCGGTGACCAGGGCAGGGAGAAATCGGTGCAGAGTGAAGCGAGTGGTGCAGCACCCTCCTCCTGGGGGGGTCCCATGCAGGGGAGGGGGAGGGGGCAGTCTAAACCCTGGCAGGGGGAGAGCGGGCACCTTCCCCTTCTTTCTGGGGTCTGCACGGGATGGGGGCACTGCTAAAACTGTCCCCAATCCCATTACCTGGCCCACAGGTCTTTTTTTTTTTTTGGGGGGGGGGGGAGGCACCTTCTGTTTATGGCAGCGGCCCTGCGGGGAAATGAGAGAGCCTGTGATGCAGAGGCCAGGCAGGGAAACTGAGGCAGGGATAAGGTATGTGACTGTCCCCAGGAACTGGGGGAGGGGGTCTTGGGGCATCCTGGGCCAACAGTGCCCTCCCCCTTGCCCTGTGCTTATGGCTGACGGGGTGCCCGGGGACCAGGCGCAAGGAAGCTTCTGGTGTGGAGGAGATCCCCGAGAGAGGGAGATTGTCTGAGCACCCCCAGCGTGGGGCTGGGGCAGAGCGGGGAGCAGGGACCCGGTTCCCAGCCGTGCCCCCTCCCGCCCCCAACTCCCTCCCCACCCCTAATAGCTCTCCTTGGCCCAGGGCCGGCTGCGCTGCCAGTTCCTGTCCTGGTTGCGCTCGGTTTGGCGGTCCGGCGTGCCGGGCCCCTGCAGCCCGCTGTTGTGGTGCCGGTGGGGCTGGTAGAGGTCGGGGTAGGTGTCTGTGTACTCCTCTTCCTCCAGGTGCCGGGAGCTGCGCTGGGACGCAGCCCCCCAGGGCTGGGGCGAGGTCTCCCCTGCCTCATCCGAGGGCATCAGGCTGTCGTGCTCCAGCGGAGAGTGCTCCCCCCGCTCCCCCAGCAGCTGCTGGCTCTGGGGGTAGGGACAGGGCTGTGGGGATGGCACAGGGGGGCTGCCCCCACCCCCCATTCTGCGCACCCTCTGTGCGGGCTGCCTGGGAGGAAGGGGAGTCTGGAGGTACCTGCAGGCCTGGGAGGCTGGTGGGTGAGGGGACAGTGTGGGGGGCGTGGGGGGGGTGGTGGGTGGCACGCCAGTACACCTCCAGGTACTCCGCCAGGTGCTCACAGGCATCCTCCAGCTGGTTCTCATCCAGGATCACATCAAAGAGCTCCTGGGGGGCGGGCGAGAGGGATCAGGGGGGTCCCTGATCACCCCCCACCCCCCCTCCCAGCATCACCAGAGCAGGGGGCCCTGCCAGCTCACTGGGGGACACTGCACCAGCTTGTCAGCCGCCATCATCTGCACGTTTAGGTGCTTCACCTGGGACTTGCCACGGGATTTGATGAGCCGCTGCAGGACCTGAAGGGGAGGTTTGGGGGGGGGGTGATGGCATGGCGGGGGGCAGCCAGGCCTCTCCCTCCCCTGCCCCCCCCAAGAATTGCGGTCACCCCTCACCTTGGGTGAGGACACCTTGACATAGACGATGATGGGCGCCAGAGAGGTTTTGGCCAGTTGGGCTGGGTGGTTGATGGTGTCGGCGTCCAGCACCACCAGCTGCAGAGACTTGGCCAGCTCAAAGATGCGCTCGATTTCGCTCTGCACCTCAGCTGGGGGGGGGGGGGGGGGGGGGAGAGGGAGAAGGGAGTCAAGCCAGGCTGGCCCTCGGGGAGGGTCCCTGCACCCTGGGCAAGCCCAGCCCCTCACCAATGCTGGAGCGGGTGGTGGAGCGCTCCAGGATGGCCTGCTTGCCCAGGTTGTTGAGGATGGAGCGTTTAGCCAGGGAGAGGTCAGCTGTGATGTGGGTGATGGAGATCCTGGGGGCCAGAGGGACAGAGGTGGGGACCTGCGTGTCATGTCCCCCTCCCCCCCTGAGCAATGGGAAGGGGGTCCTGGAGGGGGGGCTTGAGGGCTGTCTCACCTGCCATCAAATCTGTGCTTGAGGAAGTCGAAGAGGGCTTTCTGCATCATGTCGGTGACCTGCCGGTGGGGCCACCAGCCCAGTGAGCCCATGGGGAGCCGGTGGCAGATGGCACCGGCAGGGAGGTGGCAGCTGCCCGGCGCCCTGCCAGCAGCCTGCGGCCCCACCATCTGCCCACCCCTGGTTCGGTACAGGCAGGGAGGGGACAAGGGGACCCTGGGGGTGCACCCCTTGCCCACAGCCCTCCCCCCGTACCTCATATCCTTTCAGTGAGGGCCCCACCAGCACCACAGGCCGCATGGAGGGGACCACGTCGTAGGGTGGGATGTGCTGTGTCTGACGGGGGAAACACGGGGATGTGTCAGTGCCCCGTATTCCCACCCCCAGGAGTCAAAGAGCCCAGTCCAGAGAACCCCAGCATCCTGGACACCCCCCCAGCCCCATAACTGCTTCGTCCCACCTCGGCTCTGCCTGTAGCCCCCTCCCCATCTCCCCCTGCCCATGGCACAGCCTCTGTCCCAGGGACTCACCTGCTTCTGCTTCTGCTTGGCTTGGGGAGAGAAGAGACAGAGGTTGGTGACAGTGAAGGTGGGGACCCCTCTGAGACCCCCCCAAGTCCCCTCTGGGTCAGAACCTGCCCTTACCTAAGGAGGGGGGAGGCGATCGCCGGTTCCCGCTGTCACCAAGGCCCAAGGTGTTGCCAGCTCTCCTGGGAGAGGAGGGGAGCGGGTGAGCAGTAAGGGGGCTGGGGGGTCGGGGGAGTGAGGAGGGTGGTCCCTACCTGGCTTTTTGCTCCTGCTTGAGCCTCATGGCTTCCAAGCGCTGGGGGCTGGGGATGAAGGCGATGTCCCCCCCCTCCTTCACTAGGCGCCCGATCCACCAATCATTGCTGTATTTCTGAGCGAGGACAGGACAGGAATGAGTCGGGGGGGGGGCAGGAGGGGGCATCCCTGGTCCTGACACTCCTCCCCCCTCCCAACACCCCCAACTCACCTCCTTGATGTGCAGGAAATCTTTGGCTTCGAAGTTGATGGCTGCTCCCTGCACTGGGCACTCCTCATCCAGCGCCCCGCAGTAGCTGACATTGGTGCGCACAGCGAAGGCGACCGGCTTGTGCTGGGGATGGTGGTGTGGGGGGCCGTGTCAGTGCCCCCATCCCCTCCCCAAGTTCGCCCCAAGGCCGTGCCCTGTGTCTGGGTGTCTCAGTACCTTGGCCCTCTCGAGCTGCTGCTGGGCCTGGCTCTCCACCTCGCGCCGGGCACCCTCGCGGTCCTCCTCCAGGGACACGTCGGAGTCCAGAGATGGACGGCTGGTGTAGGAGTCCGCCGAGCCCTGGGGGGGACAGGGCTGAGTGCCAGGGGGCTGCGGGGGTCCCACAGAAAGAGGCCTGGCCCTCTGGCAGTGCCAGCCCAGCGAGGGGGACCCGGCCCCTTCCAGCTTTTGAAGGGGGGGCTACGGTGGCATTGCCCAGTGCAGATGCCCTGGGGTGCAGCCTGGGGGGAGACCCCCGGTGAGGGCTAAGCTAGGGGCAGGGGGTCCGCATCCCCCCACAGATGTGGGCCTGTCACATCTGCCCCCCCCCACCCTGCGGTGCCTGGTGGGTACTTGGCACAGCCCCCACTCCCACCAGCTCCCCACATCCCACTGGTAATTTCCCATCCCCTGCTGTGCCTGGAACAGGCGCAGAAGCAGTGAAATATTTATAGGTCCCTGGATGTGGCTGAGCCCCTTCCGAGGCCCCCCCCTCCGAGGCCCCCCCCCTCCCCCGAGGCCCCCGTGTCCTGCCGATCTGAGCTCAGTGACGCTGCCCAGGCACCGCCCCACACACGCCCCCCCCCCTCCTGCGTATCCCACCTCGCTCACATCGGGGGGGCTGCCCCCCACTCCCACCCCAAGGGAGGCAATATGGTTTCCCAGCACGGCCCCCCCCAACATGGCCCCCCCGGCACGGCCCCCCCGCAAATCCCCACCGCCTTCTCCCCGAGCATCTTCCTCCCCATCCCAGCATCCCCAGCACGACCCCCCCTATTCAGCCCCTGGCCCGGAGCATTGGCCCCCGCGGGGGTCCCTGGCCACGGGGGTTTGCCCATCGCCCCCGTCCGGTCCCGGGGCCCGGCGGCACCTGCCCGGGGGGATGACGAGACCGACAGCGGCAGAGCGGAACAAAGGGCCGGGGGGTGGCAGAGACGCCCCCCCCAGCACCGGGCACGCTTAACCTCTCCCCATCCCACCGACACAACCCCCGGGGCGCCATTACCGAGCGCAGACACCCCCCCCGCCACCTCCGATCGCGGTCCCTCGGGCAAGGCACCCCCGCCGGCTCCCCGGTACCGAGGCCGGTACCTCGTTGAGCAGGAAGGTAGCGCTGGAGTCAGAAAACGACATAGACGGGGCGAGCCGAGCTGAGCCGCCCGCGCCCCCCCCCGTCTGGCTCCGGCACCGGCACCGGCACCGGCTCGGGTTCCGGCTGCGGCTCGGGCTCCAGCTGGCCCTGCCCGCTCCGCCGCGCTGCCGCCGCCGCCGCCGCCGCTCCTCCCCGCCCCTCCCCGCCCCCGCCTCCCGCCGCCCCCCCGGGGCGCACGGAGCCGCCCCCGCCGGCTCAACCTGGTGGTGGGGGGGTGTTGAGGGTCGCTGTTACCCCTTCCCGGGATTGGCGGGGGCTCCGGCTCCTCTCCGGTAGGGCCCCCGGTGGGCAGCACTGGAAGGCGGAGGTGGCGAGCGGCCCCGGTGCGCTCGGGGGGAGTAGGGGAGGGAGTTTGCAAATGGGGGCAGCTCTCGGCGTAGGGGATGGGGGGTCTCGGGACGGCACCGGAGGGACCGTGCCGCTTCCCGCAGCGGGGGGTACTGGGGCGGCGGCGAGGGTTCCCAGCGGGTACCTCCATGCTCCGGTATGGCGGCCCCCGTCCTGCCCCGAGCCGGTAGCAGCCCCGTCTGCACGACGAGCCCTGCGGCGGGGCCGGAGCCGCTCCCGCCCTCCCCGCCGCGCCCCCCCCCCCCCCCCCCCCCGCCCCCGAGGAGGGGGGCAGCCACGGGCCCCAGGGGACCGGCCTGGCCCGCCCCGTTGCCGCGCAGCGGGACGGACATCGGCGGGACCGGGACGGCTCGGCCTGGAGCGGGGGGCTGCGGGGCAACGCTAGTCGGCCGGGGGCTCCGGGAAGTGGCGGCACCCACCCCAGGCACCGCACACCGGGCACCGGCGCCGGTACCGGGCAGCGCGGCGGGGCCGGGCCGGGCCCTCTCCGAGGTGCTGAAGGGGCCGCGCCAGGTCGGGGGCCGGGTGGGGAGTCCCCGGGGATACCGAGGGGTACCGGGGGTGGTGGGGGGGCAGGTGCTACCCTGGGAGGGAAAGGGATGCTCGAGCCATTCTGCGCCCCCCCGGGGGCCTCCTCTGCCGGAACCCCCTTCCCTCCCCGGGGTTGCCCCGGTACCCGCTCCCCCGCGGCGGGGGGCGCCGCTGGGCCGGGATGAACCGGAGCAGGCGCCGGTTGGGGTCAGTGTGGGGGTCCGTGCCTCCCCGGTCAGGGCGGAGAGGGCGGCCCGGTGCCGGCTGATGGACCGGGGCCCTTCCCGCCCCGTTCTCTCTCCGGTGCCTCGGTTTCTCTGCGCCCCCCCCCTCCGCTCCCCGCTGCCCCCGCCCCGCGCCGCAGTGCCGGTGCCCGGCGGCCGGCCCGGCCCTGACGCAGCGCTCGCTATTTTTAGCCGCGGGGAGCGGCTGTTGCGATGCCACCGGCGCCCGGTGCTTGCGCCCAGCTCCGGTCCCGGGGGAGCGGCGGGGCGGGGGCGGCCACCCGGTTCCCTTCGGTGTAGGGTTTGGGGCGGGTGAGCTCGGCCGCTCCTCCCCGGTCCGTGCCTTAATGCGGAGCCGCAGCGCTGCTGCCCCCGGGAGTGAGCCGCGGCGGATGGGGGGAAGGGGAGACTGGGGCTGGCGGGGCCGCCCCGCCCCGGTGCCGGTCCCGGTGCCGGTCCCGGTGCCGGCCCGCTCACCTGCCTGCGGAGGATGCTGGAGGTGGTGTCGGACGAGGTGCTGCCGTCCGAGCGCTTGAAGCGGCTCTTGCGCTTCGGGAGCCTCCGGGGGCTCTGCAGGGGGAGCGGTGGGGGCAGCCGGTGAGCACCGGGCGGCAGCGGGCGGCACGGCCCCGCCGCTGCACCGCCACCGGCGGCCCCCGCGCCACAGGCAGAATCGAACCGGGCCGCACCGGGCCCGCGGCGTCCGGGAGGGCTCCGGCCCTCTCACCTGGAAGGAGCCGGGAGCGGCGGGATGCGCCGGGGCGGACATGCCCGGCGGCACGCACCGGAGTCCCCCAGGATCCTGGCGGGGCTGCCCCGCACCGGACCGCGGCGCTCCGCCGGGAAGGGCCGCGCCGCCGCCGCGCTCTGCATCACACGGGTCCGCCGGGGCGTCCCGGTCGTCCCCGCCCCCGCCTGCCCGCCCCCGCGCCCATCCCCGAGGCGTTTGGCCCGCGTCCCCCGCAGCCGGGCAGCCTCCGGGGGGCACTGGGAATAGACCCTCCCCGCAATCCGCCGTGTGCGGGCGACACCGGGAAAGAGAAGCCCCGGGGCTGCCGCTGTGCCCACGTGTGTCCGGGGCTGCGGGAGCCCCGAGGCCCGCATCCCACCGGGACGGATTCGAAGGCGGCCCGTGCCCACCCGCACCTTCGTCCCACGTCCCGTGTCCCCGCCGTGCCCACGGGGGCGGCAGGATCCGGCCCGGTGCCGCCGTGATGCAGCATCACCGAACCGCCCGATCGGAGCGAGGGGCGGAGGCTGCGGTCACGGCGGGGGGGGGGGGGGGGGGGGGGAAGGGAAGAGGGGCAGCCCGGATCCGGCCTGGGGAGCCCCGGTGGGGGTAGCATCCGGCCCGGGGATCCCCAGCTCCGGCAGGATCCATCCCAGGGAGCCCCGGCAGGGCCAGAGCCAAGCCCAGGGCCCCACGGGATAGGCAGGATCTGGCCCGGGGGGGGCCCTGATGTGAACCGGGTCCAGCCGGGAGAGCTGCTGCGCGGCCTCGGTCTGTCCTCAAGTGCCCCAGTAAGGCCAGGATTCACTCCGGGAGGTCCCAGTACGGTCGGGATCCATCCCAGGGAGCGCCAGCACCGCCAGGATCCCACCTGGGGGGCTCCAGCACGGGCAGGATCCGGCCCGGGGATCCCCAGCAGGGGTCGGTCTCTGGGATCCCGTCACGACACCCCTACCCCCCCCAGGGTGATATCCGTGATATCCGGTCAGGCTGTGTTGCCCCCCCCTCGGTGTCACCCGCGGTGCCCCCGTCTTGTCTTGTGTGTCGTCGTCGTCCCCCCCCCCCCCCCCCCG
>BJBW01002500.1:35862-97173 GCA_004320125.1 Scolopax mira
ACGGCGGCGGGGGGGGGGGGGTGGGGGTGCCGCGGGGCCCGGCACCGTCCGGGGGAGGTCCGGCCACGGGAGAGGGGTGCCGGACCCACGGACACTCGTGGGTAACGGGCGGGGGGGTGGGGGCAGGCTGGGACCCCCGTGGGAGAGGGGTGACCTGCACCCCCCCCGGGGACAGAATACTGGCTGGGGGGGGGGGAGGGCGTGAAAAAGGCTGTGTGAGGGTGAGTGTGAATGTGTGTGTGCAGAGGCATGTGCAAGGGGTTGTGTGCAACAGTGTGTGTGCACGTGTGTGTGTGTGCAAGGGGGTGTGTGCACACGTGTGTGTGCGTGCAGAATGGGGGTGAGTGTGTGTGCAACAGTGTGCGTGCACGTGTGTGTGCAAAAAAGGGGTGTGTATGTGCAAGGGTGTGTGGGCACATGTGCTTGTGTGTACATGGCAGGAGTGCCTAAGGGGTGTGCAAGTGTGTGTGCGGGGGTGTGTGCCTGTACAAACATACAATAGGGGGGGTGTGCATGAAACAGGACTGCACGTGTGTGCAAGGGTGTGCACTTGTGCTTGTGTGTGCAAGGGCATGTAGTTGTGTTTGTGTGTGCAAGGGTGTGCAGTTGTGTTTGTGTGTGCAAAACATGTATGTGTGCAAGGGTGTCTCTGTGTGTGTGCATGTGCAAGAAGGCATGTGCTCTTGTGTGTGTGTGCACACGTGTGTGTGTGCACACGTATGTGTGTGCGTGTTTGTGTCAGGGGTGTGTAGGCCTGTGTGCAGGGGGATACGTGTGCGTGTGCACACACAATGCAGGGGTGTGCGTGCAACAGGGATGCACACATGTGTGAGGCTGTGCGTGCACACGTGTACAGGGGGGGTAGGTGTGCGTGCACGCTGGGTGTCCAAGTGGGGGACACTGGGGTGCGTGCACAGGGACACAGTCGGGGGGGGGGGGTGCGGGGNNGGGGGTGCGTGTACAGGGGGGTTGCGTGTGTGTCTGCAAGGGGGGGGCGGGGGGAAGCTGCGCGTGTCCCCGTTGTCCCCGCCGTGTCGGTGCAGCTCTTGTGCGTGTCCCCCTGTCGGTGTGTGTGCGGGCGGACCCGGGGGTGCCGGCCCGCCCGCGCGCACGCCCGCCGCCCCCGCGCGCCGCCCGCGCCTCCCCCGCCGCGCCGGGCCGTACCGGGCCGCACCGAGCCGCCGCCGCTGCGCCTTTAAGGCCGCCGGCCGGGAGCGCCCGGGAGAGGATCCGGGCGGTGCGGGGGGGCGGGCCGGGGCCGCGACCGGGACCGGAGCCGCCACCGGGGGTCCGGCCTGGGCGCGGGATGGGGCGGCGGGGGCGCAGCGCGGCCGCCGTGTAGGAGCGGGCGGCGGCGGCGGCGGGGCCGTGCCGGGGCCCCCGCGGGCGGCGACGGCGGAGGTGAGCGGGGCCGGCCGGGCGCGGCGGGGAGCCGGGAAACGGGGTCTGGGGCGCCGCGCGGGGCCCGGTGCGGAGTTGGCGGGAAGAAAGACCGGGCTGGACCCCCCGGGGGGTGCCCGGTGGCGGCGGAAGGGCGCTGGCGTGTGAGGGGTCGGCGGGGCTCCCCGCGGGCTGTGTCTGGAGCGGGCGGGCAGGGAGGCGGCCGCCGCCGGGGCCGGCCATTCCTGGGCGGCCGTTCCCTTACCGCCGCTTGCCCAGGGGCTGGGACCGGCTGCCACGTCCCGTCTGGTCCCCGGTGCCCCAGGGCCGAGGTGCCCGGTACAACCCGTTGGCCACCGTTCAAGACAAACAGGGCCAGGACGGTTCCAGCTTTGCCGCAGGTCACTGCACCGGGAAGGACGGGCTCGGGTTGGCCTCGGCGGGGCCAAAACACCGGGACGTCAGCACCTGGACACCGGCACCAGGCACCTGCTGGGGCCACGGGGCTGGCGGGAGAGTTGGGGGCTCGGGGTCTGCATCCCCCCCCGGGGTGGGACATGAGGGTCTTTTGCTGCCCGTCACTGCCAGTGGGGAAAAATGCTGCCTTGCACCCCCCTGGGGATCCCTTCTGGGGTCGTCGGGGTGGAGGGACTGAGCACTGACACCCTCCCGGCGCCCGCAGCATGTCCTGGTTCAGTGGCATCCTGGTGCCCAAGGTGGACGAGCGGAAGACGGCATGGGGGGAGCGCAATGGCAAGAAGGGCACCCGTCCCCGCGCCGCCCTCTGCGGCCCCCGCTACATGACCTGTCTGCAGGACCCTGAGATGGAGCAGGGTGGGGGGCCCCCCACCCGGGGGCTGCGCTGCACCTGGCAAGAGGACCACTACGGCAAGAAGGGGCCTGCAGGTGACCTGGGGCTCAAATCGGTGGACCTGGGCTTGGAGGATGGTGATGCCAAGGGGCCAAAAGGGGCCGGGGGGCGGCCATCGGCCGGCGAATGCTGGCGGCGGCTGCTCCAGGTTTTCCGCTCCAAGCGCTTCCAGTCGCCCAAACTGGAGCGGCTTTACCAGCGCTACTTCTTCCAGATGAACCAGAGCAGCCTAACGGTACTGATGGGGGTACTGGTGCTGGTCTGTGGGGTCATGCTGCTCTTCCACTGCCTGCCCGGCGCCCCGCGTGTGCTGGCGGCCGCCGCGTTGGCGAGCGCCACGGCTCTTTTCCTGCTCCTGATGGTGCTGTGCAGCCGCAGCGCCTTCCCCCAGGACTACATGTGGGTGGTGAGCTACGTGGTGCTGGGGCTGCTGGCCGGGGTGCAGGCGCTGGGCACGGTGGCTGTGGTGCCCCGCAGCGCGGCCGAGGGCGTCTGGTGGAGCGTCTTCTTCATCTACATCACCTACACGCTGCTGCCGGTGCGGATGCGGGCGGCCGTGCTGGCTGGCGTCCTCCTCTCCGCCCTGCACCTCACCATCGCCTGGCACCGCAACGCCGCCGACCCCTTCCTCTGGAAGCAGGTAGGGGCCAAGGGGGGGATGCACACAGGGCGGGGAGGGGGGCGACTCCCGTGCTGAAGGGGTCCCACTCACCTGGGAGCAAGGGAACCCCCCCCCTCCCATTTCAGTCTCCGGTGGCAGCGGCTCCCCAGGTCCCTGGCTGTGAAATTAGGCTTTTCTTGCAGATGGAAAGTTCTAGATGCAGGAAGGGTGCCTCGGCTGCCCCAAGGGTGGGAAGGGTCCCATGCCAGGCTCCTGTGGGTGCTGCCAGAGGGGGTCACTCCGCTGCCACAGCCCTGCACTGGGGGTTGAGGGGGCCCCCTCATCCCGGCAGGGCTATGCACAGATCTGCCATTGTGGGCTGTGTGCTGGGGGGGAGGGGGGCACCCACAAAGCCCCTGTTGTGGTGCCAGTGGAAACCCCTGTGGGAGGATGCAGGGCCAGGGCAGGGAGGTGGCTGCCACCCAGAGGGGCTGGGTCCCTGGTGGTGTCCCCTGTCCTGTCCCCCTCACCCCCCCCAGGGTGGCAGTTCCTCCCAGTGGGGTGCTGTAGACACACAGGGACACTGGGGGGTCCCAGTGTGTTCCCACCCCTGGCAGGGCCTCACTGTGCTGCCCCTCCTTGCATGGGGCCACCCGTCACCCTTGCCCTGCCTGGCTGGGGCCAGGGCCACGTGTTGTCCCCATGGGGCACAGGGTGAAGAATGTGATGTTGGGGGGCAGGGGCAGGGGCTGGGGCCAGTGGGGATTGCGGGAGGTCACGGGTGGGGATGCCCCCCCTGCCCGAGCGGTGCCCACCCTGCAGAGTGGGAGCAATTGGGCTGCGGCCTGTGGCTGGGGAGGTGCTGGGTGCCAGGCCCCCGCTCCCAGCCTGCCAGAGGGCTATAAATAGCCCTGGCCCTGGTCCCAGGGGACAGGGATGGGGAGAGGGGAGACCGCAGCCTTCCTGCTGCAGCCATTGCCATTTCCCAGCCCTCCCTGGGCTTGTCAAGGACCTGACCACTTTCCCCCCCCCGCCCTGGGTCCCTGCGTCCTCATACCCCCCCCCCCCCCCCCCCCCCCCCCCCCCCCCCCCCAGATCCCCAGGTCCTCTCTGCCCTGGTTTCCAACATCCCCAGGTCCCTGTGTCCTCCCTGCCCCAGGTCCCCACCATTCACCCTGCCCTGTGTCTCTTGATTCCTACATGCCCCGTGCCCTGGTTTCCTGCAGCTTCAAGTGCCCCATGTCCCTTTGCCCTGGGTCTCCAGGGCCCCCATGTCACTGCAACCCCTTGCCCTGGTTTCCCATGTCTCTCTGTGCCCCACGTTGCCCTCACCCTGGTCCCTTGTGTCCCCAGGGAAGCAGGGGCTTCCCCACGTTCCCCTGCCCCGGGTCCCCATGTGTCCCTGCCCCATGTCTCCTCCTTGCAGCCCTCTTGACAGTACCCCCCCCCGCCCCCTTACTAGAGCCAGGGTTTTGGGGTGCGGAGGAGAGTGGCAGAGCCAGGTCTCACCGTGGGGCCAGGGGTACCCAGGTTGCCGCACTGAGTCCACCTCCCCCACAGCTCAGTGCCAACGCCCTCATCTTCCTCTGTACCAACGTGGTGGGGGTCTGCACCCACTACCCGGCTGAGGTGTCCCAGCGCCAGGCCTTCCAGGAGACCCGCGGCTACATCCAGGCGCGCCTGCACCTCCAGCGTGAGAACCGCCAGCAGGTGAGCTGGGGGTCCCCAGGGGTCCCCAGGGATCCCAGGGCCTCCTGTGCCAGGCTTGGGGGATCTGGTGGGGTGGTGGTCCCCTGCTAACAAGGTGGTTCTGGGTTTAGGAGCGCCTGCTGCTCTCGGTGCTGCCCCAGCATGTGGCCATGGAGATGAAGGAGGACATCAACACCAAGAAGGAGGACATGATGTTCCACAAGATCTACATCCAAAAGCACGACAATGTCAGGTAATGTGGGGCCAGGGGTGTGGGCTGGGGGGTAGGTGAGGTCTGGGCGGAGTTGTCACCAGCTCAGGGGGTGCGGGGTGGCCTGTGGTCCCTCCCCAGCCCACGCTCTTCCTCCCGGCAGCATCCTCTTCGCAGACATTGAGGGCTTCACCAGCCTGGCTTCACAGTGCACGGCCCAGGAGCTGGTGATGACTCTCAATGAGCTCTTCGCTCGCTTTGACAAGCTGGCGGCAGTGAGTGGTGGGGCCAGGGGGAGACTGGGGGTGGGGGTGGGGGTAGTGGAGCCCCCCCCGACCCCCGACCTGCCTGTTCTCCCCAGGAGAACCACTGCCTGCGCATCAAGATCCTGGGGGACTGCTACTACTGCGTGTCGGGGCTGCCAGAGGCGCGCGGGGACCACGCACACTGCTGCGTGGAGATGGGGGTGGACATGATTGAGGCCATCTCGTGAGTGGGGCAGAGCACAGGGATCACTCTCCTGCCCAGTGCTGGCACGTCCCCGGTGCCACCTCAACCCCGAGGGGCTGCGCTGGCATGTCCCCAGTGCCACTGCAACTTCAGTGGGACTGTGCCCAGCCCCGGTGCTTGGCAGCCTGGGGGGATGGGGTGCTTTGGGGTGATGTGGTGCCGGTGCCATCCCCAGGCTGGTGCGTGAGGTGACGGGGGTGAACGTGAACATGCGTGTGGGCATCCACAGCGGGCGGGTGCACTGCGGCGTCCTGGGGCTGCGCAAGTGGCAGTTTGACGTCTGGTCCAACGACGTGACCCTCGCCAACCACATGGAAGCGGGTGGCAAAGCTGGGTGAGCCAGGATGGGGGGGGGAGGGGCTCGGTTGGGGACCGGGGAGGGGGGACACGGGGCAAGGGGGCTCAGCGCCTTCCATTCCTCGCCATCTCCAGGCGCATTCACATCACGTGGGCGACGCTGCAGTACCTGAACGGCGACTACGAGGTGGAGCCGGGCCATGGGGGCGAGCGCAACGCCTACCTCAAGGAGCACAACATCGAGACCTTCCTCATCGTCGGATGCAGCCAGAAGCGCGTTAGTTGGGGGACATTTGCAGGGGGGGACACGGGAGGGGACACCCCAGGGCTGCCCCTTTCATGGCCGCATTGCTCCATAGAAGGAGGAGAAAGCCATCCTGGCCAAGCTGCAGCGGGCTCGTGCCAACTCGACTGAGGGGCTGGTGCCACGCTGGGTTCCTGAGCGCTCCTTCTCTCGCACCAAGGACTCCAAGGCCTTCCGGCAGATGGTGAGCGGCCTCGGCGGCGGGGAGAGGGCCGGGTGTCGGGCACAGAACAGCAGTGGTATCGGCTGCTCACAGCCTTCCCGTGGCTGCCATGGGCTTCCCCTTGCCCTGATCACAGCCCTCACCTGCTTCCTCCTGCCTGCCACAGCCCCCCATCTTCCCCCATCCTCACCAGCCCTCGAGGCTCCCCCCTATCATCACCAGCCCTTGGGGACCCCCAGGTGCATGCGCATCCCTCAGCGGCTCTTGGGGATCCCCCCTCCTCTCCAGCCCTTGGGGACCCTCAGGGGTCTCTCATCCTCACTAGTGTCAGACATCCCTCCTGCCCTCAGACCTCTTCCTCCTCCCTTTGCAGACCCTTGGGATCCCCCCATCCTTCCCAGGAAGGTTCCCTTGGGAACCCCTCCCATCCTGGTTACTCCTGGGACCATCCTTGGTGACCCTGGGGGATGCCTCATGTCCTTGTCATCTATGTGGGTCCCCCCCTATCCACACTAGTGTCCCTGACAACCCCCCACCTCCCTTGTGTCTCCTCAGGGCATCGATGACTCCAGCAAGGACAAGTAAGTGTCCCCATGCCAGGGAACCCAGGGGTGTCACAGCCAGCCTCCCTGGGGCAGAGCCAGTGACCTGAAGAGGTCCTGACCCACCTGCGCCCACAGCCGCAGTGCCCAGGAGGCCCTCAACCCTGAGGATGAGGTGGATGAGTTTCTGAGCCGGGCCATCGATGCCCGCAGCATTGACCAGCTCCGTAAGGACCACGTCAAGAAGTTCCTGCTCACCTTCCAGACGCCTGAGCTGGAGAAGAAGGTGTGGGGGTGTCCCCAGCCTTGCAGTACCCTCCAACCCCTGAAGTCCCTTCTGTCCCAACCCCATCATCGGCTCTGATTTTTACCTCCATCTTCTGGGGTTCTCTCCATCCCCTTTCCGTCCTTTGGGACTTCTCTGTTCTGGCCTCCATTTCAGCCCCTGTGGTCACCTCTACCTTCTCCATCCCAGCCTCTGACCCCTCTAATCTGTGGGATCTTCTCCACCCCGCTCAGTGGTGCCCTCTGTCCTGGCCCCCCCATCCTCCCCACCTCTATCCCCCTACATTCCGTCCCCTCTGTCCCTCAGGAGTGTCCTCCATCCCATCCTATCTCCCCTACCCCTCTGGGGTCCTCTCTGTCCCCTTCCATCCAGCTTACTCTTCTCCTCCCTGCAGTACTCCAAGAAGGTGGATGACCGCTTCGCTGGCTACGTGGCCTGCACTCTCCTTGTCTTCTGCTTCATCTGCTGCCTCCAGATCGTGGTGTTCCCCCAGTGAGTGTTGTATCTCCCCCCAAACCCTGGTTCCCAGCCCCCCACCCCCTCCTGGCTCTTATGGCCACCTCTCTCCCCAGCTCCCCGCTGATGCTCGGTGTCTACGTCGGCATCTTCATTCTCCTTGTCACCATCCTCTTCATCTGCGCTGTCTACTCCTGCATCACCGTGAGTACAGGGCTGATGGGTGGGGGGACGTGGGGGGGCTTGCCCCTGCATGACGGGGTCCCTTCCACCTGCAGCTCTTCCCCGCTGCCCTGCAGCGGCTCTCACGGAAGATTGTCCAGTCCCGCGCCCACAGCACCGTCATCGGGGTCTTCACCATCCTCCTTGTCTTCATCGCCGCATTTGTGAACATGGTAGGGGTGCGGGGTCGGCAGGCACGGGGTGGGGGCTGTGGGGCACCAGCTCACCTCTCTCTCCCCTCCCAGTTTGCTTGCAGCCGGGTGGCCCTGCGGGACTGTGCTGCCCGCGAGCTCAATGTCACCCCCGAGGCTGTGGGACCCTGCCAGCTCCAGGCCCTCAACTTCTCCCTGGGGACCCCAGCAGGCCCCTGCCACCACAATGGGCTAGCCTGTGACTTCCCTGAGGTGAGTGGCCATGGGACACCTTGTCCCTCATGGGCTTTGCATGGGTGCAGGGCGCTGTGATGGCATCCTATCTGGGTGCCAGCAGTGCAGGGTCCTTTTTGGGTGCTGGCACAGGATTCCTGAGGATCTAAGATGCTGGCAGGGGGTCCCCATGGGTGCCGCATCCCCCAGGGTGCTGGAATTGGGTCCCATGGACGCAGGATGCTGGTATAGGTCGCTGCGGGTGCAAAGTCATGCATGGGCACTGATGCAGGGTGCTGGCACAGGGTCCCTGCAGGTACAGTGTCCCAGACGATGCTGGCATGAGGTCCCTGAAGGTACAAGGGTGCCAGCGTGGGGTCTCTGCAAGCACAATATCCCCCAGGCTGCTGGCATGGCATCCTCAAGGACATAGGGTGCTGGCACGGGGTTTCTGCAGGTGCCATGTCCCCAAGGGTGCTGGCACAGGGTCCCCAGGGTTATAGGGTGCTGCAGGGGTAGTGTCCTTAAGAATACAGGGTGCTGGCACAGGGTGCCCACAGATACAGGTCACTGGCATAGGTCCCTAAGGGTGCAAGATCCTTCATGGGAGCTGGCACAGAGCCCCCTAGGGTGCTGGCAGGGGGTGTCTGTGGGTGCAGGGTCCCCGTGGGTGTGGTGTGCCAGCAATGGTTCCCCCCAGGGAGCTGGTGCATCCCTGCTGTGTCTCTCCCGCAGTACTTCAACTACAGCGTGGTGCTGAGCCTGCTGGCCTGCTCTGTCTTCCTGCACATCAGCAGCATCGGCAAGCTGCTGCTCATGGTGGCCATCGAGGCCACCTACCTGGTGCTGGTGGAGGGGCCCCAGGCCGCCCTCTTTGACAACGCCGACCTGCTGGTGGTGGCCAATGCCCTGTGAGTGTCCCTTCCCTGGGGGGTCCCCATCCTGGGAGCTGCGTCCCCACCGTGCTAACCCCTGGCTCCTCTCTCCCCACCCCCAGGCCCTCCTTCAATGTGACCCAGGGTGAATGGTGAGTGGGGAGCTGGAACCAGCAGGGTGAGGGTGGGCAGCAGCAGGAGAGTCCCTTGGGGGTCTGTGCTATGAGGGTGGTGCAGCATTGGGGTCCCTGGTGCAGTCTTGGGGTTCTTTGGGTGGGTGCATCTTCTGGGGTCTGGGTCCAGGTTTGGGGTCCCTGGGGTAGGTACATCTTATGGGGTGGGTGCAGTCGTGGGGGTCCCTGGGGTGGGCACGGACTACGTCCAGCACCCCAGCTCAAGCAGATGGGGGCTGCCCGTAGCCCGGCGGAGGGGAAGGTGGCCCTGCGCTACGTCACCCCTGTCATCCTGGCCGTCTTCGCGCTGGCACTGTACCTGCACGCGCAGCAGGTGGAGTCCACTGCCCGCCTCGACTTCCTCTGGAAGCTGCAGGTAGGACCTGGGGACAAGGGGCTGGGGACCGTCTCCCTCTCCGCACCCCAGGGCAGACGCGGGGACCCTCTCACGGTGCTCTGTGACGCAGGCAACGGGCGAGAAGGAGGAGATGGAGGAGCTGCAGGCCTACAACCGACGGCTGCTCCACAACATCCTGCCCAAGGACGTGGCGGCGCATTTCCTGGCGCGGGAGCGGCGCAACGACGAGCTCTACTACCAGTCCTGCGAGTGCGTGGCCGTCATGTTCGCCTCCATCAGCAACTTCTCCGAGTTCTACGTCGAGCTGGAGGCCAACAATGAGGGTGTTGAGTGCTTGCGGCTGCTCAATGAGATCATCGCCGACTTTGACGAGGTGCCGGAGGGCAGAGTGGGATGTGATGGGCTGGATTGTGGGGATGGGGGGTATGGGAATGTGGTGATGGGGTGCTGGAGAGGCCATGGGGCTCAGGATGCGGGGAGACTGCAGGATGAGATGCCTGGGGATGAAGTGACTGGGGATGGGGTGCATGGGGTGCTGGAGAAGCCATGGAGCAGTGTTCATGGAACCATGGGGTGGGGTGCAGGAGATGGGGTGCATGAGGTCCCAGAGAGGCTACGGAGCACTGTCCATGGGGTGTGTGCACAAGGATGGGGTGCGGGATGCAAGAACATGGGGTGCACAGGATGCTGGAAAGGCCATGGAGGAGCATTCATGGAGCCATGGGATGGGTTGTATGGTGATGGGATGCAGGAGATGGGGGGCCCTAGAGAGTCTGTGGATCAGCGTGCTTGGGGTGCACAGGGACGGAGTGCAAGAACGTGGGGTGCACAGGATGCTGGAGGGGCCACAGAGTACTGTGTGTGAGAACTAGGTGCCAGGGGATGGGGTACTCGAGGGGCCATGGAGCAGCATGCATGGAGCTGTGGGGTGGGATGCAGGAGATGGGGTGCGTGGGGCCCCAGAGAAGCTATGGAGCACTGTCCGTGGGGTGTGTGCACAAGGATGGGGCACAAGAAGATGGGGTGCACAGGATGCTGGAGAGGCTGTGGAGCAGTATTCATGGAGGCATGGGATGGGTTGTATGGTGACAGAATGCAGGAGATGGGGTGCGTGGGGCCCCAGAGAGCTATGGAGCACTGTCTGTGGGTGGGGACAAGGTGGGGACGAGGACGGGGTGTGGGGTGCAAGAAGACGTGGTGCACAGGGATTCTGGAGAGGCCATGGAGCAGCCTCTCCTGTGTGGGAATAGGGAGACCACGGGATGGGGTGCAGGAAGATGGGGTGCAAGGGGGGGGCCTAGACAGGTGTTAGGGTGGGGATGATGCCACACACCCCCCTCCCCAGATCATCAGCGAGCAGAAGTACCGCCAGCTGGAGAAGATCAAGACGATTGGCAGCACCTACATGGCAGCCTCGGGGCTGAATGCCTCCACCTACGACCGGGAGGGCCGGAGCCACATCGCGGCCCTGGCCGACTACGCCATGCACCTGATGGAGCAGATGAAGTACATCAACGAGCACTCCTTCAACAACTTCCAGATGAAGATCGGTGAGTGCCCCCCCCTGCATCCCCAGAGCCTTGCACGCCCCCCTCCTGCCACCAGCACACCCCTCGCACACCCCCTTTGCCTTCACACACTCCTCTGCTCACAGAAACCCTTGCATAGCTCCTCCCCTGTAACCCCTCCTTGTGCCCCCCTTAGCCTTTGCACACCCCTTTGCACACCCCTTTGCCTTCACACATTTATTTGCACAATCCTTTAGCCCTTGCAAACTCTTGCCCACGTCCCCCTTACCCCTTGCACACCCCTTGGCACATGCAAGCCTTTTACACACCCCCTCCCCTTCCTGTCCCCCCTTATCCCTCACACACCTCTTTACATACCCCTTCCTTTTTGCACACGTAGCCATCACACACCCCTTGAACACAGGCTGTTGCACACCCCCTTAGCCCTTGCATGCCCAGACCTTCATACACCCCTTTGCACACACAAACCCTTGCCCCCTTCTCCCCTTTGCCCACACCTCCCTTACTCACACTACTTTGCACATGCAAGCCCTTTGCGCACCCTGTCCCGTTCCTGCCCCCCTGCCCCCCCTTAGCCCTTGCACACCCCTTCCTCTTCCTGACCCCCCCTTACTCCTTGCACACCCCTCTACATACCCCTTCCTTTTTGCACATGCAGCTGTCATGTCCCCCTTTGCACGCCCCTTTACTACTGCGCACTCTTTTACTCGTGCAAACCCTTGTGCCCATCCTTTGCCCCCTCCACCTCTGTGTCCCTCTTTTCCCCCCTCCCCCCATGCCCTCGCCCCTGTGGCAGTGTGGGGGGGCTGT
Organism: Scolopax mira; assembly: GCA_004320125.1. Taxonomy (NCBI): domain Eukaryota; kingdom Metazoa; phylum Chordata; class Aves; order Charadriiformes; family Scolopacidae; genus Scolopax; species Scolopax mira. The sequence goes on from BJBW01002500.1 coordinate 47,505, forward strand.
GACACCGTGTGTGTGTCCCCCCTCCAGGCCTGAACATGGGCCCGGTGGTGGCGGGGGTGATCGGGGCACGCAAGCCGCAGTACGACATCTGGGGCAACACTGTCAACGTCTCCAGCCGCATGGACAGCACTGGCGTCCCCGACCGCATCCAGGTCAGCTAGGGACAGGGACAGGGGAGGGCAGGTCCCCCCCCCAGGACTCCTTCTCACCCCCATGTCCCCCTCCACCAGGTGACAACAGACCTGTACCAGGTGCTGGCGGCCAAGGGTTACGTGCTGGAGTGCCGGGGGCTGGTCAAGGTCAAGGGCAAGGGCGAGATGACCACCTACTTCCTCAATGCTGGCCCCGGGGGCAGTTAGGGCCGGTGCCCCCTTGCCTGCCTTGGGGTCAGGCAAAAAAGGAAAAATCCCCAAATATACTTTAAAAAAAGGAGAAAAAAAAAAAAAGAGGTAAAAGGGAAAAGTGGACACAAGGGAGGTGGCTGTGGGGGGTGCGTAGGTCCTCCTCCTCCCTCACCCCCAGAGTTGGGGGGTGTTTCCCAGCCCCACACCAGGGTGTTTGTGGGGGGTGATGGTGGGGGGTGTCAGGGTGCAGCCCCCTGCCCTGTTTGCTGAAATCCCCCCATGTGCCAAAGAGTGGAGATGGGCCCCCCCTGCCGGGAAGGGGCTGGGGCTGGGGCCAGGGCCAGGGGTGGGGGGGTTGGAGTTGGAGGTCTCCCCAGCCCCCTCCATGTGCCAAATTGAAGTGCCACCTGCCTGGTGGGGGAGGCAGGCAAAGCACCTCCGCGGCCCCTCCAGCCTCCCCCTGGGTGCCACTCCCTCCTAAAGGGCTGCCGGTGGGTGAGGGGGGGACAGCTCCCCCCCTTTTAAATGCAAAAAAAAAAAAAAAATGAGGTGACTTTTTTTCTTTTTTTTTTTTTTTTTTTTTTTTTGAAGCAGTTTTGGGGCCGGGGGGAGGGCTCAGCCCCGGGGGGTTGGGGTGGTGGATTGCCCCCCAGCGCAGACCTGAGGTACTTTGTCCTTCGTGTGTACAGATAAATTATATATAAAACTCACTTTCGATACAAGCTGTGACCTGGCGTGTGGGGCGGGGGGTGCTGGAGTCCGAGATCCCGGAGGGCTAAGCCGGTGTCCCGGGAGGGGGGTACTGGGGGTCGAGATCCCGGAGGGGGCAGGCCCGGGTCCAGCGGGGGAAGCGGCCCTGGTTCGGCTTGGCTGCCGAGATCCCGCGGGGGAGGGGGCGGGCGCTCCGTGAGGAGGCCCAGGCCTCGGGTAGGGAGCGAGATCCCGGAGGGGCCCGGGCCCCAGGGGAAGGGAAGGATCCCGGGGCGGGGGGGGTAAGAAGGCACCGCCCCGGTACCGTGAGGCATCCGCGGCCTTCGGTCGGTGGCGCCGCGAGGGCTGACGGGAAGGGCCTGGGGAGAGGGGCGTGGTACATCCTGGTCACGCCCCCTGGGGAAGTGATAACTCCCCGGCCCCGCCTCCTGGGAGTGGTAACCCCTGGCCACACCCCTTAGCAACGCTCGTGCGTCAGGACGCGCAGGCGCGGCTGAGGGTGCAGGTCTCCCTCTGCCGCTTCCCCTGCCCCGCCCGGAGACGCCGCGGTGCGCGCGCGCTGCCGCCCCTGTGACGACAGCGCGTCGTTGGCGTCCGTTGGTGCGTGTGTGCGCGCGCGGGCGCAGATCGCCATGGAGGCCTCGGCGGGCGGCGGTGCCGGCGGCGCGGCGGGGCGGCGCTGGTACTTCACCCGCGAGCAGCTAGACCGTAGCCCTTCCCGGCGCGCTGGGCTCGACCCCGACAAGGAGCTTTCGTACCGGCAGCAGGCGGCCAACCTGCTGCAGGACATGGGGCAGCGTCTCAACGTGTATCCGGCCCTGCTAGGCCGCGCGGCCTGCGCTCGGGTACTGCCGCCGCGGAACAGGATGGGCCTGGCCGCTGCGGGAGAGCTAAGCCCGGCTGCGGGGAGAGCAGGGCCTCGTTTTCGGGAGCGGGGACTGTTGTGCCGGAGTGCGGGGACAGGCCCTTCCCGGGAGCCGGGACAGCGCTCGCTTTAGTGTTTTGGGACCGGAGAGAGCCGGACCCGTCTCGGGAACGGGGAGGGCCCGAGCCCGTTTTTCGGACTGGGGAGAGCCGGGCCTGTTTCGGGAGTGGGGACGGTTATGCCGGGCCGCGGGGAAGGTCGCGCCCGGCCTGAGAGTGGGGAGAGCCGAGCGCGTTTTGAAATCGGGGACGGCGCACGGGGAAGGCCAAGCTGGGCCCGGGAGCGGATAGAGCTGGGGCCGTTGTAGGACCGGGGAGACCCGGACCCAGCCAGCCGCGCGTTTTGGGAGCAGAGAGAGCCGTGTCCGCTCCAGCAGCCGGGGTGGTTATGCTGGGGTGCAGGGGAAGGCCAGGCCCGTTTCGGGAGCAGGGGGAGCTGGGTCCGGCCCGGGAGCAGGGATTGCTTATACCGGGGTGTGGGGAAAGCTAAGCCGGGCCCGGGTGCAGGTAGAGCTAGGCCGGGGTGTAGGGAGGACCAGGTCCAGCCTGGGAGCAGGGAGAGCCGAGCCAAGCGCATTTCGGGAGTAGGGAGAGCGACGCCCGGCCCAGTGATGGTGAGATGTAGGGGAGAGTATTATCCAGGGGTCGTCACTGGGGCCGTGTGCTTCCTTAACTGCTCCATCAGCTCACAACTCACCATCAACACAGCCATTGTGTATATGCACCGCTTCTATATGGTGCAGTCCTTCACCCAGTTCCACAGGAACGTAAGTGTGCTGGGGTCTGGTGGGGTGGGGGGTGCTGGGAGCCCTCAGCTCTGCTCTTGCTGCTCCCTGGCAGCCAGCTTGGGGGTGGCACGGTGGGACTACCCCTGGGGAGGAGACTTTGATCCAGGAAGGGTGATTTGTAGCTGTCAGTAGTCACCAGAGACCCTTTTCCCTCCTGGAGGTGTTGGGACTTGCACAGGCTTTGTTTCCTAAAGGAATATTTGTTTTAGATTTGAGAATTAACCTAATTTATTTGTTTTAATCTTGAACTTACTAACTTTTTTAAAAAAATAATGTTTATTTTCTCTGAAGTCGGTGGTACCAGCAGCTCTGTTCTTGGCAGCCAAGGTGGAAGAGCAGCCTCGCAAGCTGGATTACGTTATCAAGGTAGCACATGCCTGTCTGCATCCCCAGGAACCTCCTCTAGACACCAAGAGTGAGGTAAGTGTTGAGATCGGAGAACTGGGCTTTGGTGTGAGGAGCAGAGGCACGAGGAATGGGAATGGCAGTGCTACATTCTGAATTGCGTGTCTACAGCGTCTCCTTAAATCGGGTTCACCAGCACCCACTCTCTAAGCGAGCGACTGGGTCCCAGGATGGTCAGTGACAGCTTTCCAATTTGACTGCTCTTATGCTGCTGAGAGCTTTTTGGCTTCTGTACAGCAGAAGGCTTTTCTTTCCTGCTCTGTGGCAACCTCTGTTCTCCTGCTCTGCTGCTGCAAGTGTGACTCAGATGTGCTGTGTAACAGTGTCTGCGTGAAAAGCTGCTGAGGAGGGCTCGGATGTTGGCTGCTGCGATTGAGTAGTGCCTGTGGCAGAGCAGAAGGTGGTGTGTGCAGTTTGGTTCTGTTCTGTCCCCATGTGTTTAATGGTGGGTTTATTAAAAAAGTTGCCGATTCCCCATCTTTTGAGACAGCCCGTCTTACCCGGGACTGAGCAGCCAACCCTGCTGAAAAAGGGCAGCTTTACCCAGGAAGGCTTAAGGAGAAAAAAAAAAAAAAGCCATTAATTCCTTTCCTGTACTGCTCATGTAGCTGCCCCTTGCAGTGCGAGGGACCAGGACTGAGAGGGCCGCTGTGGATCCTCTCCAAGGAAGCAGCCATCCCCTGGCAGAAGCACTAACAGGGGAGTGGGTCCGCCCCAGCGCTCTGCTTTCTCTTTTCTGGCAGGGAATCTGTGCCAATTCCCCCAGTGCAGATCGGCATAAAGATTCCCCTTCCCTATTTTTGCCTCCCTGAGAAAAGGGTGTTAGAAATGTGCAGGCTTTATACGAAGTGCCTCATCATGAGTAACTTGCCTGTCCTCTCAACCCCAGGCTTACCTGCAACAAGCCCAAGACCTGGTCATTCTAGAGAGCATAATACTGCAGACCCTGGGTAAGTTTTTCAAAGCGGACGGGCTGCTACACGAATCCCAGAGCCAGGAGTGTTCCGCAGAGCGGAGAGCCTAACCGCACAGTCTTCTCCACAGCTGGAGTGCAGATGTACCCGTGGGAGAGCAAGAGTCCAGGCAACAAATTCTATTTTTCACACCCACTCCTTCTGTTTTCTTTTTAACGTCAGTTTTTTCAGGTGTAACTTGTGGCAGGTTCAATGCTCAGAGCAATTAAAGCGTGGAAGTGTGGCTCATCTCTTCTTTTCCCCCCCATAACAGGTTTTGTACTGCTTGGACACTGGTTGCTGTCCTCCATTGTGCTGTTGAACTCGATAATGCTCTAGTCCTGTGACCAGGAAGGAGTTTGCACTGAGAGATGTCTAACAAAACCTGGGTTGAAAGTTAATATTTTGATCAGATAGCTGAATGTGGGGAAAAAAACTCAACAAAACCCAACCCAAAAAACAACCAGCAACAGTTTTGGGGGTTTTTTGAAAGTAGAAGCTGGAGCCTACATCTAGGGCTGTGGCTGTTGGATCTGGTATCCTATTCCTTTCTAAAATGTACTGCTAAAACTTGTTTTTACTAACATCTATTGCATTTCAGAGGCGGTTTGTAGGTAGTGTTCCACTCAAAAACACTCAGTAGGATTTTGTTGTTTCTGACTTGGTTCAGAGTAGATGCCACTAGTTCCTCGCTGGGCTGGGGGACAGGAGGGGCAGTGTCTCAGGGCCTGTGGCTAAACTGTGATCCCAGTTCTGCAACAACTCAGTTCTCCAGTTGTCTTTTTTAATGTCTCAGTTCTTCTAGAATGTTCTGCATGGGAAGAACCAAATCTGTTGCACACATGGACCAATTTGAATTCTTCTGGGGTTTTTTTAATGTTTTTTCTTTAAAACATAACGCCCAAACTGAATAGGAAACTGAAGCGAGGATTAAGTTTAGTTTTCTATAGTGCTGTAGGCTCCTTCAAAGGGGAAAATGTCTGCTTCCTCTTAGCTTTTTGGGTGACAGAAATTCCTTTGAGCAGATGCCATTGTCTTCTCCTTCCTCCCAGCTGCTGTGAGAGGCTTTGTCCTGCTATTTTTAAAATCATTAATAGTTGTTTTGTTTTCAGTGAGGTCTTTCAAGCACAGAAGTCAGTTAGCTGCTTGGAGGTCTGGCAGCAGCCGTGACCTTCAGGTTTTGTGACTGGAGAACTTGAGTCTTCTCAATACAGGAAAATGGGTTCTTCTATTCCTGCTTGCCTCCCAGCGGAGAGCTGGAGCTGTAGGAGGGAAGGGGAGAAGGCCTTGTCCCCCAGGAGCAGGAAACGTGAGGTTCGTAGATCTGTGGGGGTGTGCTGCTGGTTTTGTAATGGTCGTATGTCTGTGTTCTTCCAGGTTTTGAGATCACTATTGACCACCCCCACACCCACGTGGTGAAGTGCACACAACTAGTGCGAGGTAAGTGGTGCCAGACGTCAGGCCTTTGCGGTTTCTTCTCCAAGTAACCTCAGCTTGATAGGGATGGGCTGTGAAAATGCACTGTGATGTTCAGCTGGGACTGCCCGAGAGCTGGCCTGCAGTCAGGCTGCTTTATTTTGACATTTCTTACGGTTATAAAGGCAGTCACAAACGACTGAGGCAGTGCTGTGGCTCTGCTCAACCACCCAAAGCTCTCTGTGTGCAGCAGTTTCTGAAATCCTTCCAGCTGTGGTGTAGGCAGTTGAACTGGGCTGTGTGTCTCATTGTGTGCGTGTGGTGATGAGAGGCCCGTGGTTTTCTTACATTAAAATACAGTAATATTTGTCAGGTTCTGCAGACTGATGCCCCGCTTTTTCCTTTTCTCTTTCAGCCAGCAAGGACTTGGCACAAACTTCCTATTTCATGGCTACCAACAGGTTATTATTTTACAATTGATTCATGTTTGACAGAGGGTCTGGTGGAGATGTGCTGCTGGTGACCCCGGGGGCATCACTCAGCCTGTGAGGACCGGGGATTGCTCGGTTTGGTTCAGAAAGAGCAGGACCCCTTTCTCCTGCAACCAGCTGCAAAATCAGCCAGATGAATGAGGCAGATGGGATGCTCAGGAGCTTCACTGCTTTCTTTTTTGGGGAATTAGTTGTGAAAGTTAAAACAAAAAGGTAGACTTGAAATGGATATATTTTTACTTGCTTAGTTACCGGGTGTCAGAGAATTTTCACTGAATTAGATGCAAGTTGTCAACAAATGCGGTCTGTATCCCAAAGGAGGCCTGATCTGGAGTATAAAGAGAGAAAAAAGGGTAGTTGCATGCAGGCATGAGGTGTGGCAGAAGAAAACGATAACCTCATCTGGCCTGTGTGACTGGAGAGACCAATCTGTAAGTAGAATCTTGGAAAGGAAAAAAGCCTCTTTTTTTCACCTTGAGAGGTCTGGGTAGTTTTGTCACTAGATTTTCACTGCAAGGCTGATACCAGCCAGGGACTTAATGACTTTTTTTGGGTTTTAAATTTGATTTCCTGGATTACCAGTTTCAGGCAGATCATGGAGTTAATGTCCAAACGATGGATCAAGTTGTGGACAGAAAATCTTGTGGTTTTGTGAGAGAGCTCACAGAAGTGAAAGGGTGTGAGAAAAAGATGGTTTTAGGTACTAGCAGAGGTGAAGCAGCGGAGTCAGAGAACGCTCCTGAGCCTCGGCCAAGCAGTGGATGTGTTTGGGCTTGGGTGAGTGGTTTTCTCTCTTCTCTGCCGTGAGAGGTGTTACCTGCTCACAGCCACACAGGCTGGCAGGACTGTTTGTGGAAGGTGCTCTCCAAAGGGCACTGAGTGGGTTTCCTGCATGAACTGGCGTAAAGGGAAGGTGGTGGTAACGTGTTGGTAAATGCATCCTTGAAATATGTTTTATCCCTGCAGCGATAATTGCAAAACCAAGGAGTTATGAGTTAAGGTTATACTTGAAAGAAATCCAGGCAGAAAGTGAAAATGCAGTCAGGCACCCTCAATTTTACCTTAAAGCGATGCCAGGAAATGCTTGATTAAGGTGCTTAAGTGATGAACTAGGTTTATCTGTCTTACCTATAATGTTTGACTTCATTTTCCTTCTGGAATTCATTATGGAGCAGAGTTAAGGCTCTTTGTGCACCTTAACTTCACTTCTGACCTTGGCAGACTGGATAAAGGCTCTGAATTTCCTGGGTTTGACTTCTTGGTATTTGGGTAAATTCTGTGTCCTTGAAGCGGCTTCAGACTTTTCTGTCTGTAAATGCATATCTCTGCCTCTCTGCATTGCATTGAGGGGCAAAATGTTTAATAAGCTGAGCATGGTGAAGAAATGCAGACAATGCCATCCTGTGGCTGCGTGTAGGTGCTTGGTGGCACCATTTCCATCGAGTGCTCTTTGAAAGGGCTGGTTAAGGGGCCTGACAGTGGCCAAATCCTGTGCTCCACTCACTGTCTCTATTTCTAAGGCTTAGTGGAGCTGGTGTTGCGCAGGTAGAGAGTGGTGTGCATTAGTTCTCTTGTTCTCAGTGCTACCTCGACCTCTCAGCATCTGAGCTGTCACATGGCAAATTAATTTACTAATGAAAATGGTTGAGAGGTAGCCAGAGTTCCTTGTAGGTGCTCCTGAGTCACTCCAGCATATGGTGCTATTCATGGCTGAAGCTTCAGTGCTTTTCCTAAATATCATTTGGGAAAAACCAGTCCTTTCCTAAAAGCCAGGGAGGGCCAGTTTGCTCCTTGAACGCCATCCCAGGAGCTGCATTTGGAAGTGTCTTCGAGTTTCTTCTCAGATGGAGCAGAGCCCACAGCAGAGGTGGGGGCCGGTGGGGACCCCAACGCTTGGCCTTCTCCTTCAGAGGAGACTGGAGCGGCAGCAGAGCCTTGAGCTGACAGGATTGCCTGGACCCCCACGGCCTGCAGCAGCGTGGGGAAGGAACATCCAGTCGGTGGAGCAGGATAGAGACGCCCGTAACAGTAGGGTTGTACTGGGGGAGGAATGGCAGGGACTTCCCCACCACGTCCATCTCTTGTGCAGCGTCTGTTCAGTGGGCGATTGTGAGTGCTGAAGTTCAAGCTTGGGAGTTCATGGCTTTCTGTTTCTCTCTCCCTGCTGGTGACTCAGCCTGCACCTGACCACCTTCAGCCTGCAGTACACCCCTCCCGTTGTGGCCTGCGTCTGTATCCACCTGGCTTGTAAGTGGTCCAACTGGGAGATCCCAGTCTCCACGGACGGGAAGCACTGGTGGGAATACGTTGATGGCACTGTAACTCTGGAGCTCTTAGATGGTAAGTTTTGGAGCGAGGTTTTCCCCCTCCCCCTCAAAGGCTCTTACATCTGAGCATCTCTGTTCCTGGGTCTGCCGTTCAAATGCAGCCACCGGCCAGTTCATGGACTCCAGGACTTCAGGTCTTGCCAAGGTTTCCAGTGTAGTAACAGCTTCTATAGTACAACAGAGATGGCAAAAAGTGTACAGTGAGATGAGTTTAAATGTGGTCAGTGATAGGAGTTCTCAGTATTTCCCCTCCTGGAGTAGCTCCATCTCATCAGTAGCTCCATTCATCAGCAAGGAGGGGGATTGCCCCGACGGACAGTGCTGATCTGCCCACCTCTGACTCTCTCGCTTGGGTTTGTGTCTCCTCTGCAGAACTGACTCATGAATTCCTGCAGATTCTTGAGAAAACTCCCAACCGGCTTAAACGCATCCGGAACTGGCGGGTAAGGATCTGCTTTGGACCACGGGTGTTTGCAGGAGAACGCAAGGTCTGATTTTTCCTGTGTGGCTTCTCCACTGTGACAGTGTGAGACAGTGTCTGAACGGCCTGTGTGTGTGTGTGTGGAAATGTGAATGCTCTGCATCTGTGAGCTTGAGTTTGTCAGTTCTGAATTAACTCTGTAGAGAACCTCAGATTTCCAGTCATACTGGGAAGCCTGCTTCCAGTGGTTGGGTCTTTTCCCACAAGGTGGGCTTGGGGACAAGGTGGATCTTGTCTTTAAATGAGAGTTTGTGCTGTTGCGGGTGAGCTGCTTGCACCGAACCAGCTCTGGTGACAGCCCAGAGTAAGTGTCTCATCTCACTTTTATTCCAGGCCTCTCAAGCAGCCAAGAAGTCAAAGGTTGATGACCACGGTGAAGATGAGAGCCTGTCAGAGCAGACAATACTCAACATGATTTCCAGGAACAATAGTTCGGACATGAACATTGCTGGGTTAATGAGCATGTCAACATCCTCCACCGCTGGGCCGTCTCTGCCAGCCACGGTGGACTCGCCCAGTGACCAGAGTGGAGCTGTGTCCCAGCCTGAGCACTGGCACCCTCCGGCCAAGCTGGAAATCGGTCAGAGCCACAGGACTAATGAAAGCTCATCGGCTGCTGAGCATCCTTTGCAGCAAGATGGCGCTGGTTATCAGAAGCAGAGCGTCAAGAGTGGCCCAGCAGCCAAAGTGTCACTCAAGGAGTACCGGGCCAAGCATGCCGAGGAGCTGGCCGCTCAGAAGCGGCAACTGGAGAACATGGAGGCCAATGTGCGGTCTCAGTACGCCTACGCTGCGCAGAACCTCCTTGTACAGCAGCAGCGGGAGAGGGAAGTCCAGCAGGACAGCAACCCTTCTTCCCTCGTCCTGAAAATCCCCATCGGAGGCTCAGAGAACCTGGAGCGTCCTCCCGCCCCCGAAAAGAGTGACAAAGCCTCGGCTCTGAAGGTGAGGATCCCGGTGGCAGGTGGAAGCGGGGAGAGGCCACCCCCCTCCAAGCCAGAAGATATCAAGATGCGGATCAAGGTGCCGAGCGCTGCAGAGAGACATGGCGCCGTGGATGAGAGCGGTGCCAAGAACCGCGAGTACAAGGAGAAACACAAGGGCCACTCTTCTAACCACCATCACCACCACAACCACCACTCTCACAAACACTTACACACCCAGCTCGCTGCCAGTGCCGGCCCCAGCAGTGTGGCCAACAAGCGCCCCGGAGACTCTAAACACAGCGGCCAGCCTGGCACTGTGCCCCACAAGAGCTATGGTCCCCTCGCCTCCTCCCGCAAGAGGCCACTGCCAGAGGAGGCATCAGGCATGGCCACGGCCACTGCCGCGGCCCACGAGCACCAGCCCAAAGTCAGCAAAATCTCCAAAGGCCCTGCCGTGCCCTTCCCGTACCCCCACCTCCCCGGGGCCACCCACCTCCCCGGCCACAGCTCTGATACGAGCAACCTCCCTTTACCCCAGGCCACCAAAGCCCGGGGCACCCACAGCAAATCGGACAAGGGTCCCACAGGGGCCAACGGGCACAATGCCAGCCAGGCCAGTGACTACCAGGATACGGTCAACATGCTGCACTCGCTGCTGAGCGCGCAGGGCATGCAGCCTGCCCAGCCCCCGGCCTTTGACTACCACTCGTACAGCGAGCTCCTCAACCCCCGGCCTTCCACCAGCTCCAGAGCCCCCGCCAGCACGGACAAGCCCCGACCACCCCCTCTGCCCTCAGAACCACCCCCCCCGCTGCCCCCTCTCCCTAAATAAACCCCTCTTTTTACTACTGAGCCCAAGCCCGGACCTGGGCTTGCCCCCACAGGGGCGTGAAAGGGCTTGTTTGATCTCCACTGCCTCACGAAGAACTATTTTATTATAACTTTTATTATTGATATTTAGAGCGCGGAGTTGTTGAAGCTGTGAAAGGATAAGAAACCCTTTCTCTCTTCCTTGCTCCTTCCCCCATCGACTTCCAGTTAGTGGTGGGCTCTGTCCCTGCTAGAACTGAAGCCCCCTCTGGGGAACACACATTGTGGGGGGGGCCTTGAGGGGTATTTAAAATATGTCACAGAAAATTTAAGATGTTTTACAAATAATTTAAGCAGTAACTTAATTATATCCTAGTGTTTTGTTTATTTGAATTTTGTGGTGCTGTGGGGGACCAGGGTGAGGGTTTGGGGGGGTCTGTCGGGCAGTTCCACTTAAACTGTTGGTGACAAAAAGCAGGTTCAGGAGCTTTTTGGGGAGGAAGTGGCGTGAGGTGGGAGTGACAGGAGCTCCTCTACCTGCTGGGGGTCGGGATTCCTCGCTCCAGAAGCTGCTCTGGATTTGGGATCCTGTCTCCATCCCACCACTAGAAACTGTGGTGGGGGCGGGGGGGAGCTTGGGGTTGCAGGGTGGTTTTCAGTGGCATTTTGGGCTGGCTGGGGGCTTTTGGCCCAGGGCTTGTCTCCCCCCGGCCCCAGCTCCTTGTCTGGGGGAGAGAACCAGAGGAGCTGCCCACGGCTGACAGGGGCTAGTGTGGCTGAGCCCTGGGGGGGTCTGGTTGTGCCCGAGGGTGCCCATCCTAGGGCATAGTGGCCCTGGCATTGGTGTGTGCAGATCCAGGCGCAGGTTGGGAAGGTGGCGTGGGGCTGGGCGTGGGGCTGGGGGCTGCTCCCCACAGGAGCTGCGTGGTGTGTTGCTGGCGGAGGTAGGACAAGGCTGTGCCAGGCAGAAGGGTCCCCAGAGCTCTGCCAGGGGCTCCCCTCATCAAAGCCCAGCTGGACACAGCTTATCCTGCAGCCCTGGGCTAGAACAGCCATCTGGGTTTGGGTTGAAGGTTTTGGTGAAAAAACACCCCAACTATTTCCTTTGTTTTCACACTTTTCCAACTTTCAATAAACATACTGTCTCTGCAAGGATTTGTGACATTTGTGAAACTCTTGTTTGGCATCTGTCTTGGTTTGAAGCGCAATCAGTGGCGCTACCCCTCTCTGTCACCGACACCACCGCCCCCGCGGCTTTGGGGTGGTTTTGGGTACGATCGGAGGTTTGAGGCTCCCTGTGCAGGCTTTTGGTGCTGGCAGCTCCCAGGCTGCCGGGCTCTGAAGTGACTCCCTTGTCCTTTCCGTTAATCAGCTGGGAGTGATGTCGGCCTTCAGCTGTCCCGAGAAACCGGGAGGGGATGGGGTCGAGCCGGGAGGTTGGGGGGGGGGGGACGGGAACTCCTCCTGCCCCGGGACTGAACCGGTGACCCCGGGGCTACTAAGAGTTCCCGCCAGCCTGGCCCCGCCGCCTCCACGTGCCACCTTCCCGCCGCGCCGCCCTCACGTGAATCCTAAGGGGCGGGGCCAGTCCCCGCGGAGTGACGGCGAGCTTAGCCAATCGCGCGCGGCACCACCCCCGCACCCGCCGCGGATTGGCTGCCCGGTGGGCCAGTCAGGCGGTGGGGCGGGTGCGCGGCGAGGCAGCAGGGAGGCCGCGGTAGCAGCGAGGTAAGATGGCGGCGGAGCCGCCCGCCCGAGTGAGGCGCATGCGTCTCTTTGCTGCGACGCCTGCGTGCTTCCCCGCGGCCTTTCCGCTTCTTCGCCGCGGCCAGGGGGCCGGTTCTCTCTCCGCTCCGGCGGTGCTGCCTGGGCCCCACTCGGGAGCGACCCTCACGCTCGCCGCCCGCGGACAAAATGGCGGCGCCGGGGCAGCCGGGCGGTGGAATTGCGCATGCGCGGGGCCGGGGCGCGCGGCGGGTGGTGGAGCATGTGCGCGGGGGCAGCGGGGTCCGCACCGGGATGTACCATGCACCGGGAGCAAGGGATGGGTACCGGGAGTACGGGCCACGCACTGAGGAGCTACGCAGGGGGAGGATGTCCTGAGAAGAGGGGACCTTGCACTGGTGCCGCACAGGGCGGCAGGGACCTGGTACTGGGCGCTGTGGAGCGCGTGAGTGCTGGGGCTGGGAGGGGTGCGGGGCTGGGAGTTGGTGCCCGCTGAGGGGGAGGACGAGACTGGGGGGACAGATGATGCTGTGAAGCCATAGGGTTTGGGTGGGTATCATGGCGTTGGCGGGCTGTGTATGGGAGGGAGCAGCGTGCCCTGGGAGCCTGTGGAGCTGCGGGATTCCAGCGCTGGGAGGAAAGGGCCCTGCGCTGGGCTGCTTTCTCTGGGGCATGTCTCCCCTCCCTCAGCCACAATGTTTGCCGGCAATTAGCGCTTTTTAAGCCCGCATCTTGGCATGGATGGTAGCTCAGGTGAGCAAGATGTAGTTCATTCTGTGCAGAAAACGGGTTGCTGCAAAGCTAAAAGTTTCCTCAGATGTTGGAAGAACCTGTCTCTAAGAGCAACTTCACATTCTGCCTGTTAAAGGGGGTCAAAGAGGTTTATTCAGATCATAGAATCATCCAGGCCGGAAGGGACCTCCAAAGGTCATCTAATCTGACCCCCTGCAGTCACAGGGACACTCCGAACTAGACCAGGTTGCCCAGGGCCTCATCAAACCTCCTTTGAATATCTCCAGGGATGGGGCCTCAACCACCTTCCTGGGCAACGTGTTCCAATGCTCCCCCACCCTCATAGAAAAGACTTTTAAGTCTTTTTAAGTAAAGAACTTTCTCCTAATCTCCAATCTAAATCTGCTTCTCTCCATCTTAAAGCCATTGCCCCTCATCCTGTCGCTACAGGCCCTTGTAAACAGGCTCTCCCCAGCATTTCTGTAGGCCCTCTTCAGGTACTGGGAGGCTGCTATTAGGTCTCTATGGAGCCTCCTCTTCTCCAGACTGAATAACCCCAGCTCCCTCAGCCTGTCCTCGTAGCAGAGGTGCTTGAACCCCCTGATCATCCTCGTGGCCCTTCTCTGGACCTGCTCCATCAGGTCCATGTCTTTCCTATATTGAGGGCTCTAGACCTGTACACAGTATTCCAGGTGAGGTCTCACCAGAGCAGAGTAAGGCAGAAGAATCACCTCTCTACCAGTGCAGACCTGCTACCAGTGCATCTTTTGATGCAGCCCAGGATGTGATTGGCCTTTGGGCTGCAAGTGCCCAGTGCCTGCTCATGTCCACCAGCACCTCCAAGTCCCTTTCTTCAGGGCTGCAGAACCTTGCACTTGCTCTTGTTGAACCTCCTGAGGTTCACCTGGGCCCACCTCTCCAGCCTGTCCAGGTCCCTCGGGATGACATCCCATCCCTCTGGTCTATCAACACCACCACACAGCTGTGTCATCTGCAAACTTGCTGATGGTGCATTTAATCCCTCTGTCTATATTATTGATAAAAATGTTGAACAATATCGGTCCCATGCATTAGCAGACGCTGCTGCTCATCTTTCTTTCTGTCAGTAGTTTGTTCCATTTCTTTTCTCAACACTTGCATCTCTCAAGCAGGTGTTGGCATGAACAGAATTCGGATCCATGTTTTGCCATCGAGCCGAGGACGCCTTACTCCTGTGCCACGGCCACAGGAGCCTCTGTTGTGTGCCTTCACCCACCGCCAGTGCTCCCAGCCGCGGCTGGAGGGGCAGGAGTTTTGTATCAAGCATATTCTTGAAGACAGGAGTGCCCCTTTCAAGCAGTGCAGCTACATTTCGACAAAGAATGGAAAGCGGTGTCCCAACGCTGCGCCCAAACCAGAGAAGAAGGATGGGTGAGTACCTCTGTCTTCTAGTTCTCCAGTTCTGTACTGTATAGAATTATAATGGGCAGAACAAGGTCTTTCTGAGTCAGCTGCTGCACTTATGTTACCCCACACAAGTGGCTTTTTTCTGGAGTGTTTTCAAGCTAGAAAAAGACTGTGAGTGCTGGACACTGCGTGGAGTTGTCTTGGTCTTGCAGGACTGTTGGGTTCTGCCCTCTGCCATCAGGAGGTGGCTGCAGTGACCCAGGTCCTTTGGAAGAGCTTTTCGTGCACCCACACGGTGCCGTTCCTCTGCTTAGTCCAGCAGATTTAACTTCTGGATCATCATTAGCATAGAGATTCTGTGGGTGTGTTATGTGGAGTTGATGACCTGGTTGTGCTTCTTGTCCTCTGATGCATGTGAAATGTTCTGGTTGCTGTGGGTGGAAGGACCAAGAACGGTTCCTGTTACAGTGGGCACAGCAGCACAGAGTCCCTGATGGGAGCATTGACTCCCTTTCTTTCTCTGGGGGGGTTGTGGGGGTGCAGACACTGGTGTAGTCACCATTCTGCCCTTGGTCCCTCTGTGATAAAAAGGATCCACCTGCTGTGGGCCGGCACGTGCTCTGCCTGGGAACTGAGAGCCCACTGGAAAGGTTTGGCAGCAGAAGAGCTCATCTCGGTGGCTTTAAGTAAAAAGCTCTTTTCTCTCCCTGCTGCTGTGCCATGTGGCTGCCAGCTCCAGTGACTGGTGGTGTTTCAGTGGTGGTCTGTGACCCACCAGGGCTCTCTGGCATTGCCAGGCTGTCCCTGCAGCCAGCAGCACTCTGTGTGAGGGCTGTGGAGAGGGGGGGTGCTTTCCAGGTGCCAGAGAGCATTTCTCACCACGTCGCTTGTTCGTTTTGCTGGCTGAGGGCTTGGACTTGCAACAGACTTGTGATTTATTCCTCCAGTGCATCGTTCTGTGCAGAGCATGCCCGTAGGAACACTCTGGCCCTCCAAGCGCAGATGAAAAAGTCCAATCCTGGGCCTGTAAGCGAGACTCTCCTGTGCCAGCTCAGCTCTTATGCCAAAACAGAGCTGGGCTCCCAGACTGCAGAGAGCAGCCGCAGTGAAGCCAGTCGGATCCTAGGTAAGAATTGAAAGCAAAAACTGGTGTGAGAGGACATGGAGTTCTCATTTTTTGTGTGAAAATGCCAAGAATGTCACTTCTTAAATCCTGTTTTTAAAAAAAAAAAAGGACCCAGGGGTCCGTGGGTAAAAAAGATCATGTTCTGCAAACCCTGGGGTGTTTCTCCTGCCGCTGACTGTAGGCCAGTTTTGCTGCCAGACCAAAATCCTGCAGGTTTTTTTTTTTCCCTTGTGCTTGCAGAGCAGAAGTGTTTAGCTACCTTCCCTCTTCGGTGTATTAGTCTGTAGTGGTGTCTGTCAAATGCTCCCTCAGTGCTGAGCTTCCTGCCTTACCGGGCTGCTCGGTGCGATCAGCGGCAGTTCGTGGTTCCTGGGTGTAGTCAGGAGAGATGCTCCATGGGAGCTGTGTGTTTTGGCTGCACTGAGCTGGTGGGTTTCCTGCTGTTCCGTGTCCCTTGATCACATTGTACTGGGGAGGAGAAGCCTCTCTTGGCAAGTTCACCTCCGTGTGGCTGTGGAGCTGAGTCCTCAGGGTCTCCGGCTGTCGGAGCAGCGAGTGCTGGGATGTAGGACAGTGTCCTATTGCTCAGGGCAACTTGTCCTTTCAGACGAGGACAGCTGGAGTGATGGTGAGCAGGACCCTATCCCAGTGGACCAGACATGGCGAGGGGACCCAGACAGTGAGGCCGACAGCATCGACAGCGACCAGGAGGACCCCTTAAAGTGAGTTGGACGCTGGTGGCTGCTGGCTGCTTGTTCACAAGTAGTGTGCAGAGAGTTGTGACACTGGGAGAGACAGCGGTTATTTATGTAGGAAGTGAGGATGCTACTGGTGTTGCAGTTGGACTCTGTGCCTTGCTGAGTTGTGAGGTGTGGATGTTTGCAAGTCTTGGACCTGGTGGAAAGTATTTGATGGTCATCTTCTTTCAGTGTGAAGTGCTCTATTCAGCAGCAGCCTCTGGGTGATCTCTTAACTTAAAAAAAACCACCCAGATTTAGTATTTCTCCTTATTGCCCATTGATCTGTACGATCCAGCCCTGTTCAGCCCATGTTTCTGATAATATCTCTGTCCTTTGGTCAGAACAGCCCTGAGGGGTCCCTTAAAAACTTCACCCCATTTGCGTGGCTGTTTTTCAGGCATGCTGGTGTGTACACAGCTGAGGAGGTGGCTTTGATCATGCGAGAGAAGCTGATCCGCCTGCAGTCCCTCTACATTGACCAGTTCAAACGGCTCCAGCACCTGCTGAAGGAGAAGAAGCGCCGATTCCTGCACAGCCGCAAGGGAGAGCATGAAGCCATAGGCAAGTACTGGGACAGGTAGTCCCTGACCCATGTTCCTCTGGTCAAGGGCACAGCGCTTCTCTCAAATATACACAGAATTATAGATAAAAAAGAGGTGGGTTTTTTTTACCCTTTGTAGAAGCAGATTTCCGAGCAGTGCTGCCTTAGGAAGGATGAAAATTACTGTAGGTCTGAAACTCAGTCAGAGAAGGTATTTCTGTCTCTGGCCTCGTGCCCAGAGATTGGTATCGTTTGGGTTAGAAAGGCTGCCGGGTTTCTTTGCTCTTCAAAGTTTGCAGTGTGGTCAGGAAATGAGACTACAAAGTTAATTCTGAGACAAAAGGGGTTTTTTGGGTTTGGTTTTTTTTTTTTTTTTGTATGGGATTTCCTCTGTTTGGTTTTATAAACAAATTTATTCATCTGTTAGGTCCTGTCTGTATCAGCAGAAGTTCGTTTCGATAGTTAATTCTGTAATGGCCTATTCCTCCTTAGCACAGATGCAACTTTCCCTTGCAAAAGCACTTCTCTGCCTGGGTTGGAATTCAGCCTGCACAGAACATGCTCTTGGAGGCAGGAGTTGGTAGTTCAGCAGAGGCAGAACCAGGGAGTTCGTTGCAGGTGCTGCAGGGCACAGAGTGCTTTCTCTAGCACAATCTTAGAATAGCTCCTCCAGGAAAATGGCATAATACAGCTCGGTCCCAAGTAAAAATAAGTGGAAGTTTGGTATGTAACAATTTTGTAGAACTCTTTTCAGCAAACTAATAACAGCAAACTGTTTCAGCAAAAAATAGAATAGCAAACTAACTAAAAAAGCATATCCTGAGCAGTGCCCTGTAATTACAGCTGGGAGGGCTTACGGGAAGCTTCTGGAACTTGCACAGGAACAAGCTGAAATTTGACAAACTTCTATTCTGCCTGCAGAAATCACAATAGACTTTTGAGCGGCAAAATCATTTTAAAAGAAGTTTGAAAAGTATTCTGTCATCCTAAGTGCTCTTCATGTTCACAGAGAAATCGGGATACATTTTGAGATGGAATCTGCTTTGTCATCTCCTCGTGTAACCAAAAGATGTGCTTCCTGTTTATACACACGACTGTTGTTGCTCGTTCGCTCCGCGGTGACATCTGTGTCCTTAGTCAGCTGCCGGAGCTCTTGGCAGCTGATACTGGCACTGGGTACCAAAAAATCTTGGAAGGAGGGGGGAGGTGGGGTAGTTTCTGACTCCTCCCTCGCTCCCCACAGGCAGCAGCCTCCTGACAGGCCCGGAGGGGCTGATGGTCAAGGAGCGGGAGAACCTGAAGCGGCTGAAGTGCTTGCGCCGGTACCGGCAGCGCTACGGCGTGGAGGCCCTGCTGCACCGGCAGCTGAAGGAGCGCAGGACACTGGCCACCGATGGCGCGGCCCAGCAGGTGGGTCCAGCTGGAGCAACTCTCCTTGTCCCTTCTTGGGAACAATTCTGAGCCAGGTCTGCTCTGCCCTGGACAGATTGTCCCTCGTCACCCCTTCCTGCAAGAGCATAACGAAGTGGCAGCACCCTCAGTATCCACATGTTGGCTGAAACACTTAGGGGTGTCCTAGAGCCATTTTTAAAGGGGCACCAAAGCTGCAAGAGTTAAGTGTGAGGTCGGAGAAGTTTCCCTTTTGAAAGGGAGGACTCAGTACAAAGTAGCCTGACTTTCATCACTGCAAAATGTGGGGAAAATATTCCTTATAATGGTGAAACTGAGACTCTTCCTGGACCTGGGGGGACCCAAAGGCAGAGGTCCTAGCACGACACACAAAACTAAATTTGAAGCTGCGTGCAGCTATTTTCTTGTAATCGTGTTAAAATTCCAAGAATTCCCTTAACTGACTTCTGAAAGTTGAAAAGTCTGAGAAACCTTGTCCTTTGAGGCAGACTTCTGAGGTGAAGTTCTTCCTGTTGCAGTTGAGTTGTGCCTTGTTATCTCAGCTCTGTTTAATAACAGCTTGAATGGGAAGGACGTAATGAGGAGCGTGGCCCTGCTGGAGTGGAACTGAGAGTTTGGTCTTGGCGTGGTTTGAAAGCGGGACGCGAGTGTTGTAGAGCCGAGGGAGTTTCTCTGGAGCAGAGCCGGGCGGCTCCAGCACAGCTCTGAGCTCTTCCTTTGGCCTCGCAGGCCCACACCACCCGCTCCAGCCAGAGATGCTTGGCCTTCGTTGACGATGTTCGATGCTCCAACCAGTCCCTGCCAATGACCAGGCACTGCCTTGCGCGTATCCTTTGATCTGCTCAGACTGCCTTAGGTGCTGGCAGTTTGAAGTGGTGTGTCTGATCCTCCTTTTTTTTTTATTTCCCCCCCTCTTTGGCCCTAAATCAAGGCCATCGGTTTGTTGTAGCCGTTGGTTTCAAATAGGAGCCCAGAGGAAACATCTCCCGGTCTGTTGGTGCTCCTGTCCCCATGGAACGGCCAATTCGTGTGGGAGTGACAGAAGGTTGGGCTTTCCCTTGCAGGTCTCATTGCAGCCTTTCTTCCACTGGCCAATCCAGAGTGTCCAAACAGGATGGCCAGCTCCCTTGGAGGAGACAAGGGAACCTCGTGAAGCCTGAGGGAGACACAAGCTGGTTTTTGGCTGTATTGAAGGATGGTAGAAGCAAATCTGCTCTCTGCTTGGCTACGGGTGCTGGGTGCTAAGAGCCAACCTGAGCAGGGTCTGTGAGCTCTTGACAGGAGCCCTGCTGTGAGGGGTGGGCATAGGAAGGGATGTCTGACTGCTGAAACATGTGCTTAGTGATTTTTGGGAGGACCTGAACGGGGGGAGTAGCTTCTAGCCTGTTTGTAACTGCCACGGACCAGTTCAGACTCCTTTGCCCACTTGAAGGTCTCGCTCATGTGTGCGAACAGCCAGTTTCCCCAAACAGCCTTGGCTTTTTGAGAGCCAGTGCTGCCGTTTCCCCTGGTGTTCCCCCACCTTGAGTGTCACCACCTCATCGTGGGACCGAGCGTCGCCCCGGGTGCGTCTGCGCAGCTCCTGTGTGTGCGGGGTTGGGTGGGTTTGTTCAGGAGTGGGTTTGGATGGTGTGGGAGCTGCGCTGGCTGCGGTGTGAGTCGGGAGGGTGGCGCTGGGTCCCAGAGCAGCGCTGGCAGCCGTGGGAGGATGAGCTAGTTGTTTTGTTTGAGTTGGCAGACTGGACTCCAGCTATGCACAAGGAGCAGCCCAGGGAGCAGGAAGCTGCCTTTGTTTCTCTCTACTGACCGACTGCTTCAAAATAAAGACAGGATAAATAGCTATAAAAGAGTTAGAGCGAGTTGCTGTTTACGGCTGGCTGGCTTTGAGCAGGGTAGGCTGAGAAGGGAGTGGAAAAAGTGAGGTTTGATTTCCTTACGTTGAAGCTGTCAGCTGACTTTCTCTGACACAAACAAGATTTTACTTTGGTTGACCCTGCTGAGCTGATAACATCTGCAGTCTGCTCAGCTTTGTGCATTGTGGAGGCTCTTGGGCTTTGTTTGCTTTTCAGGAGCTGGATTGTTTGTGACAAATCATTAGAGACACAAACCCAGCTGGGCTGTTGGGCTCCAGGTGGAGCGCGTGATTTTTGTCTTTTTGGCTACCAATAAAGTCAGTGCTTGATCTGGGAGTCATGCAGAGAGATTAAAATCTGCCTTCCCCACCCTGCTGTTCATACAGAGACACTTTTCCTCACCACATCTGCCCTTGAGTGTCAGAGATCTGGGCTGGGCTCTGAATCGTTGCTGTTTGCACAGATTAGGAGCTCCCGCAGCCTGCCAGGAGTCGTATCAGCAGCTCCACTGCTGCCTCGGTGCAGGGAGGAGAGGAGGAAAGGATAAATCTGGCACCTAGGTGGGCATAAGAAATTGGGTTAAGCTTGGTGTCTTTTGCCAGTTTGTGTGGGTTTGGAAGCTTGGGATATTTTTTCCCCTCTCCCACGCTACGCTGTGTAAAGAGGAAACGGCGGCGTGAACCCCACAAACACGGAGAAGAGTTATTTGGGTGGGTTTGATATCGAGGAATCTGACCTGAAAAACATGACCTGCACCTGAAATCTGCCTCTGCCCCAGCTCCGGATCATGTCACCAAGGGAGCAGAGCAAGGCACAGTCTCTGGGCAGGTGACAGTCTCAGCTGCTCCTTGCAGTGTGACATAGAAACTCCCCGGTGGTCAGTGCAGACCCTTCTGGGGCCTCAGCAGTGGGTCTGTCTGGAGCTTCACAGGGCTCTTGGAAGAGGATGGGATTCCATGTGGAGCTCCTCTCTGCTGGTGCATCGCTCTGCAAGCGCCATGCAATTGGAGCAGAGTTTCTGTTTATGATTAAAGGCAGGAAATCCCATTTACACCTCTGGCAGGAATAGGTTTTCCATTGGGAAGGAAAATGCACTGGGAGGATAGAAATACCGGAACTAAACTCCTGGCTGTGGAAAAAGCATTGTGTGTGCTTGTATCTGTGCTGCATGGTAGATGTTGAGGTTTGTGCAGATGCCTCTTAAATGGATGTCTGCAAATAAAAGTAAGCCTCTGCATTTGTAATATCTTCCATCTGAGGATCTGTAAGTGCTTTACAGGGATCCAGCTACATTTCCCAGCCCCCGCTGGGAGCCTCTCGCTGTTCCCGCTTTCCATCGTGCCAATAATGTCACACGTGTCACTGGTGGTCGGGGTGAGAGTCTGGACTCTTGAAGAGATGGAGGGGGGGTGTTTTACACCATTTGCTGGAGGGTGGTGGGTGAGTGGGGGGGCATTTGTGCGTTTGGATGTCTGTCTGTAGCTCGTCTGCTGTGTGGCTTTCCCTTGACCACATCTGCCCAGACATCTGTCAGGACGTGAATCAGACTCTCTTTAAACCCTGTCAAGGCTCCGAGGATGTGCCCTGCAACAAACCAGTTCCCGTCAGCCTCTCCGAGGAGCCGTGCTGCCCGCTCCACCTCCGGTTGCCCCCGCAGATGTACGTGCCCGAGCAGGTCCTGGCTGTCCCTGAGGAGCTGGAAGCTGCCCCCACCGACCTGTACTTGAGCGCTGCCGAGCTCCAGCCCACGGAGAGCTTGCCCCTGGAGTTCAGTGACGTAAGTTCTGCAGTGCGGGGTGTGCAAGCAACGTGGTTAGCAGAGAAGCATCCCCTGAATATTGCCAGCTTCATGATTTGTGAAGTCCCACTGAAGTACTCGTGGAGTGGGCTGCTCCCAATGCCCGCTGCGGAGCACACGTGGGCACCGTGGAAAGCAGTGCCTCCCCAGCACAGATCATGGAGATTTTTTTTTTTTATTCTTGGGGAAGAAGAACCTTTTGAAAAATCTGTAGGAACATGAAAGGTTTGGGAGATAATTTTTTCTCTAGGTTGGTGACTGCTCCTTTAGAAGGGCTGTGTTCACATTTAAATCCATGTTTAGGGGCTTTTAAAAAAGATGATTTCACCCTCCCCCCCATGAGAAATCCACGAGGATTTTAATCCCCAGATTATTCTTATGTCCTGCGTTTATGTTAAGCCTACATGTTTAAAGAGAAAAAAATACCATGGTCATTTGTAGCCCCTCCTCTGAGCAAGGTGTCACTTGCTTTAGAATTTGGATGCCCCTGAGATTCTTGAGAGCTTTGAGGAGGCGAATCTTATCACCAGTTCAGAGTTTTCTGATGGAGGAGGGATTGTCAGCAGGTAGGGAGTCCTGGGGACAGTGGCAATGACATAGGAGAGCGGGTGCTTCTGGGGGGGGCAGGCTGGACCCTGCACCCCTGAGACTGGGGGGATGTTCCTGCTGCCTCTGCTGGGCATGGAACCAGCCCCCTCGCCACGGGGGGGCACGTTGCACTGGGAAACAGCCTCTGCGGGAGGTGGGGTTGGTTCAGGACAGGAATCAAAAATGCAACTGTTTCTCCCCCAGCCCATCCTTTGAGGTGGTCCCCCGTCCTCTGGGGGGCTCTCGGGTGCTTCACGCCCCCCATACCCCATGCCATGCGTGGGCACATGCCCCAGACACCCTGGGAGAGCTTTGGCCCTCAGCTGGGAGGGGTCAGAGCTGCGGCTGCATAAGGCATCTGTGTTTTGTCCCGCGTTGTGCTGGGCTGGTGGAGTGTCACTGGCACATTGCTGCATCTTGCCTGGATGTCAAACACCCTTTAGAGCCAAAACAAATCCCTTCTTCTAACAACAGCCTTGTGGGAATCCTGACCCCCTGCGTCTGCGGGGTTGTTCACGCACACAGCGGGCGGAGGAGTAAGGATTGTCCACTCCAAGGAGTTGTGTCAGGGCAAAAGGGGGTGTGTGAAATCCTGGGAGGGGGGCAACTGCTCCAGGTGCCCCCAAGGGGGACAGGATGGGACTCTGCCACAGCCCGGGATGCTGCTAGGGCAAGGTGTCAGGCCGGGCTCCGAAGCTTGTGTCCCACACCTTGTCTCCAGCGGGAGCGCAGCGCTGCCAGCCCAGAGCGGCCCTTTGGGGAGGAGGAGGTGACCCCTGTACTTGTGTTCCCAGCTGCTGAGGCTGGGGGGCCCGGGGGCTGCCTGTTCCTGCCCTGTGCCTGAGGGGGAAGGTTGTGAGGACTTGTGCTTCTTTCCCCTCTTGGGATCCTCAGGACCCCTCCTGCTGATGAGCTGCTCCTGGTGTTTTCTCTCCTAGGACTTGGACGTGGTGGGCGATGGCATGCAGTGTCCCCCATCCCCTCTGCTCTTCGATCCTTCGGTGGCCCTCAATCAGTCCCTCAGAGAGGTGGCCCAGGCCCCCATAGACATTCTGGCGCTGGAGGAGCTCCCCCACCCTGGCCTCCCTCCGCAGCCGGTGCCGACTGACAGAGGAGGCTCCTCTGCCCATGTCTTCTCCCCAGCAGCTGAGCCTCTGGCTGAGCCGCCCGCACAGGTACGGCCAAGGAGCACTGGGGACTTCCAGTGGTAGCCCAGCTCCTGCTCCCTCTGCTGCCTGGGGCTCTATGGTGTCTTCCTGGAGCCAGAAGTCCCTGTTTGCCCTCCTGCTGCACAGCCAGACCCTGAGGGGTTTGCTCTCCCAGTCGGGCCCAGCAGTTGCCTCTTATCCATGGGTGGCTTGGTGCCACCCTCCTCCTGTGCATGGGATGGGTGTCGCAGGGGCTATTTGGGCTGGGGAGGGGGGGGGCACTGTGGGAAGCTCATTTCCTCCTGTCTGGGGACTTTAAAGGGAGCTGTCACCCTCCGGGTATAGGACTTCTGCTTTCTCTTCCTTTTGAGTCTCATTTTTCGCTTGCAACTTGCTCCTCGTGCAAGGAGGCTTGCAACCTGCAGCCTGGGGCTTGGGACGTGCCTCTAGGGTGTCATCTTTGGAGATGTCCTCAGACGCCCTGTCCTGCCTCCCCTGTCATCCCTCCCTGCAGCTGGGGAGTCCTCGCAGCCCCTCTGCCCTTCTGGGAGCCTGGTGTTGAGGTGGGGGGTGGGGTCCCTGGCCCTGGATGAAGGCCACCGGTTTGCTGTAGCCGCTGGTTTCAAGCAGGAGCCCAGAGGAAACATCTCCCAGTCTGTTGGTGCTCCTGTCCCCGTGGAACGGCCAATTCGTGTGGGAGTGACACAGGCCTTGCCCTCACCTCCTCCCAGCAGCCAGCCCACCCCCCCTTTTCTGTCCCCAACAGAGCCACCCGCTGCTGGCAGTGTGCCACCCGGCACCCAGGGAAGAGAGGTGCCCGGAGGAAGCCCCCTCCTCTGCCCGTGGCACGGCCACCAACGGGAGCCTGGAGCCGGCCTCTGTGAGCTGAGCCTGGTGGCTTCTCCCCATTGGTCCCTGCTGACCCCCCTGCTCTGGGACACGCCGGGGGACCTGCGGGTGCCACTGCCCTGGGCCAGCACCCCCCGAGTGGGGACTCCAGCCCTTCTCCTGCCTCTGGCTCTGCCCATCACTGGGGGGCTGGAGGAGAAGCCATGGGAGGACTTGGGGACACGTGGGGTGGCTCAGGGCCAGACAGGGAGGCTCTTTGCCATAGGGTTGTGCCCCCCATGCTGCGGTGGGTCCTTGGGGTGAGCTCTTGTGGTCCAGGAAGGAGGGTTCCTCCTGTTGGTGACCCCCCCAATAAAGCAATGGTCATGGGTGTCTCTGGTGTCCCTGGGGCCTGGAAGGACTGAAGGATGGAGCAGTTGGGGCTCTGCTGGGAGGGGCTTGGGGGGAGCAGGGAGCCCCCTCTGCTCCCCGGGCTGTGGGGAAGGGGCTGGAGAGCCCAGTGGCTGCAGCAGGGGTAGCCCTGGGGACCGGTCCCAGCCCGGGGTAGGGGGCGCCCCGGCCCCCCCAGTGCTGGAGAGGGCCTGGGGGGGGCGCACCCGGTCCCCCGTTCAGCTCCGGGGATCGCCGTGGGTGGGAGAAGGCGCCGGGGATCGGGGGGCGTCATTACGGCCTAAGGGGGGGTCGTACCTACGGGCGATTGGGGGGGACGGGGCTGCGGCAGCATCGGGACCCCCGCTGCCCCGGGACCCCTTCCGCCCCCCTCCCGCCGTCCCCGGGCGCGGATTGGCGGCGGCGGGGGCGCAGGGCGGAGCCGGCCCGGTGGAGCCATGACATCACCGCCGCTGGCCCGGCCCCGGCCCCGGTCGTGGTCCCGGCCATGGCCATGCCGGCCGGCGCCGCGGCTGCTGCCCCGCCGTAGTCCCCGGTGAGTCCGGCCCCACCGCGGCGGGAGGGGGGTGGGGAACGGCGCCGGGAGAGTCGGGCCGCGGCCGGGGGGCACCTACAGCCCCGCGGTGCCGGGGGGGGGTCCCTGCTGCCGCCGGGAGGGGGCGGGGGGCGCTGGGCGGCAGGGCCGAGGGTGCCCCGGGGAAAGCGGCGCGGGGTGTCCCGGCGGCCATGTGTGTGTCCCCCACCCCGTCCCTGTTGCCTCCTGGCGGCTCCCGGCGTGTCCCCAGTGCCCCCCGGTGCATCCTGGCTGTCGCCCCCGCACGTCCCTGCTGTCCCCGGGCTGTTGTCCCCGGGCTGTTGTCCCCAGATCATCCCGTGTGCTCCCAGCACGTCCCGCCTGTCCCCAGGGTGGCCTCACCGCCCCCCGCTACATCCAGGTTCTCCCTGCGGCGTCCTGGCTGCCCCTGGCGTGTCCCCCGCTGTCCTCCCTGCTGGCCCCAGTTGTCCCTCCCGTGTCCCTGCTCCCCCCGCTGCATCTTGGCTGTCCCCAGTGTCCCCGCTGCATCCTGGCTGTCCCTGGTGTCTCCCCCGTGTCCCCGCTGCATCCTGGCTGTCCCTGGTGCGTCCCTAGTGAATCCCAGGTGTCCTCGGTGTGTCCCTGCTCCCCAAAGGCTGTTTCTCCAGCACATCCCACTTGTACCCAGTGCATCCTGGCTGTCCCCAGGGTGTCCCCACTGCCCCCAGAGCATCCTTGCTGTCACTGGGCTGTTGCCACTGTCCCCAGCGTGTCCTGGCTGACCCAAGAGCAGCCCAGACCCTGCAGCCCAGCAGGGCTGGGGACACTGGGGGCTGTTACCCCATGTCCCTGGGGTTAGGGAGGGGACCCTGGTGTGGGGCAGGACAAGGCCCCTGGAGGGACCGTTCCCTGCCGCGCTGGCGTGACCACAGCTGCGTGGTCTGGGCATGTGCCGTGTCCCTGCGGTGCCTGGGACGGCAGCCCCCCCCCGAGTAACCAGGGAACTGGGGAGGGGGACACAAGCTCCGAGTGTCCAGCTCTGCTGGAGCTNNGCCATCCATCTGTCGGGCACCCCCCCCCCCCCGGCAGGGCCTGTGGGGGCCGCGGGGCTGCTTTTCCCCTTCAGAGAGAGCCTCACTTCCCCCCGTGAAGCAGCTGGAGCCACCAGCCCCGGGGCCGCTTCCTGCGGCAGGGGGCAGCATGGGGGGGGGCCCATGCACCCAGGGGCTGCCAGGGGACAGGGGCAGCACACGCGTGGGGTCCGGCCACACGTGCCAACGCTGCTGTGCCCAGTGCCACCAGGGTCCTGGGGTGCGTGGCCAAGGTCACACAGCCCATCAGGTTGGAGGTGGGCGGATGGGGGCTCGGTGGGGATGTGGGGAGGGTCCCGGAGCCCCTCGCCATGGCCATGGCCATCCCCCGGTGCCGAGTGGGGCTGTGGACACTGGCGCTCCGGGTATTTTTGCCGTTCCCATTGCTTTGGGTGTGGGGTCCCTGGGGGGGGACAGGGCTGTCAGGAGCCCTGCACGCACCCCAACCTCACCTGCTTCCAGCCCCCTCCATCACCCCCAGACCCTCCCCTTGTCCCCTGTGGTTCCCCTGAACTCCCTTGCCAGGACACAGGACATCGCTGCTGGGGGGGCTGGGTACACCAAGGCCACGTGGGCCCCACGTGAACCCCAACCCTGCCCAGCTCGTGGGGTGCAGTGTGGAGGCCACAGCCTGGGCCCACGGCACCGCTCAGCGCCTGGAGCCCCGGGGGCCTCCCCGAAGACTCCTGGGGGTCCCTTTCCAAAGGGTGCCGGGTGCCCCGGGGGGGTCCCCCTTCATGGGGTGCCCTGTATCCCCGGGGGTGCCCAGCGCCACACGGGGATGACCGATGCTTCCTCCCCCGGGGGTCCTGCTGCCCCAGAACCCCCGTTCCGGCTGCCCGGTGCTCTCAGCCCCGGGGCTGGCGCTGGCGCTGGCGGAGCCGCACACGGAGGACGGCGGCGGCGGCGGCGGCGGCCCCGGCTCCTCCCCGGCCGCGGCGGGAAGGCGGAGCCGGGCCGCCGCCACCTCCCAACAATAGCGCGGCCGGGTCGGGCCGGGATGGAGCCGACGCCGCCGGGACCGGTCCCGGGGCCGCGCTGAGCGGGGCCGGGCGGCACCGCTGGGAGCCCCGGGCGTGAGTGCGCGGCGGGGCCGGGGGCAGGGGGGGCGCCGGGGGGGGGGACCGGGGGGGAGGCCCCGGGCCGGTGCTGGTGCTCGGGGCCGGCCCCCGCTCCGGGGCGAGGGGCGCGGGGTGCGGGGAGGCACCGGCGTCGGGGGAACCCCCGGGGGAAGCGGGGTGTGCGGGACCGAGTGCGGGAGCCCGTCTGCACCCCGGGGGTCTCGCGCATCCCTGTGCCCCGAGGCCGGTACCGGCCCCGGGGGTGCTGTGCGTCCGGGTGCCCCAGGGCCGAGGCTCATCCCGGTGTGGGGGTGCTGTGCGTCCCGGTGCTGGTCCTAGGGTCCCTGCACCCCCAGGGAAGCGGCGGGGGGGGGGGGGGGGGGGGGGGGGGGGGGGGAGGGTGTCCCTGTGCCTCCAGGTGCCCGTGGGGTTGGGGCTCGGCCCCGGGGCTCCACCGAGGCTCTGTCCCCGCCTCCTCAGCCCCATTTTTCCCCGCAGGTGACACTGCGGAGGGACGGACGGGGCTGGGGACATCACGAGCGAGGTAAGGGGGGACCAGGCTGCCCCAGGGCCCGGCCGTGTCACAGGCCAGAGGGACACCGGCCGGAGACTGTCAGGGACCCTGGCCCAGCAATGTCGGAGAGCGTGGCCAAGGCGGCAGGAGATGGGAGCCCCGTGGCACTCGGCGAGATGGGCACCAGCCATGAGCTCTTGCAGCGGCTGCGGGAGCTGGAGGTACGAGCCAGGGCCACCAAAAGCTGGGATGACTGGGCAGCAGTGACTGGGGCCACTGGGCAGGCTAGGGCCATGGCTACCAGGCAGCTGTGGCCATTGCCTTCGGGCAGTTGTGGCCACTGCCACCATGCAGCTACTATCACTGTGCAGCTGTGGCTGGTGCCATCAGGCATCTGTGACATTGCCTTCAGGCAGTGGTGGCTAGTGCCACCATGCAGTCATGGCCACTGTGTTGTTGTGGCCACTGGTACCGTGCAGCCAGTGCTAAGAGGTGGCCATGGGCAGCACCACGGAGCCAGCAGCCCAGACACCACACTGGGACCAGCACTTTCCTGCTTTCCATGGCCCTCGTGTGCCACCACTCCTGGGACAGCCCTGTCCTTCCATGTGGGGCCCAGGGTCTCACCAGTCAGAGGAGGGGTCTCCTGGGTGCCAGGGGGGAGGTTCCAGGTACTTGGGGTCCTCCACCACATCCCCTGAGCCATCCCCACTCTGTCCCCAGGCGGAGAACTCGGCCCTGGCCCAGGCCAACGAGAACCAGCGGGAGACGTACGAGCGCTGCCTGGATGAGGTAACGGGGGGTGTGTGTGTGTGTGTGTGATGTGTGTGATGGGTTCACACGCTCGTGCCAGGGCACAGGTCTGTGCGTGCCCTTGCACCCCCCTCTGCTCTCCAGGTCGCCAATCACGTGGTGCAGGCACTGCTCAACCAGAAGGTGGGTGTTGGGGGTGGCTGATGGGGGCGGCGAGGGGCTGGTGGGGTCCTACCTGACACCACACCCCCCTCCCGCCCTGGCCAGGACCTGCGTGAGGAGTGCATCAAGCTGAAGAAACGGGTCTTCGACCTGGAACGCCAGAACCAGGCGCTGAGCGACCTCTTCCAGCAGAAGCTGCAGCTCTCGACGGGGTCCCTCCCCCAGGTGCAGGGTTGGGGGGCACTGGGTGCTGCGGGGAGGGGCACAGAGCAGAGCCCTCCACCTTAACCCCACATCTCCATCTCTCCAGCTGCCGCTGCATCCGGTGCTGGTGCCCCTGGATGCTCTGGCCAGCCCCCCGTCAGGCTCCACTGATCAGCCGCCCCCCCCGCTGCCCTCTGCCTGCCGCATCCCTCCCCCAGAGGTGGGTACCAGTGTCTCCAAACCCCCCTGCCCTGCTGTCTCCCTCCCCGGGCTGTGGCATCCCCCTCCCCAAGATGGTGCTATCTCCTTTTCCAAGCCTGTGGTTTCCCCAAGCCTGTGGTACCCCTCTTCCTGGGCCTGTGGTGTCCTCCCCTCTGTCCCCTTCCCTGCGTCCGTGGTGTCCTTGTCCCTGAGCCTGTGGCATCACCCTTTCCAAACCCGACTGCCCGTGGGATCCCTGTCCCTGAGACTGTGGTTGTCCCCTTCTCCGGGTCCCTGGCATCGACCCCTCTGAACCCCTCTTCCTGTGACGTCCTTGGCTCCAAATCCCTTTGCCCCCGGTGTCCCCATCGCTGACCCCATTGTGTCCCCATTGTGTCCCTCTCCTTGTGCCCCTCCACCCATAGTGTCCCCAGGGCATCTCCCTATCCCAGCCCCACCACCCTGGGGGATGACCATGGGGTGACAGCACCCGGTCCCTG
Source organism: Scolopax mira (assembly GCA_004320125.1). Classification (NCBI taxonomy): domain Eukaryota; kingdom Metazoa; phylum Chordata; class Aves; order Charadriiformes; family Scolopacidae; genus Scolopax; species Scolopax mira. Next base: position 77,367 of record BJBW01002500.1, read on the forward strand.
CAGGTGCCCCCATCAGTGCTGCCGGGCAGCACTGGGCTCAGCCCCGGTGGCCCCCCCCTGGATGCCCTCTCCCCCTTCTTCAAGAAAAAAGCCCAGATCCTGGAGGTGCTGCGCAAGCTGGAGGAGACGGACCCACTGCTGGGGCCCCTCCCGGCCTCCCCTGGCTCCCCGGAGCCCTGCACCGCCCCAGACTGGCCCCCCTTCCCGCCGCGGGGGCCAGGGGCTGCCGGGGGGTGTCGGGGGGCCGAGGGTAGTCCCTGCTCCTCACCCGAGGATGCTGTGCCCCCGCGGGGGGCCCTGCTCAGCGCCTTGGCTGAGCGGCTGCTGCGAGGTGAGGGGGGGTGCTGCCGGCGCAATGGCGAAGCCCCCGGTGGGCCCCCCCGGCAGCGACATGGCGAGCACCCTGCTTTCCTGGGGCTCTGCGCCCTGGGCGAGGAGAGCATCGAGGGGGGATTCACTCCGCTCTCACCCGGGGGGGGCACCAACCCCCTGCCCTCGCCCCCAAAGGTGCTCAAGCTGCCGCTCCCCCCCGGGGGGGTGCACCTCAGCCCCCAGCTCACCCGCGCCTCCAAGATTCCCTGCCGCAGTGGCAACCCTGAGGCCTCACTGGCGCTCGGCTGCCGCTCCTCCCCTGACGCCCCCCCGGAGCCTGGTTCCCCTGAGCCCTCCACCTTCCTCACACCGTGCACCTTTGAGGTGGCTGAACAGCCCCCTGGTCCACTCAGAACCCCCGGCAGTGGCGAGCGGGTGGCCACCTCCCCCCCCAGCACCCGCCGTGGCACAGGGGGCTCAGCCCCCTCCCGCCGCCCCAACAAGAAGCCCCCCGAACCAGGCTACCTGCCCTTCAAGGAGCGACTGGCTGCCCTGGGCAAGCAGCGAGGGGCTGAGAGCCGTGAGCCCCCCGGCCCAGGGCAGCCCGAGAGAGGTCATGGGGCAGAGCCACGGCCCCCTCCTCGGGGGTGTTTGGGGGGCAGCCTGAAACACCCTGAGCCAGCACATGGTGGGGAGCCCCTGGCTCGGTGCTATTCCTCCGGCTCCATGGGCGAGCCCGGCAAGGTGGGGGGCAAGGGGCGCCCCACCAGCAGCAGGACCCCCTCACGGGCTCCCTTGGGGCCACCTGCCAAGGCCGCCCGCAGCCCCCACAGCAGCCCCACCAAGCTGCCCACCAAGGCAGGTGCCGGCAAAGCTGGGACACCGCGGGGCGAGGAGCTGGCTGGTGCCAAGGCAGCAGGGGTCCCCCACAAAGCCCCACTGGCTACCGAGCCCCCTGGCACGGGGCCGCCACCGGGTGCCGCCGGGCATTCAGCCATTGAGGAGAAGGTGATGAAAGGCATCGAGGAGAATGTGCTGCGGCTGCAGGGGCAGGAGCGGGCGCCGTCCGGTGAAGCCAAGGGCAAGGCGGCCAGTGGCTTGGCCAGCTGGTTCGGGCTGCGCCGCAGCAAGTTGCCAGCTCTGAGCCGTCGGGGTGACGGTGGCCGTGGCCGGGAGTGGGCCGGGACACCGGCTCCCCTGCGGCGGGAGGTCAAGTTGGCTGCCCGCAAGCTGGAAGCCGAGAGCCTTAACATCTCGAAGCTGATGGAGAAAGCAGAGGACCTGCGGAAGGCGCTGCGGGAGGAACACGCCTTCCTGCAGGGGCTGGCGCTGGAGAAGGGACGCCCCCGTGGGACCCCCCGTGGCTCTGGCCACCTCCCGGTGATGTATCAGGAGGTGACGGCTGAGACCTTCATGCAGCAGCTGCTCGACAGGTCAGCGGTGGCCATGGGGGGGGACGTCGGAAGGTGGTGAGTGCCCTCCCCCAGCCTGCCCTGACATGTCCTTGTCCCCAGGGTGGACGGGAAGGATGTGCCCTATGAGAGCCGCCTGGAGCACAAGCGGGAGCTGTGTGACCTCCGGCAGGCCCCCCCTGACACCAAAGACCCCCGGCTCTGCTGCCCACCCCGCAACGGCATTGTGGGCCACCTGCAGGAGCCTCCCGACAAGGTGAGGACCCTCTTCCCCCGTCACTACTGTGTGCCTTCTCCAGGGCAGGGGGACACCCCATGCCCGCTCACCCTTCCCCGCCCCGGCCACTGCAGGTGCCTGACGTAGGACTCCGGGATGAGCTGCCGTTGGACGAGAGCTTGTCCGAGACCGGGACATCGCAGCACTTTGCTGGTGAGGGGGTGCCCGGGGGGAGGAAATATTCGGGGAGGGCACCAGGGTGGCTCCTGCTGCTGATGCCCCTCCTCCTCGTGCCCGCAGCCTGCGGGTCACTGACGCGGACGCTGGACAGCGGGATTGGGACCTTCCCACCCCCCGACTATGGAGGGGTGCCAGCCAAAAGCACCCCCAAACCGCGGGGCCGCCCCGAGCTGCTGCCCGGGGCCATGCTGGTGCGCCCGCCCGCCATCACCAAAGTGCCGCGCAAGGCCCGGACGCTGGAACGGGAGGTGCCCAGTGCCGAGGAGCTGCTGGTGGCCAGTAAACACCGCAGCGCCCCGACGTGCCGCCCACTGGCCCCCCCCGGCCCCTGTGCCAGTCCCCAAGGTGGGTGTCCCACCCTGCTGCATGCCAGGCCCCTGCAGCCCTGCAAGGTGCACCAGGGATTGGCACCTGGTGGGGGATCGTGGGGGGCCCTGGAGGTAGCACTCACCTCTCCCCCACCCCACCCCCCCCAAGTTTTCCCTGTAGATGCAGGGGATGATGCTGGGAAGCCTTGGCACCTCCAACAGAGCAAGAATTGGACCTTCCCCAATGCCAAAGCCTGCAGTGCCACTGACCCCTTCCTCTGCCCCCCCACGGGGCTGGAGGGGCTGCATTGTCCAGCACTGGTAAGGTGGGGGATGGGGGGGGGAAAAGGGGTGGAGGTGGCGGTGGCTGTGGAACACACCCCACCCACCCCCTCCCACCACTAGCTCTGGGACATAATTGGCACTGGCAGGGAGTCGGGGGCACAGCAAGACCCCCCTCCCACTCCTCACCACCCTGTCCCTCCCCAGGCGCCTGTGTGCAGCCCTGCAGGGCATCGAGGGGCATCCCCAGAGGCCCCCCCCCCACTGCCCCCCACATTGAGCACCAGCAGCAGCCGGACCCCAAGCGCCTCGGATGTGGGGGATGAGGGGAGCACAGAGGCCCAGTCACAGGATGGGGGGCATGGCCCCCCCGGGCTGGAGCACTCGGAGTCACTCAGTGACTCCCTCTACGACAGCCTCTCCTCCTGCGGCAGCCAGGGCTGAGGCCCCCCCCCATCACACTCGCATGTCTTCCAGCCCCCCTGACCCCCCCAGTCCTGCTGCCCTCCCTTCCCTGATCCTGCTCCGGGGGTGCTGCCTGGGGCCAGGACGGGTCCCGGTGCCCCGTGTCCCCCCGCCCCATGCCTGGCTCTCTCCAATGGTGCTATCGCAGTGTACAGCCCCCACCCCTGGGTTTTTAACTGAATAAAGACACCCTCCCCAGGTTTATTTATATGTTTTTGTGCAGCTGCTGTTCTCTCTGCATTGGCTGCATCCTGCGGGGGGGGGCGGGGGGGGGAAGAGGCTCAATTCTGAACATTTTATTGAATGGCCCCAGCGGCAGCGGGAGGGGGAGAGTTTGGAATCAAAACTTGTTGGCCTCACTGGATGGCTTCGCTCAACTCCTTATTTTCTTTATTTGCTGTTATTTCTTGGCACTGGCGTGAGAGAGGGAGGCTCCACCACTGGGTTTGGCTTCCAGGGGTCCCACCAACCCACCACGGGCTGGCATGGCGGGGGGAGGTGCTGATGGCTGCGCTCTGGGCTGGGGGGAGGATAACACCCCAGTTGCCTGTGCTGGGCTGAAGTGGGGAGAAACCTCTCCAGAAAGCTCAGGTGTTGGCGTTGGTGGTAACCCCGAGGGAGGCAGGCTCGGGGGGGGGCTGGGCTGGGGAGTGAAGTCAGGGAGGGGGGGCTGTGGGGCCAAACGCCAGCAGGATGTGCAAGTGGGTTGGTTTCTAATAAAAAACCAACCAAACAAAAAAGCTAAATGAGAGAAAAAAGCCCACAAGGTGCGAAAGCTTCCGGGCTGCTTCTCATCAGCAGCAAAACACAACCCCTTTAATGAACCAGAGGAGGGACGGGGACAGGTGGGGACAGAGACTGGACGGGGACAGCTCCTCCACATTGGCCTTGAGCTGCTTCACTTCTTCTCCTTCTTCTTGTTCTGCAAGAGAAGAAGCAGCCGGTCACTGCCGGGTCCAGGGCCCCCACCCTCCTACCAACCGAGGGGCAGGTTTGTCCCCCACCCCAGGCCGTGCTGGGGGGATCCTCACCCACCTCAGTCATGCCCAGGATCAGCAGGAGCTTCCGGAAGATGTTGGCAAAGTCAATGAAGAGATCAATGCAATGCCTGTGGGGAGGGAGGGACGTGCTCAGGGGGGAGGGCTGACCCATGTGTGTCCCCCCCCCACCAGCCCCTGTCCCCAGCACCCACCAGATGTAATCCTTGTCCCCGTTCTCTGCCTTCTCGATGATGAGCTGCGTGTCAAAGAGCACGAAGCCACACATGATCATCAGCCCCAGGTAGAGGTTGGCCTGCAGGAGGTAGAGGGTACATTAGATGGGAACAGCCCCGTGTTGGCATCTGTCTGTCCGTCCATCCGTCTGTCCTCTGCGGGATCCCAGCAGATGGGAGGGGACTCACCGTAAGGAGCCAAATGGATCCCATAAAGGCATTAACCACAGAGGAGAGAAGCATCAGGGTGAGGCCGGAGAGCAGGAAACCTGCAGGGAGAGGGTAGGGAGTGAGGCCTAGCCCCCCCATAAGGTGCCCCCCGCCCCATGCAGGGAGCCCCCAGCCCCCCATGAATCCCCCCCCCAGGTTCCCTCACCTCCCAGGTAGAGGAAGCTGCGGCGCCGGGCATAAAGGGCGCTCAGCGAGAAGCAGGTGAAGATGGTGGCAGTGCCGAGGAAGGCGGTGGGGATGATGCTAGGAGAGAGGAGAGGTGGTGAATGGGGCCAGGGGGGCAGCAGGGGGCAGCTGCTGGAGGGGGGGGGAACATTTCTACCTGGGGTTGATGGAGATGCATATTTCCAGGAGGGGCCCCAGGTTGGTGCCTGGAAGGACAGAATAGGGTGTCACCGGAGCCACGTCAGAGCCAGTCGGTGCTGTGTTGGGGCCCTTGTCCCTCCCCAGGGCTCAGGACCCCACAGGATGCAGAAAGGTCCCTGGTGCCCACCTACCTATCAGGAAGGCAAAGCCAGCCAGCATCCCCAGCCTCTTCTGCTCTGTCTCCCGGCTGTGTGGGGTGGCTGTCAGCCAGACCATCAGCCCCAGGGCACCCAGGCCGGTCAGGAGGCTGAACTGTGGGGCAACAGGGAGGTGGGGGCCCAGCATCACCTCGCCAGAGCAGTGCGGGGGGAGGGATGTGAGTAGGGGGACCAGCCATGACACCCCAAAGACTCACCTGGAAGAGGTGGGTCACCAGATTGACGTAGGCCCCCACAGCCGCCACGAACATGCAGAGGGCGAAGGTGGCGTAGACCCTCTTCAGGTGTTCCTGGGTGGAGGCCGAGCTGCGCATGAGGAAGGTGGTGGTGAGGCTGATGCAGACCCCTATGAACCCCCAACTCAAGCTTGGCCTCCTCAAGGCGTTACTCACATGTGGGAGAACTTGAAGAGGGCATCAAAGTTGATATTTCGGTCAAAGACGTTCATGGTGCCAGGCTCGGAGTGGGCCCACTGGCCACTTCGCAGAGGATCAAGCTGCAAGATGAGAGGGGGGGGGGGGTGTAAGGGGGACGCCTTACGAGCTCCCAAAGCTCCTGTCACACAGCAGGGGAGCTGAGCGGGAGCCAAGGACCTGCCTGAACCCCACAGAGCGAGCGGCAGGAGCAGCGAGCTGCTCGGTTTCTGCTGCCTCAGGCATGTGGAGCCTCCTTGCCCAGCTGGTGCAAGTGTTGCGGGCTGTTGCGAGACCGGGGGCTGCCCCCAGGGAGGTCCCGACCCCATGAGAGCACTGCTGGCAGCTGGAAAGCGTCTTTGTGCCAGGCTACTATTAGTGCCCGTAATGACGTCCCCAGAGGAGGCTCCGCAGCATGAAGCTCCCTGCAGGGGAGGGCCTCCTCCTCCTCCTCCTCCTCTTCTGCCCCTTCCTGCTCTGCCCTCTCTGCCAGCCCCCAGGCTGGCTTGGCTGGTGCTGTTTGCCCTGGCACCTTGGAAGCCCAACCAGCCCAGCAAGTGGCACGAGCCACCTGTCCCCAAGGGGCAGACCCCCATCAGGTTGGGGTCTCCTCCTGCCCCACTGGCACAGACCACTGTGCCCACTGCCTTTATCCTGGGCTGCACTGGTTTTTTTCCCAGCACTGGGACAGCAAAGGATTGATTGTCACTGGGCTGGTGCCACCATGCCAATAGGGACCTCCTGGCTTGGCCCCACAGCAGACAGTGGGTCTGAAAAGGCGGTTGCCGCCCCACAGCCTCACTGGGGTTTGCGCAAAGGCCACAGGGAACCTGCCTCTGCGTGGGGTGCTGAGGCTGCAGAGTGTGTGACAGTGAGTTTCGTCAGGCAGGGCCCGTGCTTCTCGCGGGGACAGCGTTGGGTCACGGCTCTTGGGAGAGCAGAAGGCCCTGGGCCTCCCAGGGAGCTGGGCCAGAAGCCTTTTCCCCGTTGCGAGGGGCTGAGATGGGGCTGGAGCCGTTTCGGTTTCACTGGTGACGTCCCTGGTTGGTGGCCCGAGGGTGGCTGCTGTCAATGGATAACCGGGCCTGTGGCTGTTGGGCGACCTTTACTCACCAGCGCCTGCGCCCAGCCCCGGGCCCAGCGCTGTCTCCGGGGCCACCGGCAACAGCCCCTTCCCCCGTGCGTGCCTCCGAGGGGGCTCCCGCCGGCTCCCCCCCCCCCCAACCAGACGATGCCACCAGGAGGGCCGGACCCGCCTGTAACCCCCACCGCCAGCAAGGCCTGCTGGGGGGCAGGGCCTGTCCCCACCGCGAGTAAGGCCTCATGGGGGTGCAAGAGGCGATCGGCCCCCCCCGGGGTGAGGCCTGCTGGGGGGGGCAGGAACCGACAGGGCTCCCCGGGGTGAGGCCTACGCGGGGGGAAGGAGCCGTCAGCGCCGCCCAGAGCGAGGCCTACGGGGGTGGCGAGGGCTGCCTGGGCCCCGCAGCCGCCGCGAGGGCCCCGAGGTGCGGCAGAGCGCCGCACGGCCCAACCCCCCCCTCTCCCCCGCCGCCGCCGCCGCGCCCCCCGTCCCTCACCTGCGCGGCGCTCCGCCGTCCGTGCCAGGCCGCCGCCGGTCCCCACTGCGCCACGCCCCCCGGCCCTCATTGGTGAACTTGCCGCGCAGGCCCGCCCTCAGACTCTTTCTATTGGTCTGCCGCCATCGCTCGGGCGGGGCTTGGCGAGGTGGGGTTGGCCAGGCGCTCCCTCCCCCGCACAGAAGCGCGACGCTCATTGGCTGTTGCAGTCCGGGTCCGGCCAACGGGCGCCTCCCGCTCGTTTCCTGCTCTTGGGCGCCCCCTGGTGGCGCTGCCGCCGCCCGTTACCCGTTGGCGCCCCCTGGCGGCTCCCGGCGGGAGGGGAGGGGCGGGGCGGGGCGGGGCGGGGCGGGACCGGGAGGGACCGGGAGGTGGCGGCGGCGGCCGGACGCGCCGGGCTGAGCCTCCCCCGCCGCCCCCCGGTGCCTGGGCCGGGGATGGGGAACGTCGAGAGCGCGGACGGGGAGGCGCTGCCCCGGGGCCCGGGCACGGCGGCGGTGGCGGCCCCGGGGGGCCCCGGGCTGCTCGGGCCGGGCAAGATGCCGATGCCGGAGCCCTTAGAGCTGGAGGAGCGCTTCGCCCTCGTGCTGGTGAGAGACCGACCCCCGCCGCGCCCCCGCCCGCCCGCCTCGCCCCCGCCTGTCTGTCGTTGCTCCCCTCCGGTTCCCGGTGCGCCCCTCCGGGGCGCTTCCCCCGTGTTCCGCCACTCCTCCATCTGCGCCTCCTCCGAGTCCCGCTGCGCCCCTCTGGTCCGTCCCTACCTAATACCCCTCCCGGGCCAGACGCGTCCTGCCGCCGCGCTCCCCTCCCGGCGTCCCGGCACCGGCGGGGACGGCACCGGCGCCCGCGGGGCCGAAGAGCGGCTGCGGGGCTGGGGGCAGCCCCGGGGGATGGGCGTACTGGGACAGCCTCCGGGGATGACGCCACTCTCGGTGCCACCGGGACTTTTTGACCCGGGAAAGTCCCAGCGGGGGGGGCCCCGCGACTCCCCCGGGGGTGCGGGTGCGGGTGCGGGTGCCCTGCGCGTTCCCCGCTCTGCCATCACGGCCAGGGCGGTGGCCTTCCCGCAGTGGCCACTGGCCAAGGGCTCCATGCTGTCCTGTGGCCAAGGCTGAGCAGTGACCCAGTACCCACGCCTTCATCCCCGTGCCCTCGGGGGCTACTGGTGCCACCACGTCCCACCTCTCGGTGCAGTGGGGTGGCCCCTCTGCAGTGCTGGCGCGGGGCTGCCTTTCTTTGGGGCCACTACTGGACACCACGGACTGTGACACCAGGGCACATGGCCCCCGCTGGCCCGGGGGTGGCTGTAGCCAGCGGAAGCTGCGTCTGGGCAGGAAATACCAAGCGTGGCCCCATGGGGCTCTGGGAGCCAGAACGGAGGGGGACTGGGGGACACCAGGACCCCCGGTGAGTGGCACCTGCCAGTGGGGCTGTTGCCTGTTCCCGCATCCCACGCAGGGCGGATGTGGCAGCCGGTCCCCGCAGGGCCGGTGGCAGCGGGGGATGCGTCCTGCCGGCCGACACTGGGTGAGGGGGTGGATTTTGGGGGTGATGGCACCCGAGGTTCCTCCGATGCTGCCACCCCCAAAATCTGTTCCCTCCTCCCCCCGGTGTTGGTGTTGCCTGGTGCCATCCCGGCTACTGCCGTAGAGGAAAATACTTCATCATGGGACGGGGCTGTGGTGCCGGTGGCCCCCGAAGGGGCAGAATCGGTCCCCGCGTGTCCCCCAACCCCCTGGTAGCCCCTGCTTCCTTGGGGGGGGTCTTAGTCCTGGGCCAGCTGGGGGGGTGGTCCCTGGTGGGGGGCGGTAGCGGAGGAAGTGCGGGCCCAGGAGAGGCTCCGCTCCTGCCACAAAGGCAGGAAGCCGAGCGGCGGGAACGCCAGCAAGGGCGGCTGCACTTCAAAGCCCCCCCAGTGCCCCCCACCCCCTCCTGGGGCCTCCTTGTGTCTCCCCACCCCCAACCCCACCCATGCCACCTCTGTCCTGGGGATGTCCCCGTGATTTTGCTCTTGGCCACGGTGTCCAAATAATCCTGGCCCCATGGGGAGGGAGGCACCGTACCCATCCCCAGGGCAATTTTGGGTGTTCCCCATCCTAGTGGTGACATCCCTGCTCCTGTGGGACTATGTCTGCCTACCCGCCCCCCCCGGGGGTGCGCGACCTCGCCCAGGCTCTGTCCTGGTTTCCTGTGGCTCTGCGGGGCTGGGGTGACCAGAGGAGGGATAATTTTAGCTTCCATGGGATGGGTGGAGTGTCGGCAGCTCTCGGCTGCAGCGGTGGCTGGATCCTGCTGGCGGTGCTGCCTGTGGCGTCGCCTGCTGGGGTGGCATCGCCTGCTGGGGTGGCATCGCCTGCTGGGGTGGCATCACCTGCCAGGGCAGCCCCGAGCCTGTGACCATCCTATATCCCCAGTTTCCCCTGTGGCATCCCATTTGTGTCCATGGTGACACTGGTGGCCCAGGCTGCATCCTGTCCCCAGGGTTCCCCCCAGTGATGCCCAGCGCCCCGGTGAGCCGGGCTTCACGCTGCGGTTGGGGAGCGGAGGCTGCGGTTTGCTGGCGAGGAAGCGGGCGCAGACAGGAAGGACGCCTTGGCACTGGAGAGATTTGGTGCTGGCACGTGGCACTGACGTCCCGGTGCCACACACATGGCCCCATGTCCACTAGTGCTTCCCAGTGCTGGGGACGCTGGCCACGGCATAGGGGGCGGACCCTGGCTGTGCTGTGGGACTGGGTGCTCAAGGGGGAGCAGTGTCCCCGTGTCCCTCAGGGTGAGACCCCCCCATCTGCCCACAGAGCTCCATGAACCTGCCCCCGGACAAAGCCCGGCTCCTGCGCCAGTATGACAACGAGAAGAAGTGGGACCTCATCTGCGACCAGGTGAGGGGCTTGGGGTGTCGTGGGGGGGTCCTGGCAGGGGGCTGTGCTGCCATGCTGTTGTCACCAACCGCTCCGTCCCCTCCCAGGAGCGGTTCCAGGTGAAGAGCCCCCCCCACACCTACATCCAGAAGCTGCGCAGCTTCTTGGAGCCAGGCGTCACGCGGAAGGTGAGGGGCTGAGAGGGGTCGGGGGGGATAGGGGGGACTGGGAGGGAGATTGGGGGTCTTGGGGGGGGAGGGGGGGGGCATGGCTCAGCTTCGCTCTGCCTCCAGAAGTTCAGGAGGAGGGTGCAGGAGTCAACCAAAGTCCTGCGTGAGCTGGAGATCAGCCTGAGGACGAACCACATCGGGTGAGCACAGCATCCTGGGGAGGAGGGGGTTCCTGGGGGAGGTTGTGGGGTCCTGGGACCAGCCCAATCGCAGCTGCAGGGGAAGTCGGAGGTGCTGCAGGAACTGGGCCGGTTCCTGCCCGGGCCGGGGCTGGCAGCAGGCAGGTCCCGGGGGCGGATGCCGCGGGCGGATGGGCCGGCAATGACGCCCTGCGTGAGGCAGCACAGCCAGATCCCGCCTGGCTCCTCCCGGCACTGGGGGGGCTCAACACTGTCCCCAAACTGGTGGCACCAGCGGCTCATCCCCTCCGGCATCCGGGGGTTGCTCCGGAGCTGCGCAAGGGTGGCTGGAGAGACCGTTACTGGGGTGTTACTGGGGATGATGGGGATGTCACCAGTGGGTGCCCAGTGGTGCGGTCGTGCCCGCGTGCTGGGGACAGCTCGTACACGTGCCCGGCTGTCCCCCGCCGCCGGCCTCATCGCAGCCGCGCTGTTCGGCTCTTCCCCACCCGCCGCCTGAAAATAGCAGCAGCCGGAGACAGGAAACGGGCTGGGGCGAGGGGCTGGCGGCGGCAGGAAAAGGATGGCCGTGGGCCCCCCCTCCGGCTCCCGCTGCCTGATGCACCGCCCCCAGCCCGGGCAGGCCTGCGGGCAGAGGCACGCACAGGGACTCCTGGGCTGTGTACCCACCCCCTGCCCTCACAGTGCTCCTGTGTGTACCCCCCCGTCTCCATGCACACTACCCCCTTCCTGCTCACCCGCCCTCCCAGTGCAAGCACCCCCCCCTTGTGCACCCCTGGCCCGTGCAAACAGTTCCTCTCCCTGTGCACCCCCCTCCACACACATCCCCTGCACCTCCCTGCACCCCTCCTGCCATCTGCACCCTCATGTGCCCCCCACCCCCAAGGGACATCCCCCCCCTCATGTGCCCCCCATGCACATGCACACCCCATACACACTATGTGCACCCCACATGTGCCCGGCCCCCCCAGCACCTCCACCCCGGAGTGCCTGGGGCTGGGCTGGGGGCGCAGCTTCTCACCTTGCCCCAGGGGCGAGCCCTGCAGCTGGCAGATAAAGCCTCCCTGGCGCTGGCACCGGCGATAGCGGAGGTGCTGCAACTGCCACCAGAGCCCTGAGACGCTCCCGCTGTCCCTTCCCCACCCCTGCACCGGGCTGGGGGTCCCTACAGGGATGTGTGTGTGTGTGTTTCAAACCAAGAGGGGAAGGCCCTGGCTCCTGCAGGCCCTGACGGGTGGCTGGTGCTGTAGGTGGGTGCGCGAGTTCCTCAATGACGAGAACAAGGGGTTGGACGTGCTGGTGAACTACCTGTCCTTTGCACAGTGCACTGTCATGTGAGTAGGGTGCTGGGGGGCCCTGGGGTGCAGGGGGAGGTGTCTCTTGATGATCCCAGCAGGGGGGGCTGGGATGTGGAGGGTCCTCATGCCCCATGGCAGCTCCCTGCTGTGGGCAGCTGATACTATTGGGACCCTTATCGGCACTGGCAGCCTGGCCGGCACACAGGGACCCGCCTGCCGCGGGGTCCCGAGGAACACAGGGATGCTCAGTGTCCCCTCCTGCCTGCCCGGGCTGGGGACGGGGGTCCCAGGGCCACCCTCGCGCCTCTCCCTGCCATGCTGCTGCCCGGCTGCCACCCGCTTCAGCGCTTGCCGTGGTGGCTGTGTCGCTCCGCGCCGACGCTGTGTGTCCCCCCCGCTCTGCCACACGCGTGTCCCACCCAGGTTGGATTTTGAGGGCCTGGAAGGCGGTGAGGATGGTGCGCTGGAGAAGCTGCGCGCCTGGAGCAGGTCCATCGAGGATCTGCAGCATCCCAGCGCCCTGCCCTTCGCCAGCAGCCTGGCCCGCTCTGCCCGCCAGACCGCCCTACGGTAGGTACCCGCTGCCCCCCCGGTATGGCCCCCGCCGCTGCCCTGGTCTGTTGACTCCCGCCGGCCACGGCTGCGTTGAAATCTGACGCAGTGTGTGCCAGGCTGTGTCCCATGGTGTAGGCCATGCCATTGTGTCCTGGGCCATGCCATCGTGTGCTGTGCACAATCCTGCCATGGTGTATGCCGTGTCACGGTGCAGGCTGTGTGCCCACTGCCTTGCAGTGCGTGCTCTGCCACGTGCTGTCCTGGCGTGTGCCAGGCTGTATACCGTCCTGCCGTGGCGTGTGCCATACCGTCTCGCCCTGTGCCATTGCACAGTCATGGTTGTGTGCCAATACCATTGTACTCAGTGCCATGCTCCGTCCTGCCACGGCATGTGTCATCGTGCTGTGTGCCATGCCAAGCACCAACCTGCTGTGGTGCATGCCATGCCATCGTGCCCTGTGCCATTGCACAGTTGTGTTATGGTGTGTGCCATGCCATCGTGCCCTGTGCCATGCAAAATCCTGCTGTGGTGCGTGCCAGGCCATGCGCTGTCCTGCCTGTGCTGTGTGCCGTGCACCATCCTGCCCAGTGCCATGCCTCGCCTGTGGTGCATACTGTGCTATGTACCACCCTGCCCTGTGGGTTGTGCACCATCCTGCCTGTGTGCTGTGCACCATCGTGTGCACAGCATGTGCCAGCTGCCCCGTGGTGCTCCCCCAGCACCTCCCTTGCACCGCTGTGGCTGTGCCACGGCCCCGTGCAAACACATCCCGTGCTGCCCCGTGTGCCGTGTCCCATCCTGCCCCTTGTGCGCAATCCCCTGCCCACCTGTAGCAGCTCCGTGCTGCTGCCCCCGTCCTGCCCGACCCGCTGCCATGCTGCCTGTGCTCGACCACACTCTGCCTCTGCGCCCCGCGCCACGGGGTAACGTGCCCCATCTCTGCTTCCAGGGCTGGGTCCCCCCCTTCTCTGGCTGCGCTCTCTCTCTCTCTCCTCTGTGCCCGCCTCGCCGCTCGCCCGCCGGGTAAGTACCGGCTGCCCGGGGCCGGCTCTGGCACTTGCAGCGGCTTCGCTCCGCGTCTCCACTGGCCTCTGTTCCTCTCACCTCTCTGGCCGCTTCTCTCTGCCTCTGCCCCTCCGAAAACCCCACTGTCCCTATGCTGTCCCCACCCCGGTCCCCATTGTGGCCCCCGTGGTGGGGACGGTTCCCGCCCAGGCGAGCGCTGGCAGTGCAGCACCGGTGGAGCGAGGGTCCCGCTCACCGGCACCCTGTGTCCCCCCCAGTTACGGCACGCTGCCGAGCCGCAGGGCGCTGAAGAACTCGCGCCTGGTGAGCCAGAAGGACGATGTCCACCTCTGCATCATGTGTCTCCGAGCCATCATGAACTACCAGGTACTGCTGTCCCGGGGCAGGGACACACAGCGGTCCCAGCGCAGCAGCGCTGCTGACCCTGTCCCTGCTCTGTCCCCTGCAGTATGGCTTCAACCTGGTCATGTCCCATCCCCACGCTGTCAATGAGATTGCCCTGAGCCTCAATAACAAGAACCCGAGGTAAGGGGGGGATCTGGCAGGAGGGGGGTCCCCAGCGGCCGCCGGGGGTGACAGTGACAGTGCTGGTGCTGCTCTGCCCCAGGACGAAGGCGCTGGTGCTGGAGCTGCTGGCGGCCGTCTGCCTGGTGCGGGGTGGCCACGAGATCATCCTGGCGGCCTTCGACAACTTCAAGGAGGTACAAGGGGGGGAGTGGGGGCAGCAGGACCAGACTGGGATTAGGGGACTGGAGGCCAGGGGATGGGGGCCAGGGGTGGGAGGGTCCAAGCCAGATTAACCCCACGTCTGCGGCTTGCTCAGGTCTGCAAGGAGAAGCACCGCTTCGAGCGGCTGATGGACTATTTCCGCAACGAGGACAGCAGCATCGACTTCATGGTGAGATGTCCAGTTGTGGATGAGGGGGAGAGTCTTGGGGACACCAGGGGGTGCTGCTGGGGGGTCTCCTGGTAACCCCAGTCCTGCCTGCAGGTCGCCTGCATGCAGTTCATCAACATCGTGGTCCACTCGGTGGAGGACATGAACTTCCGTGTCCATCTCCAGTATGAGTTCACCAAACTGGGGCTGGAGGAGTTCCTACAGGTACGGGGGGTTGGGGGCCGGGGAGCGCTGCCCCAAGGAGCACCCCTGTCCCTGACTCCCACCCAATACCCACAGAAGTCAAGGCACACAGAGAGTGAGAAGCTGCAGGTGCAGATCCAGGCGTACCTGGACAATGTCTTTGATGTGGGGGGGCTGCTGGAAGATGCTGAGACCAAGAATGTGGCCCTGGAGAAGGTGGAGGAGCTGGAGGAACATCTGTCCCACGTATGTGAGCACAGGAGGACATGGGGATGCTCCTCACCGGGTCCTGGGGCATCCTCTCCCAGGGTCTGCCTTTGCCCCTGGGGAGGCTGATGGTGATATGGGGGAGGGTTCCGAAGCCGGTGTCACAGCCCCATTCCCCCCCCGCAGCTGACGGAGAAGCTGCTGGACCTGGAGAACGAGAACATGATGCGGGTGGCAGAGCTGGAGAAGCAGCTGCTGCAGCGGGAGAAAGAGCTGGAGGTGGTGAAGGTGCGTGGAGGGGGCCATGGGGGCCATGCAGGATGCGGCAGGGTCCTGGCTTCCCCCCTCCCCTCCCCCCCCCCCAATCCTGACGCTCACTGTCCGTAGGAGACCTATGAGCACACGAGCCACCAGGTCCACACACTGCGGCGAATGATCAAGGAGAAGGATGAGGCTTTCCGGCGGTGCTACAGCTCCGAGCCGCCCCCTAGACCAGGCAGCGAGCCCCCTCCCCAGCCCGAGCTTGAGCCCCTGGAGGAGGCCCTGCAACTCCCTGTCCTGCCCCCTGTGGAGGCTGCACCCCCGCCACCCCCACCCCCACCTCCCCTGCCGCCTCCCGCACCCCCGCTCCCAGGTGAGGATGGGGGGGTCTCCACAGCTCCTCAGGGCACCCCCAGGACGGGCTGGAGCTCCCAGCAGGGGGTGTCCTGGTGCTGGGCCACTCCCAAGGCTGGGGGTGGACCCAGAATGGGGCTGTCGCTGCTGGGTCAGTCTCACCCCGTCGTCCTTCTGCAGGCAAGTGCCCCCCAGCCCCACCACTGCCTGGGGCTTCACCCTCCATTGCCCTCACTGTCGGGCTCTCAGGTAGGTGGCAAGGGCATGGGGACAGGGAGGGCATGGGGTCCACGGGCACAGGGACAGAGAGGGGGTGGTGGGGACCGTGAGGATGGGGACAGTGCACAGACCATGGGGATAGGGACAAGGAGGGCATGGGGATCTACTGGATGGAGACAGAGGGTGCAGGAATCATGGGGATGGTGCAGGGACCATGGGATGGGGACAGAGAAGGTGTAGGGACCATGGGGTTGGGGACAGAGAGAGTGCAGGGACAGTGGGGAGAGAGGATGAAGGAAGGGGAAGAGTTGTGGGTGCCAGGGTATTGGGGTTGCAATGACCAAGGCCCAGATGCAAGGACTGTGACGCAGGGATGGGGTGCCCCAGGGGGTGGTGGCAGCTTGAGACCGATGCAACAGGTTTGGGTGGCTCAGGGTGGGCACAGGATGTGTACCCCTGCCCTGGTGGGGGTTGAGCCGCCTCCTGCCCCGCTGACAGCTATCCGGATCAAGAAGCCCATCAAGACCAAGTTCCGACTGCCTGTCTTCAACTGGACGGCGCTGAAGCCCAACCAGATCAGCGGGACGGTGTTCAGCGAGCTGGACGATGAGCGCGTGCTGGAGGTGAGCCTGGGACCCTGCCCGAGTGGCTGGGTGGCCACTGCCACGGCTGCTACCACCTCTCATCCCACCAGGATCTGGATCTGGAGCACTTTGAAGAGCTCTTCAAGACAAAGGCACAGGGTCCGGCTCTCGACCTCGTCTGTGCCAAGAACAAAGGGTCACAGAAGGTGGCCAGCAAGGTGACACTGCTGGAGGCCAACCGGGCAAAGAACCTGGCCATCACCCTGCGCAAGGCGGGCCGCAGTGCCGAGGAGATCTGCAGGGCCATCCACATGTACGTGCCCCTGCTCTGGGGGGCTGGCTGGGGTGGGGGAAGTCCCTGGCAGCGTGCAAGGGTGGTGGTGGGGGTTCAAGGAGGGGCTGGCTGGGTGCAGAGGGGTTATTTGGGGTGCAGTGGGTCCATACAGGGTGCAGGAGGTGTGGGTTTGGTCTGCAGTGGGGCCAGGCAGGGTGCGGGGGGAGTGTTTGGAGGGCATGGGGTCCAGCCAGGGGGCGGGGGCTGGCTAGGATGCAATGGGGCAGAAGCAGCGTGGCTGGCTGGGGTGCAGTGGGTCCAGGGAGGGAGCAGAGGGGGGTTGTGTTTGGGAGCAGGGTGCAGCGAAGGTGTTTGGGGTGCAGAGAGCCCGGGCAGGGTTCAGGGGTCCAGGCAAGGTTTGGCGCTGCAGGGGGGGGTCCGGCCAGGGCGCAGCGGGGAGCCGGTCCCCAACGGTGCGGGCGCGGGGCAGGTTCGACCTGGCGACATTGCCAGTGGATTTCGTGGAGTGCCTGATGCGGTTCCTGCCAACGGAGGCGGAGGTGAAGGCGCTGCGACAGTACGAGCGGGAGCGCAAGCCCCTGGAGGAGCTGGCGGACGAGGACCGGTTCATGCTGCAGTTCAGCAAAGTGGAGCGGCTGCCCCAGCGCATGGCCATCATGGCCTTCCTCGGCAACTTCGCCGAAAACCTCCAGATGCTGACGCCGGTACGGAGCCGGGGGCAGGAGGAGAATACACCCGAGCAAGGGTGGCTGGACCCTGTGCCCCAGCTGAGCGCCCCCCCTTCCTCCCTGTCCTGTCCCCCTGCAGCAGCTCAACGCCATCATTGCAGCCTCGGCCTCTGTCAAGTCTTCCCAGAAGCTGAAGCGCATGTTGGAGGTGAGTGCCGGGATGTGGGGACACACTGAGCTGGAGTCCTGCCCTCTGTCCTCAGCGTAGGTGGGCGGGCAGGGTCCCGTGGGGACCTCGTTCCTCCTTGACCCCCACCCCCCTCCAATCCCCTGTGCTTTTCCCCTGCAGATCATCTTGGCTCTGGGCAACTACATGAACAGCAGCAAACGCGGCGCTGTCTATGGCTTCAAACTGCAGAGCCTGGACCTGGTGGGGGCAGCCCCAGATCCCCTCTGCATCTCCCCAGGAACGCGTGGGATCCCAAGGGTCCCATCCCACGGTCCTGATTCCCTTCCCTCCCTGCCCCCAAAATCATTCTGCAGCTCCTGGACACCAAGTCAACGGACAGAAAGATGACGCTGCTGCATTTCATCGCGCTGACGGTGCGGGAGAAGTACCCTGAGCTGGCAACCTTCTGGCAGGAGCTGCACTTCGTGGAGAAGGCAGCCGCAGGTGCTCCCCCTGTGCCCGCACCCCTATCTCAGCCTTCCCTGGGGCTGTGGGTCCCCTGACCTGTGTCCCCCCACCCCGTCCCCATCCCCACAGTGTCCTTGGAGAATGTGCTGCTGGATGTGAAGGAGCTGGGCCGGGGGATGGAGCTGCTGCGGCGGGAGTGCGGGCTGCACGAGAGCAGCATCCTGCGTGCCTTCCTGGCTGGCAGCGAGGGGAAGCTGGAGCGGCTGCAGAAGGACGCACAGACGGCGGAGGTGAGGGCTGTGGGGTGGCTGCACCTCGCATGGCCCCCACACACGCCGTGGCATGCACACCTGGCTTCGGGCAGCTCTTGTGCACACCTTAGCACACTACTTGTGCATGCCTTGCTTTGCATGGCCCTCATCTGCCCCTCGCTTTTCACACTCCTCAGGCATGCCTTGCCATACACGGCTTGCTTTGCACAGCTCTTGTGCACAGAGTGTGCCTTTCACACTCCTTGTCCATGCCTGGCTTTTCATGGCCCTTGTGCATGCACTGCTCTGCACAGTCCTTGTGTGCAAGGCACACACAGCTTGCTTTGCATGCTCCTTGTGCACGCCTTCCCTTGCACAGCCGTCACCCACACCTTGCTTTGCACGTTCCTTGTGCATTTTTGTCTTGCTTTGTACAGTCCTTGCACACACCTTGTCACGCACACCTTCTCACATTCCTTGGGCATGCTTTGCTTTTCACAGCCCTTGCTTTGCACACTCCTCAAGCACACCTGTCTTGCTTTGCATGCTGTATGTGCGTGCCTTGATTTGCACAGTCCTCGTGCGTGTCTTGTCACACACACCTTACTTTGCAAGCTCTTTGTCCGTGCCTTGTTCTGCGTGCTCCTCGTGCATGCCTTGTTTTGCACAGCCCTTGTGCAAGTCTTGCTTTGCACACTCCTCTGCACATCATGCCTTGCTTTGCATGTTCCTCATGCACACCTTGCCTTGCACACCCCTTGTGCTGGGGAGGTGCAAGAAGCACAGCCCATGGGTGACAGCCCCATCCCTTCTCACAGGACGCCTACAACACTGTGGTGCGGTATTTTGGTGAGAGCCCCAAGACCACCCCCCCATCCGTCTTCTTCCCGGTCTTTGTCCGGTTCATCCGCTCCTACAAGGTGAGGTGGGGCTGGGAAGGGACAGGCTGGGGGGGTGGTGACACCAGTGACAAATGGGGTGAGGTGACACCAACGGCTCCCACTGCCCTGGCAGGATGCAGAGCAGGAGAACGAGACACGCAAGAAGCAGGAGGAGGTGATGCGAGAGAAGCTGCTGGCGCAGGAGGCCAAGAAGCAGGAGAAGGTGGGCACGTGCTTGGGCAAAGGCTTGGGGGGGTGGAGGGAAAGATGACACAGAGGGGGACACCCATATCCCCAACCTGTGTCCCCCACGCCTCCCCTGCAGCGGAACAAGTGGCAGCAGCAGGAACTGATCGCAGAGCTGCGGCGGCGCCAAGCCAAGGACCATCGCCCCGTCTATGAGGGCAAGGACGGCACCATCGAGGACATCATCACCGGTATGGCCCCTGACCCGCCCCAGCCCTGACCCCTGGGTCCTGCCACCGTGCGGGGAATGATGTCTCCCTGTCATCCCCCCCCCCCGACGGTGCCCCCGTGCAGCGCTGAAGAGCGTCCCCTTCACGGCCCGCACCGCCAAGCGGGGCTCGCGCTTCTTCTGCGACCCGTCCCACCATGACGAGTCCAACTGTTAGCCCCCAGGTACCTCCTGCATGCCGGGACCCCCAGATCCTCCCCAGCCCTGCATGCCCCCTTCTGCATGCTCCCTCCCCGCATGCTGTCACCCTGGGGTGCCCAGCACCCCCCAGCCCCTCAGAGCGGAGCAGGGTCCCGGCCCAGGATCCTGGTGCAAGGCTGGGTCCCAGCACTGGATCCCGGCACAGGGTCCTGGTGCAAGGCCAGGTCCTGGCACTGGATCCCTGTGCAAGGCTGGGTTTCCAGCATGGGTTTTTTGATGCAGCGCAGGGTCCCAGTGCATGACTGGATCCCAGCACAGGATCCCAACATGAGGGCGGATCCCAGTGAGGGTGGATCCCAGTGAGGGTCCTGGTGCAAGACTGGGTTACCAGCACTAGGGGGGGGTCTTTGGTGCAGCATGGGGTCCCAGTGCAACAGTGGATCCCAGCA
>BJBW01002500.1:97207-114215 GCA_004320125.1 Scolopax mira
TGGATCCCAGCAGGGGATCCTGATACATTACTAGGTCCCAGGGCAGGGTCCCAGTGCACTAGTTGATCCCAGCATGGGATCCCAGTGCACTACTGGATCCCAGTCTGGGGTCCCAATGTGGGGCTGCCTGGAGCTCTGGCCCCAAGCTGCCTCAGCCCTGATGGGGTCATGCAGGACCGTCCCCAGGCCCAGGGGCTGCCCTGACACTGTCCCTTCCGTCCCACAGCCCGCAGGTGGAGCCGCCTGTAGCCGAGTGAGAGTAAGGACCATGGTTGGGGGGGGGGGGGGGGGGGGGGGGGGGGGGGGCAGGCAGCAGGGGCCTGGCTGCCTCAGTTTCCCCTTCTCACGCCACTCTGCCCCACAGGTCCGAGGGGAGGATGCTCTCCTGCCCCCAGCACTGTGCAGGGACATCCTGTGCCACCGTCCTTGCCTGGGCTCGCAGGTGGCATCCCCGTCCCCAAACCCGGGGCAGGGAGGTGGGGAGAGGTGCGTGGCCTGAACCCCCCCTCTCTGCCCGTCTGCCCACAGCAGAAACCAAACCCTGCGGTGAGGGCCCAGTGGCTGTGGCTGACCCACAGGGTGTCCCCTCCCCATTGGGGTCCCCATGGGGCGTCACTGCCCCAGAGCCACTGTCCCACTGCAGGGACCACGGGGCTCCCCCCCAACCCCGCGCTCGTCACTTTGACCACTGATATGAACACTAATTGCCAAAAAAAAAAAGGGACCAAAGCCAGGCCGGGGTGGGGGGTGGCTGTATGTTGTCCCCTGCCCCAACCCCCCCCAGTGACTTTTTGTACATGTGAAATATATGGAGTCTTTTACATCACCACTGTGTGCCTTGGGGGGGAAGCAGGGGGGTGTCAGATGAGAGGGGACCCTGCACCCCCCCCACCTCTCCAATGCCAAGGGTGGGGGGGTCCTCTTCTCTGGAGATCTTCAAGACCTGCCTGGAGTGATGTGCCCCAGGGTTCCTGCTCTGGCAGGGGAGGGGGACTGGATGGTCTCTAGAGGTTCCTCCCAACTCTGACAATTCCATGATTCCATGATTTGCTGAGGGGTGGGGAGAGGCACCCGTCTGCAGGGACCAGACCCTTAAGCAGGACTTTGCAGCAGCATTATTAAACTTGCAGGATTAAGGGAGGGGGGGCACTGTGGGGGGTGGAAGCCCTCCCCCACATCACCAGCCCCTTCACCCCGGGGGTGGGGTTGCCCCAGTTTACCCCACTGCTGGCAGCTGCGGGGAATTGGAAGCAGCTTAGGGCTGGGGAGGGGGGGGACTACAGGACTGCTGGAGGGGCAGGATTTGTCCCCAGGAGCAACGAGGGAGGAGGGAGGGGGTGCAGGATGGGCCCGTAGGACCCCCCCCTCCCCACCTTGAGCAGGGGGGTTGGGGCAGGGTGCAGTTAGTGTATCTCTGCCAGTGGGGCTGGCGGGGAGGGGGGTGCAGTCGCCGTGTCCTAAGGGAAGGGCAGTTTGGGGTGGCAGGTTGCAAGTCTGGCCTCTCTTATTGGGGTACAAGGGGCAGGGAGTGGCCCTAGACACCCCCCCCCACCTCCAGCACAGTGGGGCAGGATGCAGCCCCCCCTCTCCCCCCAGAGTGAGGCTGTTCCCTGGGCTCCCGCCCCGCACCTGCCCCGGGATTAGCCCTGGAACAGGGAATAAAAATTTGCCCTAATCGTCTCCGGAGGATTTCCCAGCACTGCCACACCCAGGGCCGCAGCCAGCCCCGGCCCCCACCCCAGCCCCCACCCCAGCTCCACTGGCCCCGTTAACCCCTCCATACAAACCAGGGAGACCGCAGTCCCCAGCTCCTTCCCGCTCTGTCCCCAAAAGTGCCATCGAAGATGCTGCAGGCAAAGATGCTGCTGTCCATCCGTCTGTCTGTCTCTCCATCCGCTGGGCTGGGGCCAGTCCCTACACCCTCTCAGTAGCCCCCTCGGCCTCCCGGGCCAGTTGCTGCTCCTGTGCTGGGGGGGCTGCCAGGCTCTCTGCCTGCAGCAGCAAGTTGCAGCTGAGGAAGATGACGGTGAAGGCGATGGTGAGGCAGAGCACCAGGACGATGGCCACTTGGGCAGCCTCGGCCACCCGCAGGTTCCCCCAGGCCCTGGCCTGTGCGCTGGTGTTCATCTCCTCCTCCTCCTCCTCCTCCTCCTCCTCTTCCTCCCAGGAGCAGAATGTGGGCGTGTAGGGTGGTGGTGGGTCGGTGACAGACAGGGAGGGTTTAAGTGATGTCAGGGACCGTCGGAGCCACCCACATGGCCCCCCCTCACTCTTGCCCAGAAGCTGGATGTTCCCCCCACCCCCCAGGCAGGGGAAGCAGCTTTGCCCCCTCTGTGGTGCTGTGGAGGGGTGCAGAGTCCTGCACGGAATGGGGACCGCCCTGTACCCTCCCCTGGGTGCACTTGGGGGGTGCCCCACTTGGGATATTGCTCCCAGGGGGTGGGTAGCACTGACCCAGCCTGGGGATGCCAGCCCCCCCCAGTCCCACTGTCCATCCCCGCCGCTCTCCATGGCACATCAGAGATGGGGATGTGTTGGGGTCCCACAGCTTAGCCTTGGCACCCATTTCTCTCCCATCCCATGGACACTGGCCCCATTGGCAGCCAGGACTGGACCAAACTCCACCTGGAAGCAGAAATACTTTATTTTTGCCCCAGAGGAGGGCAGGGAGCTCTGCTCCAGGCCCCCCAGGGAAGCAGCTCGGTCCCAGAGACAGGGGTGCCACTGCGGGGGACACACAGTGACAAGGGACAAGGTTGGTGCTGGCCATGACACACAGAGCTGGAGAGCAGCTGCAGGCAGGGCCAGTCGGGGTTCAGATGCCACGTCTCCTCCATGCTGACCCCAGCATCACCGTGCTGGGCCACCAGCCCCACAGCTCTGCCCCTGAGGACTCACAACCCCTCTGCCAACCTGGGAGCTGCCCAGCCAGTTCTTCGAGCCAGGTGAGCACCCACAGGGCAAACCAAACCAGCAGCAACCCCCAATTAAAGGCCAGGCCGAGTCCAGCTCCCCACAGAGGCTTTTTGAAGGCAGAGAGGAGGGAACCATGCCAAGACGTTGTCCCAATAGAGCCAGGACGCTGTGCCAGAAAGGTGCCACCACCCAGGGTGAACCTGCCTCGGTGGCACTCAGCCCTACAGAGCCAGAGTGTCCTTAATGAGCCGGCGCATGGTGGTGGTGACTGAGGTGCCCAGGGAGTCCGTGATCTGGTAGGAGATCTTGTACAGGTAGGGCTGCACATCCTTCAGGCTGGTGTCGAAGACGTTGTCCACCTCCGACTGGGTGGGCATCTTGGGCAGGTACTCGTGGCGGTTCATCACCTCCACGATGTTGATGATCTTCTCGCAGAGCTTCTCGCCCACCTTCTCCCGGCATATCTGCCGCTCCTGCTCGTTAGCCAAGTTCACCACATTCACCTTGATGGTCCACAGCTCCCAGGGGATGCACTCGTCCGAGAAGGGCCAGCGTGACTTCTTCTTCTGGTAGAACTCCAGGGAGATCTGCCCCATCCCGTCGCTGCCCGAGTTACGCAGCGCATCCTGCCGAGACAGCACACAGCCCATGGGTTTTTAAACTCCCACTTTTGTGCCTGCTGGGTTCCCGTGGGGGTCCCTTACCTTGAACTCCCCGACAGCCTTGCGAAGGGCCCGATCCAGCTCCTCAGAGGAGACACGGACGTAGGCGAAGTCGATGAAGTCGCAATCCACGTCCTGGGTGCCCACGGTGCCGATGGAGTAGGTGCCCTCCTTCTTGTAGTGGAACTTGCCGGTGCTCCGGTGCAGCAGGATGGTGTGGAGCACGGCCAGCATGGCCTCCTCCACCTGCCGACCCTCCACTGACACCTCCAGCACCTCCGCGCGGCAGTTCATGGCAAGAGCGTCTGCAGGGGGGCACGATGGTGGGTCCTGGGGGGAAATAAGGGGTTTTAGTTGGGCCCTTGCCCAACAGCCCCTTGGAGCCCCTGGTGTCACAACATGTGCCCTCCCCATCCCACAGGGCTTCAGGCATTCCGGTCCAGCCCCTTTTCACCCCACAGGGACCCAGGCGGCCGGGTCGGGCCCCCTCAACGCCACAGTGCCCCGGGCGTCCCGGTGTGCTCCCCCCCCCCCCCCCCCCCCCCCCCCCCCGCCCGGNNGTCCCGGTGTGCTCCCCCCCCTCACCCCCCCATCCCCGCTTGCAGGGGCCCACAAGTCCAAGTCCGGGCCTCTCCACACCCCCTCCCCCTCAAAGACTCTCCCTCGCTCCCCATCCCCCGGCCCTCCTTACCCCAGCTCCGGGCTCCCACCGGCCCCCTCCCCCCGGGTGCCGGCCCCCCTCACCCCCCGCCCAGCCCAGCCCCCCTGGCCCCAGGCCCCGGCCCCCCCTGGCCCCAGGCCCCGGCCCCCCCTGACCCCAGGCCCTGGGCCCCTCAACCCCAGCCCGGCCGCACTCACCGCCCGGGCCCGACCATCTGACAGCGGGGAGGAGGGAAGTGGAGCAGCCCACCTAGGTAGGGGAGCTCGGAACACACCATCTACAGGAAGAACGGCGCCTTTCCGCTGCAGGAGCCGTGTTTCCTCAATCTACCCCTCTCTCCGTGAACTCCGCGCCCAACGCTGCTGGTCCGAAGGGCGGTGCAGGCACGGGAGCGGAATTCCAGCCCCCGCTCGGCGAATCGCCACCCCCCGCGCCGCCGCCCGCTTGGTTCGTTCCGGGATGGGGAAGATAGAGCTGCCCCCCCCACTTCCGCCTGGCGCTGCACAGTGCACAGCGCCCCCTGGGCTGGAGGCTCCGGGGCGGTACTGCGGGGCACTGGGGAGGGTCCGGTGACCCCCAGTAACCCCGGTGACACGGCAACAGAGGAGGAGGAGAGAGCACGGGGACAAGGGCCAACAGGATTCGGGCAGCGCCAAGGGGCCACAGGGACATGGGGGACACTGCTATGGGGACACGGGAAAAGCAAGGACGTGAGACCATGGCAACACGGGGGACATAAGGAAAGGAGGGACATGGGGACAAACGGATACAAGGCACACAGGGATATGGGGACACAGGGCACAGGTACACAGGAGACACGGGAATGGGTGGACATGGGGAGCACAGGGACATAGTGACAGGGATTTGGGGCACTGCTGTCAGGCCACCCGGGCCGTGGTGGGGATGTGTCCTGGTGTAAACATCAGGGAGGACTGAGGTAGTGGCCTGTCACCGGGCAGAGGGCCAGGCATGCGCCGTGACACACGTGTCTGTGCCGTGGAACCCTGGGGCAACCCGTGTGGCCAGCATCAGCCGTGGGGCTATTTTTACCTGGTCCTGCTGGCACCATCGTCCCTGGCCCTTCTGCAGCGGCTCCTGCCAAAGGGATGGGGCTGGGGACAGGGCGGGCGGAGGCGCTGCAGGGAGGGGACAGGGACTGACACCCCATTCTGGCCCAGATGGTGGCCTCAGGATGCCGGGGGCTGCCCTCTCTGGTGCTTTCGGGGTGTGGGTCAGCACCATGGTGGAGATGGGACAGCCATTCCTGCCCCACGGCAAAGCTATTTCTGCCCTGCTGCATGGCACAGCTATTTTTGCCCCATGGCATTCCTGCCCCATGGCATGGCACAGCAGGGCACGGCCATTCCTGCCCCACAGCATGGCACGGTTGCTCCTGCCCCACAGCCAGAGCAGAGCCGTGCCGTGCTGGTAACCCTCCCATGGACCCCCAGCCCCGTGGCTCTCCCAGCCCCCGGGCACGGCCCTGCCGTGCGTCAGTGCTCTCCCCATGGCAGGGGTGGGCGGTGGGGGGGGACGACAGAGGAGCCCTTGTTGTGCGCTGCCACAGGGCCCCCCCGGCCCAGCGCCTCAATGTGCCCCTTGTTCGGCACCGGCCCTTGGTGTCCCCATTAACATTTGCTCCGGGGCCTGGCTGTCCCCAGCAGGAGGAAGGGGACAAGCCGGGGGACTGCACCAGCCCGGCACGTCCCCCCCCCCTTCCCCATGCACCGAGACCCTAAGAGCCCTAAGAGCTGAGACAGGGACTCCAAACACCGTGTCCCCTACCCCCCCACCCCGCCGGGGGATGGCCCTGCTGATGGCCACGTCCCTGGGGACATGGGGGAGGTGGCTTGGTCACGCTTCCCGGTTATTTTGGGGAGGATAAATCAGGAGGGCGACAGGTGCGGGGCCGCGGCAGCCGCCGCCAGGGGGTGAGTGACGGTTCAAGGGCAGCGGCGTGGGCAACGTGCGGCTCCGCACCCTGGCTGTCCCCAACCAACGGCGGTGCTTCAGCCCCCCCCCCCCCGCTTCCAGATCACCATCCATTAAACAGAGGTGATATTACCTGGGGGACACACATGAGAAAAACAGCCCCTTTCAGTGGCTCTCAATATACGTACAAGTTTATATACAGAAAACCGGCCAAAACAGAAAAAAAAAAAAAAAAAAGAAAAAAATATAAAGGGGAGGGGGGTGAGGCTAAGGTGGGGGGGGGGGGGGGGCTGGGCCCCCCCTCCCTGTCTCTGCACCCCCCCGCTCTGTACAGGATCCAGCCGCTCGCTATTTACATCAGGGGCGTTTTTACAGGGGAGAAGGAGGGCGCCGTGACGGCCATGCCCTCCCCCGGGGGCGCAGGAAAAGGCACCGCGGCTGCTGTGCATCTGCGCCCAGTGAAGGCACATGGGGGGACCTGGATGTCCCCAGGTGTTTGAGGGAGGACCCAGTCATTCCTGGGTGGTGGTGGGAGGTGTCCCAGGGGTCCCTGGGGGAGGGATCCCAAGCATCCACGGGGGTGGCAGAAGTTGCCACCGGGGACTCAGAAGGGCAACGTGTCCATGAAGATCTTGTCGACGATGGGGGGCGGTGGCACCAGGTCCTCCAGCTTCAGGTAGAAGATGCGCTGGAGGCCCTGGGTGCAGAGGCTGCGCAGCTCGGGCAGTTTGCCCAGCAGCTTGGAGAGGCAGCCAGGGCGGCCAGGCTCGGCCCCCGCCGACGCCACATGGTCCTTCAGGCACCCCACGATGCGGTTCTGCAGCTCCTCCACCCGCTTCGGCTCCTTCAGCCCGTGGCGGTCTGAGGGGGACACATGGAGGCATGAGGCCAAGATGATGGCCACAGGGTAGGGGAAGGGGCCAGTGGCACAGTGGGGTCTCACCTGTGATGATGACGAGGGCGGCAAGGCAGGAAAAGGAAGGGACGTCGACGCTCATGCGGTGCAGGCTCTGGGAGAACTCGAGGATGGCGTCGATCCACTCGCCAAAGCCCCGAACGCACTGCAGGCGGTGCAGCACCACCCCGTTGCAGAAGATGAGTTTCCCTTCCTCTGGCTTGGAGCTGCAGGGACAACCATGTGTCAACCCCCCCCGCCCCAGCACGGCCCAGGGCTTTCCTCGGATGCTGCACCGTGCCATGCTGGGGCTCACCGATATGCCAGGCGCAGGATGAAGAGCTCGAGGAAGGCAGACTCCAGCAGCAGGTCCTGGTCCTCCTTGGGCAGCTCAGCAAAGCCCTGGATCTTCTCAGCCCACTTGTGGATGACATCCATGGAGCCAGTGAGCAGGTCATAAAACTGCTGCACGTCCACTGAATCCTCCTTCTCAAACTGGCACGGTGCTGACTCCTGGAACTGCCGTGGGGAAGGGGTCAGGATCAGGTCCCAGCACGGCCCCAGGGGAGGGTTTGGGATGGTGCTGGCCCTACCTTGGAGTAGTCAAGCTTGGTGGCACTGGGGATGGAGTCGATGTGCGCCCGCACCAAGGAGGTGATGAGGCTGACGGGGGACGTGTCTGGTGATTGCTTGGGCTTGGAGGGCAGCCGGCCCCGTCGCCCCTTCAGACTGTCGGTCCGGACCACTGTGGCAAGGGACATGCAATGAGTGCATCTATCCTCAGCGCAACCAGGTGGTCTGTGGAGCAGGAGCCCCCCCTACCCTGGGACGGGAACCTGGTACCTTCTTTGACCATGCCAACGGCCAGGCACTTCTGGAAGCGGCAGAACTGGCAGCGGTTCCTCCGCCGCTTGTCCACGGGGCAGTCCTTGTTGGCCAAGCAGATGTACTTGGCATTCTTCTGCACTGTGCGCTGTGGGGGAGAAGGAGCGGCCTCAGCTCAGCCCGGGGTGCCCAGCCGCTGAACAAAAGCCCTTCTGTCCTCCCCTGCTTCCCGCTCCAGCCCGGCATCCGGCTCCGTGTCAGTGGGGAGGGCTCCCTGCCCCATCCCTCCCTGGGGTGACCCGCAGCATCCTCCCGCTGCTGCAAAGCATTGTGGGAACATCCCAGCCGTGGCTCTTGGGGGGACCCCTTACCTTGAAGAAGCCCTTGCAGCCCTCGCAGGTGCGCACGCCGTAGTGCTGGCAGGAAGCGTTGTCCCCGCAGACGGCACAGCGGCCCTCGCCCGCCCCGGGGCTCCGAGCCTTGGTGGGGGTCAGCGCCGGCCCCTCCAGCAGAGGCGAGGTGGGGGGCAGGGGCAGCCCGGCAAAGCCCCCAGGAGAGCCCTGGGCCAGGGCGAAAGCATCCGTGTCCAGCAGCCGTGGGTCCAGGCGGGGCGAGAGGCTTGGCTGCCCCTTCAGGGTCCCAGGGGACCCGCTGGGGCTGGGTGCCGGGGGACCAAAGGTGAAGTAGGGGGGCTGCGACCCACCGCCCTTGGCTGGTTCAGCCCAGGACCGCCCACCGTCATAGTTCAGTGGGGGCGAGTACGCCCCAAAGGAGCCCTCCCAGCCCAGTGCCTGGGGCGGCTGGAAGCCTGGTGTGGCGGGCGAGGGGACGGAGCAGGGGCTGCCGTAACAGTCCGAGCCGCTGGAGGAGAGGGTCTCATCTGGCTGCCCGCCGAAGGCGCCGGGGTAGCAGCCATACACCTGGAAGTCCTCCAGCTTGAAGGCGGCGGGGGCGGCGGGCTGGCTGCTGGCTGGCAGCTGGTAGAGGAAGGCGTCGAACTCGCCGGCATAACCCTCCATGAAGGTGCTGAAGCTGGGGAGGGCGGGGGCTGCTGCTGCCAGGTCTGCTCCTGCCACCTCCATGGGGAAGCGGCCGCCCTCGGGGCTCAGCAGCTCAGCCGGGCAGCGCTCGCAGGGGCCAGCACCTGCCGTGCCGTACTGCGCCTGGATGCAGGGCATCTCTGTGGAGAGAGCGGGGTGTCAGCAGGGACCCCACTGCCGCCCCCAGCCCCTCCAGCGGATGGAGATGGGGCGAGGACTGTGGGGGCTTCCCCAGGATCCCCCTCCTCATGCCAGAGCTGGACCCCACCCCCTCCCGAGGCACTGGCTGTCTGGTGGCAGCCGCTGCCATCCCCAGGAAAGGTCACGCCGCAGCCAATGGCCGCAAAGGACATTGCCCAAAACGCTGGCTTAGCAAAGCCACCGAAAAGGAAGGAGGGAGGAATGCAGCCGGTGGATTCCCAAGCCCTGGAGCTGTCCGGGGGAAGCTGGAGGTTTGAGGGTCCCACTCCCTCTGTGACCCATTTCACGGCCTTTTGGAAAAGCAAAGGCAGCCGGACTTGGCGGCTGAAGGGGAAGAGAAGCCCACCCCGTGGGCCCTGCAGCCCCCCCAGCCCCATGGCACGGATCCGGCCCCAGTGTAAGACGTAACAGGAGTCCCAGGTCCAGCTGAAAGCCAAGGCAGGAGTCACCCTGATGGCAAGATGATAATGTAATTCATCTCGCAGACCTTTAAAGGTCACGCTGCTCCTGGCCCCCAGCCGCTGCAGCCCCGGCACGGCACCGCTGCCAGCTCTCCTGCCAGACCCAGGCTTCCCCCAGCCAAGTCCGGGCAGCTTTTGCCGATGCCCAGAAAGCTGATACCCGCCCGGGGAGCTGGATTTAAAAATACCCAGCGTGGGTTTCCAGCCTTGGCACCCGCAGGGTGGCACCAGCCCCCAGCCCACTCCTGGTGCCCTGGTGGGGTTTATGCCCATCCAGGGCTGTGCCAGGCTCGGAGGGTTCAGAATCATAGAATCATCTCAGTTGGAAGGGACCTTTAAGATCATCTCATCCAACCATCAAACTAAATCTGACAAAAAAAACCCATCACTAAACCATGTCCCCCGTGCTCAGAGGGGACAATGGCCCTCTGGCTGCCTCCTGTCCCTGTGTATGGCCCAGGGGGTGTGAGGCTGTGCTGGGGACATGGCAGCGGAGGACATGGGCTCTGCTGGCAGCAGCTTTCCTTGCTGGCATGCAAATCCCGGCTGCAAATTGCCCTCTGGGCTATGCAAAGCCTTGACCCGTCCTGTGGTCCCAGCAGCAGCACCCAGCACCCAGCACCCAGCACCCAGCACCGTTGCCGCTTCCTTATCAAATGCTTTTGCCCTGGTGGTGTTCCGGGTCCCCCCCTGCCAGAAACCACCCATGGGGGGGACTGGGCACAGATTCCCGCAGCCACCCCCGCGCTGCCCATGGGCAGTAATTGCAGATTCCTTGTTTTGGGAGTGCAGGCAGCTGCCCGGGCCCGGGCCTGGAGGCTGATGCCCGCGTGGGCTGGTGGCAGCCCCTGGCACTGGACCCTGTGCTGCGGGTGGGCGAGAGGAGCCGGCAGTGTTGGGGGGGGGTATTAACACTGCCCACCTCCCCGCCGGCACCTGCTGCCCTACCCGGCCAAAACGCAGCCGCTGCCAGGCCCTGTGTGGGCAGGGCCGGGGGGTTGCCTGCTCTTTCCTGGCTGCACGACGGCGGTTTGTGCCCCCGCTGCTGCCGGCACTTCTCTGCCTGCTCCGGCTCCGCAGCCCCTCTGCTCGGGACCCCGGGGGCGACGGCCCGTTTGGGTTGGTTCTGCCCCCACCCCCCGCTCCCAGTCCCCCGGGGTCGGGGCTCTCCCCAGTCCGGGTCCCGGTGGGGCGACCGGCTCAGCCTCGGCAGCGGCACCGCTCGGCTGCAGCCCCATGAAACAGCTCCCGGTCCAGCGCGGCTCCTCCCGGAGCCCGGCATTGGGCTCGCCCCGGGACCCCCAGGATCGGGACCCTTCAGTCCACTGGCCCACGCGGTGCGCGTCCCCTCCCCGGTTCTCTCCGGTGCCTCCGGGTAGCCCCGAGGGCTAACCTCGACCGGTGCACACCGCCCGGTCCCTTCCGCCGGGACCCCCGACTCTCCCCCGTGGCACGGGGGTTCGCCGGGACAACTGACCCCGCGCATCTTGCAGAACGTCCGCCGCCACTCGCTCCCGGTGTCGCCGGGACACCTGAACCGACTCGCCCCGGTGCCACCCGAAACGCTCGACCCCATTTTCCCCCCCCCCCGGTGCGCGCATCCCAAGTCCACGACGATACCCGGGATACCCGAATCGACTTCTCCCGCTGTCATCGGGATACTCCACCGGGCTCGCTCCGCTGCCACCCGGGACACCCGACCCCGTGCCCCTCCCGGGGAGAGCAACGTCGGGACTCCCCGCCCCCGCCGCCCGTTTCCCGCTGCCGCCCATACCCGGGTGCCGGCGCGGCCGGTGCTCGGTCCCCGCTCCGATCCCCGCTCCGCCGGGCTCCAGCCCCGCCACTACTTTCTCTTAAGCGCTCGGTGACGCGCGGGGCGGCGCGCGGGCCGGTGACGCACGGCGGCGCCGTAGAAGGCGCGGGGGGGCGGTTCCGGCGGGGGCGCGGCCGTGACGCACGCGGGGTTCCATTGACGCAACCGCGGCGCCCGCGCTAAAAATACCCGCGCGGCCCCGGCTAAAAATAGCGCGGGCGCCCCCCGGTCCCCCCGCCTTTCCCCCTCCCTTCCCCGGGTCTCCCGGGGCCGCCGGCGGGAGCGAGGGACGGGAGAGAGGGAGGCCCCGGTGGCGGCACCGGGAGGAGCGGCGAGCCCCGACCTGGGGTACCTCCGGGGGCCGGGATCCCTCGCTGCCGCCGTGCCCCAGTGCCCGTACCTCCGGTGCCCTTATACCCGGCGCCCCCTCGGTGCCAGTATCTCCGGTGCCCCCATCGCCCATGCCCTCTCGGTGCGGGTATCGCTGGTGCCGTTATCCCCGGTGTCCCCTCGGTGCCCACACCTCTGGTGCCCTCATTCCCGGTACGCCCTGTGTGCCGGTATCTCCGGTGCCGTTATCCCCGGTGCCCCCTCGGTGCCCCCATCCCCAGTGTCCCTTCGGTGCGGTTATCTCCGGTTCCCCCATCCCCTCTGCTCTCTCGGTGCCCGTATCTCCGATGCCGTTATCCCCGCCATCCCCCCGGTGTCCCCTTGGTGCCCATAGCTCCGGTACCCTCATTCCCGATGTCCCCTCGATGCCGTTATCCCCGGTGCCGCCATCCCCTCGGCGCTGGCATCACTGGACCCCCCCCACCCCCGGTGCTGGTATCCTCGGTGCTCTCCCGTATCCCCGGTTCCGCAATGCCGGTATCTTAGGTGCTCAGCGCCCCAGGTACCCCCGCTCTCCTCCCGCTCGGTGCCCGGGTGCGAGACATTCGGGGTCCCGTGTCCCCCCGTCCCGCTCCCTGCGGGGAGACGCTGGCCGGGACGATGGAAAGACCGGCGGCCGCTGGCGGGGGCCCAGCACCGGGAACGGCGCCCGCGGGCTGGAAAGATGAGCTCAGCCCGTGAGGGGCCGGCGGGAGGGTGAGGGATGGGCGGGGAGAGACCCGGGACCCTTCGGTACCCGCTCCCGGAGGCGAACCGACGGTTCTTGAGGACGCAGCCTCGTCGTCCGAGGCGGGAGAATCCCCCTTAGTGCCACCCCCTTAAGTGTCACCCTCGTTAGTGCCACCAGCAGTGCCACCCCCGTTAGTGACAGCCCTGCGCGACGCCGCCAGCGATGTCGCCAACGACGTCCCCTCCGTTTGTGCCACCCCCTACCAGCATCGTCGCCCCCCCCGTTAGCGCCACATCGTTTGTGCCACCAGCGACACCAGCCTTAGGTGATGCCCCCCCCGCCAGTGCCAGCCCTTTGCAGCGCCACAGGGGATGCCACAAGCAATGGGGTGTCTCCCCTGTTAGTGCCACCCCCGTTAGTCCCACTCCTTAGCGCCCGTGTCGGGCACCGGCCCATCGCCGGGGCGTCGGGGCGGCTCGACGGGGTCGGGCCCGGGGAGGAGCTGCCGAGACCCTGCCCGGCTTCAAGGGACCCTCCCCGGCCCCAGCGAGGAGCGGCGAGGGGGGGAGCCCGGCCCCGGCGGGGGGACAGGGAAGGACACGGTGCCGGGAGCCGGGGGCCATCGCCGCCTCCTCCCGCCGCCCGTTCCCTCGCCGCGGCCCCGGCTTCTGCTGTCGCGCAGTCCCGCGCGCCGCCCGCCCCACCGGGGGCCCCATGACGTCACACCTGGCCGCTGACGTCCCCGGGATCCCGCCCCCCGCGGGGATCCCCCGTTCTCGGCCCGGAGCCGCCACCGTCCCCACACCCTGGTGGCGTTGCCGGTACCGGGGCGTGGACCGGGGCCCCAGCCAGTGTGAACTGGGAGCTACTGCTGCATCCAGCTGGTGTTGGTGCCACGCAAACCGGGGGGCAGAGCCCGTGCAAACTGGGGGGCACAGCTGGTGCAATCCCGGGGCGATGGGCAGGAGCCCCCCCGGGACAGGCCGGGGGGTCTGAAGGCAGTGGGGTGGCAGAGCATGGCTGGCCATAGCCCCCCCACACCCCTGGCTTGGTGGCTGAGCTGGTGGTGGCACCGGTGGTGGCAGGAGGGTGATGCTGGCGTCCCCCGCACCTGGGATTAGCCGTACCCCAACTTCGGGGGAGGAAATCCGAGATCATCACCCTGGCAAGGCCACGGGGACCTGCAGGGACCTGGGGCACCGGATCCACCTCTACATCCTGCCGAGGACATGGTGGCCACCAGCCATCCCTTCCCACTGCCCCCAGGACCTGTGTGGCTGGAGTTGGGGTGGGTGTCGGGGGATCGCAGGGTGCCCACAGGCCGGGTGGGTGTCGGGGGATCGCAGGGTGCCCGTGGCTGGTGCTGGCCCCCCGCCCCTGGCCTATCTTTGTCAGTAAGGACGGGCTGCTGCAGGGCCTGTACCCCACGGCCACGGTCTCGCCGGCGCTGCTCATCTCAACCGGTGTCACCCGTGACCCAGTGTCCCGCATCGGGCACACACAGCACCAGGCCGGGGCTAAAAAAAGCTCTGCGTGGGGTGGCAGCTGCCGCCATGGGACACCCCCGTCCCATGATGGGGACAGGGTGACAGGGTGCCCTGACACTGGCAGTGGGCGGGCAGGCGCTGTGAGCCAGTGGAGCCAGACCATAAATGTCCAAGCGCAGAGCCATCCTGGAACAGGGACAAGGCAGGAGCGCGGTGGGGAGCTGGCACGCAGCCCCCCACGCATGCCCCCACAGCCCCACCCCACACACACGTGCAGGCACACGCGTGTGCACACAGCCCCGCAGCACACGCGTGCACACCCCACCGCAGCATGGCACAGCCCCCTGAGCCACGGAAAGAAGGGCCTGGCTTTGGGGTGCAGGAGCTCAAAGCAGAGGGGGTCCCGGGGCTCCCCAAACATGCAATGGCCTGGCCATGAATGGGCACAAGTCAGAGGGGAAACTGAGGCACAGAGCCCACAGCTGAGGGCTCTCAGTCCTCGCACAGTGTGCTTGTGCAAAGGAATCCTTGTGCAAAGCCACCCCCTTGGGTGCTCACTGCAGCAGCTGGGACACACACCCACAGAGCAGGGACTCCTCGTCTCTCGAGGCCTCTGGCTGGTCCCTGCAGTGGGCCCTGGGGGCAAGAGGGCAGGGGGAGACCTCAGTGCCCACCCCGCTCCCCGCAGGCGGAAGGCCTCGCGGTGGGAGCGGTTTCCTTCCTGGCTGCCGGAGGAAACGGGGCAGGAAGGGCCTGGCTGGGGCCTCACCGAGCTGGGACATGGCCTACGGCACCAAGGGCTGTTGGGAGGGCGAGGGGGGGTCCCCAGGAGTCCACGCAAGGTGACACGGGCCACACCAAGGCCCTTCTGGCTGGAGCACGGCCAGGCAGCGGAAGGGCAGACAGGGCAGTCCCTGGGGGGCTACAGCCCCGTGGGACCCCCAGGGGACATGTCCCCAGTCCCCAGCCAGCCCATCCCCGTCCCCACGGGGCTCTGTCCCCTCTCTCCTGAATCACAGCCACACTCCACTGCAAAAAGTCTCTGTATTGGTGAATGGCGAGTGCGCCAGCGCAGTACAAAAGCCCCCAGGGGAGGGGGATGCAGGGCCCCCACTGTGCCCCCCCAGCAAGGAGGGCACCAATTCCTGAGATGAGCGATGGCTTCACGAGCCACCTCGGGGAACGTCCCCACGTGCTGTGACCCCCATGGCCTCAGGGCAGGGGGAACAAGCCGGGACCCCTGGGACTGACCCCGAGCTCCTTCCAGCAGCCCCCGGGGAGGAAGGGGCGGGGGGGAGGACACACGCGTCCCCTTGCAATAAATAAATAAATAGGCCTGGGGGCCCTGGCAGTGCCCACGGCTAGAGGTGACTCTCCTCCTCCTCCAGTGCCCGGTTCAACCCTGGGATGAACTTGAGCAGCCGCTGGCGGAAGCTGCTGTGCCGGCCCTTGCGGGGGATGCCCGCTCCCTCCCCCGCACTCCCGGCCTGGGCCCACAGCCGCCCCACCGCCCCCGAGCCCCCCCCGCACTTGAGGCTGGCGCTGCGGGTCAGGGCCAGCCGGGGGCGCGGTGGGGGGGGTGCAGTATCCCTGCTGTCCTTGTCCCCATCCTTGTGGCCGTCCTTGTTGCCGTCCAGCGAGTCGGTGGAGGCGAAGAGGCAGGTCTGGTAGAGGGAGTCGTCACTGCCACAGGCGCTGGGGTTGGGGGAGCCACCGGGCAGCCCCCCCTCACCCTGCAGGCACCAGCGGATGGACTCCAGTGTGTCGTAGATGCTGGGGTCCTTGGCCACTACACCTGATGGGGGACACGGGGGGTGGTGGGAAGGGCTGGAGAGGGGGGGCTGGGGGGTGCCCCACAGCTTCCTCCTATACCCCCCCCAGCCCCCACTCACCCCGCACCAGCCGCTGCTCCTGCACCATCAGCGATCGATACTCCCCCCACTTCTCATAGAGCGTTTGCTGTGGGGAAGTGGAGGTGGGTGAGGAGCCTGTGTGGGAGTCCCCAACCCCCCCCCCATGGTCCCCCCCACAGGCAATACTCCTCCCTCACTTTCAGATACTGCAGCCGGGCCTCCAGCTCGGCCCTCCGGATGGATGTCCCGTAGAGTGTGTCGAGCCTGTGGGGCAGCAGCCGTCACTCTGGGGGCCAGGGGCCACCTGGGACCCCCCCCGCGTCACCCCAGCTCACCGGAGCACGTTGCCTGAGCTCTTGATGATCTCCACGATCTCACGGTGCCGGACGCCCTCCACATTCAGCCCGTTCACCCCCGTGATTGTGTCCCCTACAGTGTGTGGGGGGGAACACGGGTTCAGGGATGCTGGTCTCTGCTGCTGGGGTCCCCCCAGTCTCCCCCGGGGATGTGCTCACCAGCCTTGAGTCCTGCTGCTTCAGCCGGGCTCCCGCCGTGGACCCGGCACACGAAGGTGAACATCTCCACGCTGTTCCTGTCCTGGTGGTGCAGCCCATAGGTCTGAAACAGGGGTGTTGGTGAGGGGCGCGGGGGGGACGACTTCCTGATCCCTGGGGTGCCCCCCAGGCAGCAGCCTCAAGGTGGCAATTGCTGTATTTAATTGCTGCCGGGTGGCGTGGGGCAGGGGGGCTGTTTCGCCTCAGACGGCTGCGCCCCAAGGAGGGCCCCCCCGGCCACCCCTGCTGTCACGGCTGGGGGTGGCTTTGGTAACCAGGCAGCTCCGTCAGCGCTAAAAATAAACCCTGGCTCAGAGACAATTTAAAAATACCCTCGATGCAAAGCAAGGTGCAGGCTGGAAAGGTGGGGACCGTGGGGCAGCAACAGCACCCACCTGGATCTCGAAGCCGAAGGTCTCTTCTGCCGCCTTCTCCAGCGTCACCACCCTCCTGGGGGACACAGGGATGAGGGACGAGGCCAAGCCCTCCCCCCATCCCCCACCCTAACTCACCCCCAAGACCTCAGGCACTTCTCTACCAAAACGTGGCTTCAAGGGCTTCCCCACACTGGGCAGAACCCCAGGGACAGCCCCTCCCCAGGACAGGACCCCTAACCCTTGGCTGGAGCCCTGCAGTCTGTCCCAGTGA
>BJBW01002500.1:114313-142323 GCA_004320125.1 Scolopax mira
TGTTTCTAACCCCCTGGGGTGTTCCAGAGCACAGCAGTGTCCCAGGGCCAAGCCCCATCTCACTGGGACACCCACCCCAGGCCTGTGTTGTCCCCCCCAACACATGCTGGAGCTCCCCCCTCCCTACCTGTGCTCCTCCGGGGACTGGCTTGGGGATGCCCACCTGAGCCCCGCACCCTGCAGCGGAGGGAGAGCCGTCAGCGGGGGACACCGGCCCGAGGCACGTGCCCCCGCCTCCTCCTCCAGGGACAGGTGAAACGGGGCACCCCACTAGGACCCCACTGAAGCCCCGGGGTGCACCGTGCCAAGCCGGCACCAAACCAGCCCCCGGGTGCACCCATTACCCCTTCCTTCCTCCCCCCCCCCCCGGCCCAGACAGGCATAACGAGGCTTTTCTTGGTGCTCAAAGCCACCCTCACATCTGCTCTGTGCTCGCCCCACGCTTTGACGTCACCCCGTGCCGCACCCCACCTCACGCCACGCTCCAGGGGGGCCTCGGGCACAGAGGGGCCCTGTTGTGGTCACAAAGTCGTTTTCTTTCATGCAAAATTCCACCACCACCCCCCGGGCCAGACAATGCCACTGTTGTGGAGGGTGCGGAGGCGTGGGCAGGCACAGGGATCGGCTGGGCACGGCAGGACCCTCGCCGCGGGGCAGGAGGTGACAAGGCTGTCCCCAAATGCCCCTCCGCGGCTGCTGGGCTCCAGCAGCCCTGGCGCGTTGCAGCCAGCGGCACGGAGAGCTGGGCCTCAAGAGCAGCACGTGGCCCATCTTGGTGACGGCCGGGTGCTCTGTGTCACGTGGGTGTCACCAGCCCTGCAGGTGCCACCAGCCACGGCTGGTCATCCTGAACGCAGACGGCAGACATTTAAATGCGAAACCGCCAGAATCAGCCACGTTCACCACCAGCAGGGAAAGTTGCCGCCTGTTACGTCAGGCCCCCACGTCACCCCAGCGATGGGGAGGTGACACGGAACATCCCAGCTCCCCCTCAGGGATGTCTCTGGTGGTGGCCTCGGCCGGCGAGCAGGAGTTAGGCCCCACACGTGACCTGGCCTGCACCAGCGCGGCCGCAGGAGCCACTTCTGCTCCGGATGTTGGCTCCACTCTCGCTTCCCCC
The DNA here is from genome assembly GCA_004320125.1 of Scolopax mira. NCBI lineage: Eukaryota > Metazoa > Chordata > Aves > Charadriiformes > Scolopacidae > Scolopax > Scolopax mira. Next base: position 115,434 of record BJBW01002500.1, read on the forward strand.
CTCCCCGAGGTTCAGGAAGCGCCGCGGTGCAGGGGGAGCGTCGGGGTGGTGACAGCCCCGGCACCACCAGAGAGGGGCTTTCCCTGGGACACAGGGGCAGATGGTCCTCTGTCCCAGGGGCAGAGCCTGGGGGGCTGCGGGGACACACCGGTCTTGGTGACATGGCCACGTACACCGGGATGGGGACCCAGCCTGTCCCAAAGGCTGCAGACAGGACACGGGGAGGAGCCGGTGCAGGACGTAGGGCTTGGGGGGGGAAGGGGGCCTGGGCTGTGGGGAGGGTACAGGGAAGATACTGGGGCAGGATGTGACGCTTGTGGGGACGGCATTGGAGCGGGATGGGGGGACACTGGGAAAGATGCTGTGTGTGTGTGTGTGTGTGTGTGTGTGTGTGTCCCAGAGCAGGACCGGGTCGGGAGACGGTGAAAGGGCTTGGGGGGGGGGGGGGGCACCAGGCCAGGACGGGGCCAGCGGGGCAGGATGGGTACAAGGAGAAAGGGTCGGGGGGTGCGGGCAGCGAGGCAGGACCGGAGTCCGGGAGGTGCCGCCAGGGCAGCCCCGCAGGGTGCAGCCACCGGGGGCCGCTCGGGGCGGGGCCACCACCCCCTCCCCTTTTCCCCCCCCCCCCCCCCCCCCCCCCGCCCCAGCCCGGTGCCGGTAGCGGCGCTGGGTCCCGGCGCGCAGTGAAGGGGGGGAAGAGGGCAGCCCTACCTTGCGCACCCGGGGCAGGGTGCCGCCGGCAGCCGCCAGCGCCCGGTAGAGCTCAGCAGGTCCCGGTCGCTCCGGGGCCGCCGCCGCCGCCGCCGCCGCCGCATCCTCCTCCCGCGGCCGGAGCCGCCGCAGCCGCCGCAGGGTCATGGCCGGGCCGCGCCGCCCCGCGCGCCGCTATATCAGCCGGCGGGGGGCGGGGCCAGCGGGAAAGGCGGTCCCTCAGGCCCTGGCCACGCCCAGTCGCGCTCGAAACCACGCCCCTTTCTGGCGCCAGGCCCCGTCCTCGGGCCGACGGGGGGGCGCCGCTGGGGACAGCGAGGGGCGGAGGGTGAGGGGTGTCACCGCCCCGGGGGTCCCCTCGGGGGCGACAACGGGACGGGACGGGGCGCGGGGTGGGGTGGGGGTGTCGCCGCCTCGGGGGTCCCCTCGAGGGTGACAGTGGGACAGGGTGGGGGGTGTCACGGGCATCACCACAGGGTGCCAGTGCCCAGGGGACCGTCTTGGGGAAGGGGGGGATGAGGGGTGTCACAGCGGGGTGTCACCACGCCGGGGATCACCTTGGGGGTGGGGGTCAGGGGCGTCCCCGCTCCGGGGAGCACCCGGGGGACGATAGGTCCCAGCACCGGAGCCTGACCCGGGCTGTGTCATCCCCGGGATGCCACCTGCCACCAAAACCGCATTTGGGGTTCAACCCAAGGCGGGACCGGAGGCAGCCGCAGCCCCGGGCCGAGCCTCCTGCGTAGGGGACGGGAGGGTTTCAACCGATCCCGCCGGAGCTTTGCCGGTGCCAAGGACACGGAGGGAAGAACAATTCCCGGAGGCACGAAGGGGACATGGCTCCGGGCAGCCCCTCAAGCCACACCCGGAGGTGGCAGGAATTTTCCAGCTGGAATTGAGGGGTTTGCCCAAGTGTTTATTTAAAATTTGCCAGGAAAAGAAAAAAAAAAAAATTCAGCTAGTAACAGTGCAGGGGGGCGTTCCAGCCCGGCCACCCCCCCCCCGGGGCACCGGGAGGCTCCCGGAGCTGATCTCCTGCTTGGAAGTGCTGGGGATGGGGCTGACTGTGCCGTGACCTTCACCGGGGGAGCAGGTAGGGACATCTCACGCTGCTCCCACATCACAGCCCAGGGAAGGACTTGGCCAAAGCCTTCCCAGCCCCGTTTTCCCATCACATTGCCCAAAAGAGGAATATAAAAGCCCATTTTCGTCTCATCCTCCCCCCCAAGCGCCGCCTGCGTTTCCAGGCCGGGGTGGGAAAGCAGGGGCTGTGGCAGGAGCTGCAGATGAAGCCAGGAGCAAGGGGGGTTGAGCCCAGATGGCAGTTCCCCCCCCCGCCATGTCTGAGCCCAGGGGACCCCCGATTCCCCCCTTGATCCGCTTACAAGATGCTTGTTCATGGGAGGCTCTAATTAGGGAGAATTAGTGGGGGCAGCTTTGTACGGCACCGAGCAAACAGGATTTTATTAGGCTGCTGCACAGTTTGGACTGAAATTTATCCTCCTTTGAGGCCATGGCTCTGTGTGGAGAGTGGGGGGACACTGGGGGGATGGGGACTTGCCCCCCACACCCCACCTGCCACGGTGACTGACCTACTGAGGGAGGGGGACCCGATTTCAGCTGCTCATCCCTCTGCTGCATCCTCCCCTCCCCTCTGCCACGATCAACTCAGCTCCAGTGCACCAGCCCCACGTGTAAGGGGAATATTCAATGTTAAGATTTGCTGAATGGGATTCCCAGGGAGAATTTCAGTGAACAAGCCACCCTGCCCCCAACCCTGACACGTCTCTGGGGGTTAAGGGGACCATAAGCTTGGCCTGACCTCCCAGGGAACAGCGAGAGACTCCACCACCTCACGTGAATAAAACAAACTTTTAATAATGTACAGCAGAAATTGACAGCCTCATTTTATATTAAACAAAAGATTTCCTATATTACATTGTATTTACATTTGCATACTGAAGAGGTAAAGTGTCTAAGTGGCTATTTTACAGTCCATTTCTAATAAAATATACAAAATGAAACAAATAAAAGGGTCAGATAAGTACCACGAGATCTGTTCTGAAGCCAGCGTACCACGGGTCCAAGCCTGTGCCAGGGGCAGGGAGCACAAGCTCCGTTCCTGCCCGTCCCCAGCACCCCCCGCCCTCCAGCACCCCCCTCCCCTTCTCCAGGAGTGGCATCTTCTCTTCAACTGCCCATCATGGGACATTTTCCCCGGTGCTTTCCACCACCTCCTGGGGAGCCGGGCACGTTCCTATGTTGGCCACCCCTCAGCTGGGTGAGCACTGCCCCTCCCGGCACGGCCGTGCATGAAAAGTGCTGTATAAATGCTACATGGTCAGTGTTCCTGTCACCCAGCTGCTGCCTGGTGGTGGCATCTCTCTACAAACGAGTCTTCTCTCTTGTAGGGGGTTCCCTCTCCTCCTGCCCTCACCCCCCGGGGACCCTCTCCGGCCCAAACCGCTGTTTGGTTCAGTGCTGAGGCAGATGTATGTGTGGCTACAGTTGGAGGGTGGGGGGAGAGGCAGTGCAAGTCACGCAGCTGATTTAGTGTCCTCGAGAAGCCCCCGCGCTGTTAACGGGGACGGGAGACTCGTCCTGGGAAAGGAGAGCCCGCGGCGCTGGCAGGGGGGCGCGCAGCAGACGTACCTACCAGCACGGGGGCCTTTCCTATGGCAGTTTATGTCACAGTCGCTAAGACTTTGTCCCAAACCCAGCAGGGTCCTGTGAGAGCAGCTGAAGAGTCCGTAGGGCGAAGCGCCCCCCACCTTGGTCTCTAAAGGCAGAAGGGTTTGGCTGAGGGACGGGCGGCTCCACGGAACCTGGGCCTGAGACGCGAGGCCGGACAGAGCAGGAAGGGAAGGGAAAGCTGGACATGGAGGAGGGGTACATGGCTCCCACCGAGGCTCCACACCACCGGGCCCCAAACCCCACGGGAGGAGGCAAAATGGCTCCAAACACAAGGCAAAACACACTCCTCACTTTACATGTCACAGACAACTGGGGAGTCCTGGGGAGGACGGACACACGGACGGATACACAGACAGCAAGAACAGAGTGTTTGAAAGAACAAAAGTTAACCCCGGTGGCCGGAGCACAGATGAGACCTCACCTTACGGAGCGGGCGCAAGGTTGGGGTAGAAACAGTTCCAGTGTAAATCGAGCTGTGTGCAATTGGGTTCTTTTGTTTTCTCCTTTTTTTTTTTTTTTGTTTTTTTTGCAGTGATTTCTTTACAAACAAACAGGTCAAGAGGTAATAATTATAGATTGGTTTTCTTCTCTTATAAAGAATTAACAATATTAAAAAAAGTTAAAATCCAGACCCTCCCATGAAATAATAATAATAATAATAATAATAATTAAAAAAAAAATAATCAAAACCACTCCAGTTAAAATTTATGGCTTCAGAGTTCTCTCCTGTAGATACTGACGTAACCACCAAACGACCAGCCCTTCCCAGGGCTGCCTTTAAGGGGAGATCAGCACGACAGGCCCTGGCCTCAGCTACTGCAAACAACAGTCAAAACAACCTGGCTTCACCCTGATCTGGCATTTCATGGAAAGAAAATTCATGCAGTTCCCCCCACCCCACAAGTTATACACAGCCACTTCCAGATGATGAGATATTTATATACGTAGATTAAAAAAAAAAAAAGATGGATTTCCAAACCCGTACCCCACCGTCAGACTCTGCTGGGCACAGAGTGCCCCTGGGGAAGTGCAGAGCAGCCCCCAGAGGGTGCCTGGATGGTGGATTTGGGAATCAGGTTCCTGCAGCTCCCCACGGCCCCGTCTCTTTCCAGCCAGGCAGCGCCTGCTCTACCTCCGACACCCAGCTCAGCTCCGGGGACATCTCCTGCCCCAAATCTTTTTCCACCCTACCAAGAATTACAAACCCCGGGAGCTCAAGACAACAAAAACCCCCTGGAATTTCAGGAGTGAAGTCAGTTCCTCGTTTGTTTTGTCTTAAAGAAAAAATAAAAAAATAAAAGAGGGAGGGGGTGGCAGTGAGGCAACCCGATGGGAAGCTCCTGCAGCTGGCACAGCAACAGCGAGGCCACAGCACCCATCGCAGAGCTAAGGACCTGGTTTTAAGCAGCCTGTCCAAGCCAGACAACGCTCACAACTGGACACGGAGAGCACCAGCGCACACAGCTCAAAAAAAGGACACTCTAGATTTGCACATGCACAGAAAAGCACGAAGAGAGATGAGCCACCCTCCGGGCAGGCGCCGCACGGCGAGGGAAGGAGATGAACAGGCACGGGGGACACGCGCACCTCGCGCATGCACACACCACTGCACACACTGACAGCCAGGCAGAGGCCTGGGCTTGGACTTGGGATTTTTCAAGCTTAAGAAAAAAGGAGGGAAACGCGTTTCACGAAGCTGATAAATTGTTCAGGCTCAGCCTCTCAGAAGGGAGCACCATTTGTTTTGCAAACGCTTCCTCTGCATGAATGTGCCGGTCCCTGGAAAAATCCTCAGAGTATGGCAAAAAATCCTTCCCTTTCCCTTCCCACTCCCAGCACCTCACACCCCGGCCTCAACAGCCGCCGAGGGGTGCGCCGTGCGCTGAACTTTACAGGGATTTCTGTTAAAAGAAACAAGAGTTACGATCATGGCTGAGATCCCTCAGGTTAAGTCCCTCTTGAGTCTTCATACCGTCAGGAGGTGATCACGAAAGGTTTCTGATTGTTTCACACCCAAGCAGGGCAAAGAGCTATTCAAGAGGCTCTGTCACCCCACCGAGCAGCCTGTAGGTCACGCTGTCTGGTTGGTAGCAGTAGACTGGGCAGAAACACGAGGTAGACCTCCATCACACTTCTACTCTAGCATGGCAGCTTTTGTGCAGTTTCCTCCTGCTGGGGCTCAGAGCTTAGATTTTCACATCTTCCTGGACACTGAGCTGTGAGAGGGTTTTCTTAATGCGGAGGGCAGTGAGTCGAGCTGCTCCGTTGGCGTACCAGCACTCCCGCATCATCTTACCCATCACCCGCAGCGCCTGGACGAGGAACAAATGTCAGAGCTCTCCTCGTCCCCAGCCCCACGCTCTGCCAGGCTGCTGCTGCCTGCCTGGACACGGGCACAGCCTCCACACCTCCTAAAGCTGGAGCTCAACCTACAGTACGGCCGTGGTTTGAGTGACACAGGGCTAATTTTTCTTCTAATGCCTGGGAAAACTGCACTTCCAGAAGACCCCGGTGTCTGAATTGGTAAAAATATTTACTTTTCCACCAGCTCTGGGGTGCGGGTTTTAAGGTCTCAGTGTTTTTGAGGTGAGGGGATGAGGATAAGCAAAACCAGGCACCTGCCCCAAGCTGGTTATTTTTCCATGTTATGAATAGCACATTCCATAGTAATTTGAGTTTGCTGAGGAGTTCTCTCTCTCTCTCTTCCCCCCTTGGTGGCTGCCACCCTGAGAACTCCTTGCCCTGGTGCCAGAGCCCTGAGCCCTTCCCTTCCTCCCGAAGCCCCAGCACTCTCAGGGTCCCACATTGCCTGTCCCTGCGGGGAAGGGTCCAGCTTCCTGTGATAGAACGGGCTGGGGATGGTTCTTGTGTATTTTATATTAGTATTGGGATCAATATTGGTTCTTTAGTATTATTAATGTTAATTAATAAATCTTCTTTTATTAAACCTGTTTATATTCCAACCCTTGGGTTACCTTGCTTTTCCCAATTCCCCTTTCTGGGTGTGGAGGGGTTATCGGGTGAGAGAATAATTGTATAAACAACACCAAATTGCTGTGGGTTTCTCAAACTGTAACAAGTACTTACATTTTACTCACCTTATTGAGGGGGAAGGGGATGGGAAGACGAAAGCAGACCTTACCTCGTAGCTTTGCCACCAGTTTGGGATATTAGGCCGTAATTTCTGATCACACACGACCTTCCGCATCTCCTCAATAGAAGGATCAGAGGGTACCAGGTCGTAGTACGGAAGCTGATACTCCTCGTGGATACCTGAAAGGGGAGAGAAGGGGAAACGTGGTTCCTGGGAGAAGGGACGATGGCTGCAGCGCTCGCTGAAGGCAGATGGATGCTGCTTTGGACTCCGTGACTCACCGCTGAGATGCGTCAACACTTTGCACTTATTTAGAACAGAAATGAAGAGTCTGGGATTTGAGCTCAGAAGAAAAATGCAGGGAAATAAAATGCAGCTGCCCCAACTGGAAGGGAGTCAGCATGCTGGGATCAACAGCTCCCAGCAGAGGCAGGGCCACCGAATGTCAAGAAGTCGAAGACAGGACTGTCACACGCACTGCGCCTCTCCTGCGGCTAGATGTGCCAAGACACAGTTACAGCAATTTGGGGGAAGAAAGTCACACACCAAATCGGCACCACCACTTCTTTAAAATCCATCCAAAGAACCACCAGCCACTAGTCAGAGCATTAACCCCCACCTACCCACAGGGGCCAGTCTAACAGCAGTTGTGGGTCACTTCTGTTAACTCCTTCAGTAGCAACACATCTCCTTGTGCAGCCTCTCCAGGCTCCCCTCAAACCTCAGGAACACCCAGGCTGATGGGGAACACCCAGGAGGAAGCCAAGCTGATGGCACGGGCACACCAAGTGTATTACCTCCTGCATTGCACCTTCGAGCAATCTCCCAGTAGACCAAGCCCAAGGCATAGATATCAGCACATTTAAATGAATCAAAATGCTTCATGTTAATGGTTTCATCCAGGACTTCAGGGGCCATGTATCTGCAGAACAGAAGAGGAACGACATGTTCATTTTGAGAGAGGATTCTCCAGAAGACAGGAAATGGCAAGTTTTCCCACATAGCATTTCCCAGCAGACAAAGCTCTGCTCTGCACAGCCTTAATCAGAACAGAAACAGACCCCGTGGTCTAATAGAGTGAACAGAATAACTCAAAAAGAAGAGCAAGTTGTGAAAGAGCTAAAATAATCCAAAAGCACATGAGGCTCCACACAGCAGGCCCCAAAAGGCTTTCGAGAATGCTAAGCTTGTTGTCAAGTAGTGTATGAGCTGCCTGGTGCTGAGTTTAGGCAGCTGGCCTACACCTCTCGGCTGGATGGCACCCGAGACATCCCTTCAGCATCCCCCTGGGCACAACGCTGATGCTGGGGAGACACTTGGAAACGCTGAAGACACAGGATTTCACCAGTGCTCAATCAGCAGCTCAGGCGTTCGCCTTCCAACACCGGCCAAGAACCCCGTTCTCCTACCGTTTGGTTCCAACCCTTTGATTTGGTGCAATATCAATTGTATCCGTAACCGAATCATGCCGGACAGCCAGACCGAGGTCAGCAATGGCACACGTGCCATTCTTCTTCACCAAGATGTTCTTGGATTTCAAGTCCCTGTGAGCAATCCCAGGCTTTCCTAATAGAGCAAAAGAAAGAGTAGCGGGGGGTCAAGGTCTGTTGAAATCTGTTAGTCAACCAGGCAGCGAGGCAGCACCGGATCTCGGGGCGATAGTTAAACTCAGTGTTGCAACACATTTTCCTGTTTGGAAACACTTCAGCGCTGAGGAACAGCGCGGTGCTGCCAAGGTAGGGCACACAAAGGCCCTGCTCCTGCTGATGCAGTAGCACCCAGAAGCCTCAAGAGGGACATCAACTCCACTGTCCCAGGCATCAGACACATGGACGGGGACCTAAGTTTGTACTTCTGTGCCTGCCTGTGCTAACACCCCACCCAAGCAGCACCGGTTTTAGGAGGGGGATGTGAAATGCTGCTGTAACTGCCAGGAGGCAGCATGAGGTTGCCCCGCTGTGCGGCCAAGAGCAGTCAGTCTGTGCCCAGTCAATACTGACCGGATGAACCCAGGCTGACTCAGCCGCTGTTCTCTCTGCAGGGGGGTCACTCCCCCTCGTCAATTCTGCTTTCTTCTCCCTTCAAGAATTCCCGGCACCTTTTCAAACTTTGCTCTTACCCTGAGTACCCACAATCTCCATGTGTAGATGGGCCAGCCCACTAGCAGCAGACAGGGCGAGCTTGATCATCCCCTCGATAGTCACCGTGTATCGATTCAGGTAGTCAAAGAGTGACCCGTGCTCGTGGTAATCGGAGACGAGCCACAGCTGAGTCCACGTGCCATTATCTGCAGCAGGAGAGAGACCACCAGTCAGGGACAGCAGGGAGCCATCAAGCATTTTGCACCCTGTCTTTTTGGTCCAGAGGAAAGCTGCCGGGTAACGAGGCAGTTCCACAGCCAGCCTGGGGCAAAGCGGGTAAAGAACTTTAAGGCAAACCCACAACTTCATAAGGTACAGCACCATCACGCCTCTCAAGAAGAGCAGCAATTTTACCATCTTTTCCCGAGAAACATTCAAATATGTAGCTATTTGAAAAGCACTTTAAGAGTTTTCATTAACCATTTAATTGCAAATCCAAATGAAGAAATAAACACAGCTCCCCAGAGCAGAGCAGTGAGGTCTCTCCTCTCGGGACTGAGGCACGTTTTACCTTTGTTATCGGCAGCAATAAACCCCAGGATGTTCTCGTGTCGCAGCATAACGGTTTGATATATTTCTGCTTCCCTAAACCAGGACCGCTCCTCACGTGAAGAGAAGATTTTTACAGCCACGTCACCTCCACGCCACCTGCCACGCCACACTTCCCCAAAACGGCCTTTCCCAATGATCTCCTGAAGGACAATTGTCCGAGCCACCGTCCGTTGGACAAAAAGCGGCAAACCTATAGACAAGAAATAGTAGGAATGAACAGCTGCTGCAGCCAAAGAAACTCCTGGAACCCCAGAGTGAGAAACAGAGCATCTCCAGACCTAGAAGGCTCCGCGTTTGATAAGAACCAGCAGCCTAAGCAAGCCCCAAACCAGCAAATGGTGGTAGCTCCCGTGTAGGACGTGCCATTTAGCTGCTTGGGCAGCATCAGCATCTCTCTTTGAAGTAGCTTGAAACCTGCCAGTGATTAGGCACAGAGCAGTTGGGGAACTTCAGCTCTAAGGCAGATCAAAGTAACTTTAGCCTGAATATGCAAAGAATGTAACTTGTTGAAGACAGACTCTGCTAAAAAGCTGTAAAACCTCCAGAATCTTTCCTACGGAGCCCTAGTGTAGCTGCCACCTCTTGCCTCAGCTGCAGAGCTCAACCTGCTGAGAGCACAGACAGAAGAGACTGCAAAACATTTTATATATAGCAGATACGGTGCTAAATGTTTTTTTCCCTGGTCAAGTACCAGGTTGTTATAATTCCCTGCCTCTGGAGATTACCCTACAGTTTCCATCTGCTGCAAAACTCATTTTTTTTTAAAACCTAACTGCTTTCACAGTTCAAAGTCACGAATAAAACGTAGTTTATTCTATCTGTTCTGGGGATGGTTTCTTTTAAGTGCTACGAAAGAGAACACTGAACATTGTTCACTTTGAAAGACCCGAGGATTGTTTGGCTGAAATGTGCTGTGCAAATGCAGAATTTGAACACTGTAAAATTTTCAGCTGCTGGGATCTTTCCCATTTTCCTGCTAGCTCTGACGCAGGTGACATCCTGCATTCTCCTCTGAAAGCCAACAACCCACAGGTTATCAGTTAAGGTCTGTTGCCAACCCAAATCCTCTTCCAGGGCTAGATTTGAAATAGATGTAGCTGCTTTGAGTTATACTCTTGGAGAAAAGTTACACAAAATTATTTTTACACTTCAACAGTTAAGGAGGAGTTGAACTATTGCTCTTACCCAGCCCAAGCACTCAACACTGACACAGGGCCGTGGCCACAGCATCTGCCACGGGACTGAGCTTAACACACACCCTCCACATGACTCATCACAGGGCAACCAGAACAGGCTGACGAGGCAACAGCCAGCCTGTGGCAACCAGGAGCCCAGGACAGACTCCTCCATTAGAATTGCAAGTTCTCATTCGTCATTTCCAGTCATATCTTAATACCTGAACCAGAGCCAGAGGTGGAGAGATCGTAGACTAGATCTTGCAAAGTCTTATCCTTCGACAGGCACATTTCACAAGAGGGGTCTTCCATGTCCAGCCGCTGACGGTTGTGATAGACTCGTTGGTGGTGATGAAAAATGAAGACTACTATGATCATGACAACAAACACAAGGAAGACAGGTCCAGCAATCACTGCCACCAGCTCCACAGGACCCCAGCTTGATGGAGGTTCATTATCTTTCAGGTGTCCTTGAAAGGTAAGGGAGGAAAAAAACCAGACACTTTTAGAAAATTATCACTCCTTCACAAGAGTTTTTTTTAAGGACTTTCTTCTTGTGTTTTAATTATCCTCTCAGAGCCTGGACAATTTTAGCTTCTGTTCCAGGGTGGCAGAGGACACATCAAATAACATGGGACTGATAAAGCCACCAAACAGGCAAACTACAGCTAGAACCCCCAAAAGAAGATGGTGCCTCAATCGTGGGACCAGGGATTAGGGCACTTGGTATTTAAAAGAGGACAGGAGCCTCTTCTGGGCTGAGTTTGCTAGAACAGCCTGCATTTTACCTTCTACTGCCTGTATTTTACCTTCCATCCAAACTCTCCAAGCAGAATTAAAAAACACCAGGCCGTAAGGACTCATTTCTCTCTCTCTTTCCCTTTGCCCTGTAACAACCAGTAAAGACTCATACTTGAAGACAACAATTATTTGTCTTTTTGAGAACAGATAAGATTTCCCCACTGCAACCAAGAAAAATTCATATAACCCACTAAATAGCAGCCCAAACCAGAGCCTAAGGAGGTATGAATGAGGAAGTATTGCATGCCCTCTGTGTCCCAGGAATTAGAAAGAAGCAGACATTTCCCACACCCTCACTCAAAGGCAGGGCTGCTTCCTCTTTCTGTGTTCAGAATCCATGCACCCCTTCACCCCACACTTCACTCTGAAGCTGCTGCAACATTCCCACACTGATGGCTCATCACTGAAAAGATCTGCGGTCCTAGAAGATGGCAAGCAATTCTAACTGATAAAAGGCACAGCTCAGCCCTAGAAAAAGGGATCCGAGCTGTGCCCAGGGGACACACATCATCCTCAGGCCACTGCAGGCAGAGCATCACGCAGCAGAAACTTATTTAAGTGTAAACAAGTGCTGCTGCTGCTTTCAGGAGCCTGTAGGACATCAGCAGCAGAGCTGATAAGGTGAGTCTCATAATACAGAGCTACTGAGCACAGGTGTGAAAAAACCCCAAACTTTGGAAGCTTCTCCTACCCTAAAGTACAACCTCATCATCATCTGGTGACATTTTGTTGGTCACAGGGGAGTTCAAGCAACTTCACATTTTAATTTGAAGTAGTTTGTTATTACTTCCACTTTACAGATCAAGGAAATAAACATAGCACTTAAGTTCACACAGCAACCTAAGGGAAGAAGGGAATAGTGGTTGAGGACTCCTTATTCCCAATCCCAAACAGACACCTTCTTCCCTCCCCACTTCAAACAGGCCATTTATTTAGTCCTCTACTCACCACTGGGAACCATCAAATCAATTTTGTTGCAAAAATCAGAGTAGCAGCAGTGAGTATTACGCAGATCTTCTGAACTCAGACAATAGAAGGGTTTCCCAGCAGGAATCAATTTTGCCTCAGGAATGCAGGTCCGGACGTGATGTTTAACACCATCCAGGTTGAAGACTGAGACCATGCACGCACCATCCGTTTCACAGGTGGAGTTTGCTTGTTTGCAGTCGGAGCACAAACATGTCAAAGCTGCAGAAATCAAAACAAGACCCCCTCCTTAAAACCCACCAGAGACTAAACGCTCAAACAAGAGAAAACTTCTTGAAATTTCCTATTTCAGAGGGAATGGGCCGCTCTTAGGCTCAGGAAGAGCTGACTTTGGGAACAGAAGAAGTCATACTTAGCATTTCAGACCCACAAGAACCAAATTTAAGCACAAAACACAACATGGAAGCAGAGGAGCCCTTCCAGAAGACGACTGCCCAGACAGCTCTTTTTCCTGCCTCTGTTGCAACCACTAACAGTGAAGACCCAAGTCATTCCTGCAAACTAGGCTAGATTTTACCAAGATCCTGTCCCAACCCGACGGAGGGTCAGAATGCAAACTGAAACCAACACATTTTCACACTGACAGACTGGGTTTCACCTAAACTTGCTGCCTAGGCTTCCTCAGCCACGCCAAAGATGAGCCCATTAGGGGCTGGGGAGGGACGACCTCCCCAGGAGACAAGCAGCGGTTGAGAGATGCCAAACCAAAACCCAGTCAAAACCATCTACACAAGCCAAGCGTGCTACACCCAACCAGATCAGCCACTTAGTTACTGCTCTGCTGATCCCAGACACTACCTTGGGTCAAATACATTCCTGGCTCCTTGCCCGCTCTCCACGAAGATTATTTGGGTAAAGAGCGAAGGAGAAACTCCGAGGCAGATTCCCACATTTTTCTGCCTCCCAGCTGTCATTGTGCTTTTCTCAAGCTGCCTGAAAAACTGTAAGCAAATCCCCTGGCATTGCCATCCTTGGGAACAAAGAGCAAATCCAACCATGTCGAGAAGAAGGGTGGGGCTTGTTTAGCAGCACACAGTATTTTCTTCAGCTTTCATCAGATCTTTCAGCCTCCCTGGAGGGATTCAGAAACATGTACTTACCCGCTGCAGAAATGGTCTTTCAGGTAGAGAGAGTCTGAAGAAGGATTTCAAGAGAAACAAACACCGCAGTTAACTCTCCCCAGCCCAATACTCAATCCTCTATGTACCTGCCTGTACCCTCTCAGTTTAAAGACACAAATGAAAGTCACTGTCAACATTTGTGGGTGTCAGCCACCTTCCCGCAGGGCAAGGGAAGTGCTGAGCCCTCAGTCACCATCTCTGGCAACCAGCAGACTGAAGAGCATCAACATTCAAGGATATCCATGTCACTGGAAGAGCCTCTCCCTCCCAGCTACACGTGGAGAGTTACGCTGCTGGGGGCACCTCACTTGAGCTTAACGAAAAACGAGCAGCCCCTGATCAACCTCGGGGTTCTCCGTTTAGGAGGAAGACACCCATTATCCCTTACCTCCAGTGTCCTGGGAAAATCAATTTGGCTAATTGACTTAGAACTCAATTCTCTCTGGACACTGTGTTCCTCACTCCTGAGCTGCTGTTGGGAGCAGTTCCCAGCCCGGAGGTGGGCTGTGGTGTTTCGGACGGGCTAAACACGGACACCGGGGAGTTTTGAACCCTCAGATGCAAAGCTGAACCAGCAACAAAAAGCCAGTAACACCCAGAAAAGCTTTCAGGTGAGACATCTTTAAAAAAGATCACAAGCAAATGCAGCTTATTACTATGTGCTTTGCCCTGGCCAAGGAAAAGGAACATAGGATGGAAAAGGGACAGTGAAGACCCTGAGACTGAACCGTGTTGAGGATTAAAAGCATCGTACCCATCGATTATGTCATTTTTAAGAGGAAACTTTATAATGAAAGGAAAAAAACCCACTAACGTTCAACTTGACAAACAGCTCCGAGTACACTGTTTTCCAGTGGTCAGTGGAGCACAGAAAAGACAATTCTTCTGAAAAATACACGCACGCGGGGGAACAAAGGTTGGCTATAATGGAGTTTTTGTGAAAACATGAGAAAGGAAGGAGCAGCCAGGGCACATTCCTACCTTCAAGAATGCTTAAAAGGAAATAGTGTTTGAATGCATCTCATTTGTTACTTTATCAAAAACTCAAGATACAAATTAAAAACATTTAAACCACACATGTTTCACCATGTAGGTTCTTTTCAACTTGACTTAGATACAGCAAAACTGAACTTTGTTCCTGTTAGATTCATTTCTAAGGTCTCAAACCCAAGGCATGTGCTATGGCAGTTTTGCTTCCAGAAGCTCCAAAGTAAACAAAACAAAACACTTCAGTGCACTAATAAAACTGGTTTTGTAAATTTCTTACTGAAACTAAGTACCTGGCCTGAAACTAAACATCCCTCTGAGAAAGAAAGCAGAGGAGCTGGTTGTTTAATTTCTAGCATTAAAAAAAATAAAAAATAAAATCAGTTTACCTGCAAGCTATGATACCTGGTGCACAGGGACAGAGGAAGATCAGTATCTCTCCTGTGCAGAGCAGCAGTTTCCTGCTGAGGGACAGTCCCACAGAGCATGACCTCAGTTCACCTCCTGGTGGTGAGGTGTTCCCCCCAAAAGACAACTACTCTTTTTTAACAGCAATTCTTATCTCTGCAGCTCAAAACTTCTTATGGTAAGTAGAGTAGCATGAACAAAGAAAATTAAGGCTTCAGCACACGTGTACTTCTGCTACACCTTTCAGGAGAGACACTCGAGACTTTCCAGAGCATCTCCAGGCTACAGGTAGGCACTCTCAAATTTTAGGAAAGACGGTCAGATCCCTGGGCAAGCACTAAATCCAGCTCCAGCCTCCCTTGCACAGCCAGGAATAGACTCTTTATTTTTACTATGAAAAAGCCCAGGATACACATCCACCATGGCTACAGCCATGTTCCTCCCTAAGCATCACCTCCCGCGGGCACTGGCTGCACTGGGGAGGAAAGGCTTGTCCACACCGGGGCTCGCTGGGAACCAGGCTGCTGCCAGCAGAGAGGACAATGACAGGGTAACCCGAGCTGCTCCAGCATTTCGAGTCTGATTAACCAGGAGAGAAAATTGTCCTCATATCATCATCAGCAGAAGCCAGGAAAAAGCAACTGTTGTTTCCTGGCCAGAAAATGGACAGGTACCCAGACCCATCTGGGATGCTCCTGAGAGCAGCCGGGAATTCCTGGGCGAAGCAAAAGGAGAGTGACTAAAAGCATTTTTTCATACCAACAGCATTCTTTTTCTTCAGGAAAAAAAAAAAGCTTCTATTGAGCAAAACATATAATCTACTTAATAAAAGAAACCAACTGGGCTGAAGAAAATAGATGGGGCAAAGGCAAACAAAAGAGCAGTTCACGGAGCTGGGGCAGCGCAGCCGCCCGGGGATGAGCGTGCCCGGAAGGTGGTACCGCAGTTGGCAGCAGAGGCTGCTCTATCTGCTCAGCACACCCTGACATCCTGCTCAGAGACAAACCCAACCCTCTTAAGAAGCTGTTTAAACAAGCCTAACATTAAGCTGCAGATCCTCAGAAAGAAAGCTTTGTTCTCACTCAGGAGATGGATCGGGTTGGGATTTATACCGAAGCAAACCCTCGCTGTGATTTAATGCAAGGCCGGGTGCGGGTGGTGGCCGTGGCCATCCCCGGAGTGAGCTGGGCCAGTGCTGGCCCTCACTGCTTTCTGAAAAGCAGAGCGGTCATTCAGCACTGCTCAAGTACAAACTCTCCTTGCCCTTGGCTCACGCAGCCCAGGGTTTGGCTGCTGGGCCAGCTACTCCTTCCAGTGACCACCCTGAGCCCAAGAGGGGCTTCTGCTCCCTGCGAGGCACCCATCCAGGCACATGGGCTGCTCCTGGCAGGAACTGGGCACAGAAGTATCAGTATCCCTCTGCATTATCTACAGCAGAGAAAAAAAAAAAAAAGCAAACAAAAAACCAAGAAAAGGTCTTCTTGTATCAAATTCCCCCATTAAAGGCGATGGCTTTATGAATCCAAACAAACAGGTGGAGGTCCCTGGATTACAGCTCAAGGCTCCAGAAAGACTAAAATATTAAGCTCTGACAGTCAAAGAACATTTCTTTTTTTTTTTTTTTTTAGCAACTATCTGAGCTCATTTTGCACATATTTATTCTCGCACAGGATTGCATGTGTCAAGATGTCTATGCAGCTAGACAGGGGAAAGTTTCACAGCAAAATCTCATGTAATGGTGTTAAGCACCTTTTGGAATACATTTTCCTGAAGCTGTGCTATGCAAGATGACATTTTCTCAGGGCTAACCACTACCTGATCAAGATGCATTAAGATAATTAACCTGAAGATGATAATTGGTAAAATTGCCAATAACCACCCACGTATTTACCAGATAAACAGATTTTTTGCAGAGATTGTAAGCTGCTGTTCTTTTTCAACAGTTTGAATGGAGGCTGGAACAACAATGATTGTCCTGACTTCTGAGCCTTTATAAGGCTCTGGAAAAGGAGCTGCAATTTATTATGTCTCTGTACAGCACCTAACTTAATGAGACCTAATCTGGTCGTGATGCTTTAATGCTGCAGCAGCATAATGTTAGCAAGAGAAATGGAAAACAATTGGGTTTGTACCTCTGCTGTTTCTTTAGATGCTCTAATGAAGAGGGACATGTGTAAACATGCTTGGGAGAAAGAAATACCTTTCAGTGTTTCATTAGATACTGCGCCGAAATAAAGAAAGAATAACCTTTATCACAGAGCGTTTTGCCCAAAAGCCTTTGGGTTTTTTGCCCAAAAGCAGGCTAGGAATAAAATACACTCCCCTGTGGCAAGGCAGTGGAGGTCTGTTCCACGAGTCCCTTTGTGCTCCCTGTTCAACCAGAGCACCCCAAGAATAGTGCTTCCAGAAAACAACCAGGGCTTCACGTTCAAAAGGCCAGGCTGAGGACACCCAAAGCCACCTGATGAAGATTTAAACCCAAAGATTTTCTTTCCATTGTATTCACCTTGATCCTTCTGCTGCCTGGCATCAACAACTGGATCCCTATATCCCTCTCTAGGATATGCCTGAGTCCGAAATGCCTGCCTCGTATAAATTTTTATATATATATATATATACACACACCCACCAGTATCTTCTCCATGCTCCAGAGTCAGCTCACCCACACCCACTGCCTCCATAATCAAGTGCAAGGTGACTTCTGTGCTCCCAATGCCCCTGTTTCCTCCCAAAGGAGCAGAAGAAATGAGCAGAGATTTGCCCTTCTGTAGATACAGTGCCACCAACTCGGATCTCTCTCCCACATCCCACTGCCCCACCAACTTCTCCTACTTTCAGATCTCAACATCTCTTTTGCTCCTTGCTTATGAAATCTACTGACCCACTGCTGCTAAATCAAACAGAGTTAAAATTAGCTGCAAAGTACTATGAAAAAAAGCACTTTTATGCAAGTCATCCAGAAACTAAAAATTATACTAGGATATTTAAAGCTGGAAACAAGTGTCTCAACTTTTTTAAGCTGGCTGCAGTCCCCTGGCACAGGTTGAGCCCGGTACGAACACATCACAGCTGAGCAGAAAACATGTACTAAATGGAAAAAAAAAAAGGCAGGAAGAACATGCTCTCGCCTTTAAAGTGAAAAACTTTCCCTGCATCTACTCAAGTAACACAAAAGGACAGCTTCTAAATGAATTTTAAATAAGTGAATTGACAGGAGCCTCATCATTAATAGGTTAATTAGAAGAAGCCTTGTCATTTTTGCTGCTGCTCTTCAACTCAGAAAAAAGACA
Organism: Scolopax mira; assembly: GCA_004320125.1. Taxonomy (NCBI): domain Eukaryota; kingdom Metazoa; phylum Chordata; class Aves; order Charadriiformes; family Scolopacidae; genus Scolopax; species Scolopax mira. The sequence continues at coordinate 133,392 of BJBW01002500.1, forward strand.
CACTGCTCTGAACTCCCTCTCCAGGCTCTGGTCAGACACCTATTTTGTGTTTTAACTTGTTAGGAAACCAGTTGAGGAGCCACCCATACCACACTAGCCCTGTGGAGGAAAGCCCTGCCAAGCAGTCGCATGGCAAGGCAGATACACAGATCATTATCGATGGCTTTCAAGACTTAAGCCCGATGCTGTATCTTCTCAGACAACAGGCACATGACTTTTCAGAGTCTAAATAACAAGTTATTTAACATGCAGTCTATGTTCCAGCACCCAGCAGCCCACAGGTTACTTCCAAGAAGCCAACAAGAGCTGAAAAACCAAGCCTTTGTCAAGGGGCTTTAATGGGCAGCGAAGTCTACTTTTCTGATGAAAAAATAAATATAGGGGTCCACAATAAATGAGAAGGGAGGCTGGAAAGTCAGTGTCTTAACTAATGGGGACAAAAGAGGTCTCCCACCCTGTACAGCTGCTCACACAGGGGGTCTGGCTCCACAAGCTCAGCCCCAGGGAAGGTTCCATCCCCGTAACACCATCCCAGCTTTCTCCCTCGAGAGGAGCAGCTCCTCCTCAGCCTGCTCAGAAAACCACACCGCCCGTGCGACACAGAACATATTTCCACTGGTCAACACCCAGTGAACTTTGCTTGCTGTTAAGAGAATTGACGTTTTACTTCACTCCTTTCGCAACAGCGATTTCCGGAGCATCCACTACTGGCAGCAGACAGCATACCCAGGGAAAAAAAAAATAAAAATCTGAGCTGTCTGGCCAAGGAGCTGAAGGAGTTCAAGAATGCTCGTTGGACACTGTTTTTAATTTCCAGTTAGAGAAGGCTTTCTTGGAAAGCTGTAAGATATAACTTATGGACCGTGCGAAGTTTGCCTGTTTTAACTGGGTAAATATTTTAAGCAGGTGTTAATAGTAAGATCTGCTGGCCCAAGATTGCTCCCCACGGTATTCTTTTGCTTTATTTCAAGCGCGCAAACAAAGCCTACCTACAACCACCCTGCAACCGTTGCTGCAGAGGCACCTTTTTTTAATTTCCCTTTTTTGGAAGGAGTTTGGGGGTGCGTGTGTTTCCTACTCCATTTACTGACGCACACAGAGGTTCACAGCTCCCAAGCAGTGCAGAAATTAGGATGTCTTTCCAACCTCCCTTGAAATAAGCAGCTGTTAATACCTCTTGTATAAAGCACCGTAGTCAGGGCAGCCCTTGCCGGCTGAGTGTGCATCATGGCTGCTTGAGCAGCAAACAATTTGCAGGGTGAGGGTCCCTGTTCCCTGCCATCCTGCTCCCAGCTCCCTGGCGCCCTTGAGGCCAGGCTGAGCCACATCTTCTACTGGACGTCGTGAACAAAAACGCACATACATGGAGCAGAAACAACAACCAGCCACCCAGAGCCTGGTATCAGAGGCACTGACAGCCAGGAGACACCCACGGTCAATCGGCCCTTTCCTGTTTATTTATTTTTTTTCTTAATAAACACCAGCTGTATTTAAAATTTGAAGTGAAAGTCTAAGAGCAGATGTGAGAAGGAGTCTCATCGGGCTCTACTTTGCCATTTATCACAGAAAAGCTGAAATACCTTTCTAAGGCTGGATTATACTTCAGGTTAGAACAAAGCCACGCTCCCCTTCAGCAGGTTTGTATTACCAGATTCACCTGGTCTCACAAAGAGACCCCTAACCTACTGCCCTAGTGGGGGTTTAAAGCCATTTTCTGGAGCAAACAAGTCCAGATCTGCGTGCACAAAGTTATTACCTTCTTGCAGTCGGTTGGTAATACATAATACGTATGGTGAGAGGATTGGGGAGGAGAAAAATGTTTCAGTGCAGTTCCTGTTGGAACAGGTACCTGCGTTACACAAGCAGAGATTGCCCCCGACAGCCACGGGGAGAGGGGCCGTGCGGAGAAGGCTCGGCAACTGGAGAAGCCGCTGCCACTAGCCCTACCGAGAGGAGCTCAGAGATGCTTCAGGCCTGTCCAACGCCAGGGAAAAGGGCCAATCTCTTTAAAAATGTGGAGCTGATACCTCTCGCTCTTCCCCCGGCAGCAGCTGCACCCTCTCAGGTAAAGAAAAGGATCACCACAGAACAAACAATGGAATCAAAGAGTTTTCCCTCACTCACCTCCCTCCAAACAAATATTTACAATTGTTACAATCCAGAGGGTAGGGCTTTAGAAACGTTTCTTTGAAAAAAACCCCCACAGATTCCAAGAGGGTATATATTAAGCACACACTGCAATCTCTGGCACGGGGGGGGGGGCTGCTGAACCCCCCCCTCCCCCTCCAAACCCCTGAGATGGGATCCAGGCCCAACAACAACATGGTGGCACTTCTCCTCCTGGCCCTGCCCCAGGCGCAGCCCCAGCTCCCCTCAAAACACCCCTGGCGCCCCACAACACAACAGACCCCCCGGTTCTTCCTCACCCCGAGAAAGGAAAAAAAACCCCTACGTTTCAGTTTTCTTCATTATCTTCCGAAAGCTCAAAGATTCTCAGTTCTCTCCCTGGCCAAAGCCAAGGTGAGCATGGGTCTCCTTGAAGCATCGCCTGGTCCCCAGTCTCCCCAGTCCCAGTTGCTGCTTCCCCCACACGACACACGGCTGTCCCCTTCCGCGGAGGCGGGTCCCCAGACAGGCTGGAGGGTCCCCTCGCACCACACGGCCCCCGCCAGGCTCGGCCCCCTCAGGGGGCTCGGTGCTGCCCAGCACCCCGGGGGCGCGGCCCTACCCCGAGTCCTTGCGGCCTCCAGAGACACTCTCCACCTCCCGGGACCCCCCAACTCCATCGATCACCCCCCATTCCTTCCCCGCCCCACCCCCGACATCCACCTCTGCTCCCCCAGGGCAATCCCCTCAGGGGCCTCGTCGCAGCCTAGAGGAAACCTTCGGGCCCCCAACCAAACCCTGTCGCACCTCCTTCCCCCCGCCCCTCTTTCCCCCCGGCCTCAAGCTCCCCCCACACCTGCCCCACAGCCCCCCGGGGCCCACCCCACTCCTGACCCGGCGCTGGCCACTGCCCCTCCGGGCCCCCCCCCCCCGCCATCCCCCGTTGGTTCTCCTCATCGATTGGTTGGTTCTCCTCATCTCCCTCACGATTCCCCCCCCCCTCAGCAACCCTCACAACCCCCCCCCCCAACCCTGCCGCCGGCTTCACGGTCTCGGTGCCGGGCGGGGGCGGGGCGGCGCGCCGCCATGTTGTGCCCGGTGCGGGGCCGGGGCCGGGCCCAGGGTTGGCGGAGGGGGGGGCGGAAGGGTTGGACACTCACCGCGGGCCCCGCCGAACGCCCCGGCCAACAGCAGAGCGAGGAGGACGGCGGCGGGCGGCGGAGGGCTGCGGTGGCCGGGCGGCGGGCGGGCGGCCATGGCGAGCGCCGCGGCCTGGGTGTGAGCGGCCGCCAGCGCCTGCGGGAGGGGCGAGCGGCGGCGCGCGGGGGGCGGGGCCAGCCTTAAAGGGGACGGCGCGTCTTTAAACGGGAGGGTGCGGCGGGAGGGGGGTCTGCCCCACGGAGCGGGGCGTGGGGCGAAAGGACAGGAGCGTGTAACGGCGTGGGGTGCGTGCGGTGTGCATGCAGCGGGAGGGGGGGTGTGAGGGGTGGGCACCCCCAACACCGGGCAAGGGACCCCAAAACTCCGGACAGGGCACCCTGAAGCTGGACTCACCACCCCCCTGACCTGCGAGCTGGGCTCCCCCAAACCCTGGGAGAGGCACCCTGAACCCCAGGCGGAGCATCTCAAATCCCCGGGCGGGGGACCCCAAACCGGGTCAGAGCACCCAAAACCCCTGGTCTGAGCACCCAAAACCCCTGGGCAAACCATCCCGTGCAGCCCTTACCCCAGTGCCAGCCCCACTGACGGCCAGCAGCTGCCCTTTGCTGACCAGTTTCTCCCAGTCACTAGCTGGGAGTGGGACTCGTGAGGGGCAGGACGAGGCAGGGGTGGCTGCAGGGATGTGTTGGGAAAGGCTGAGATCCCGTGGGGGCTGAAACCCCCTGGATGGCCACGCTCTCCCAAGCCGGCTCCCAGCTCGTTTTGGGGGGTTTGTCCTCAGCCCCATGGAGGTTTGGCGGCTGGTAAGCAATAAAATAGTTTTACACTTTATTAAATATATTAAATCTTAATAATTAAATAATTATAGAGTAAGGCACAAAGCTGGTTCTGCCGAACGTCCCAGTCCTGTCTGACCAGCCCTGAATGTGGGGTGGTTTTCGGGACGGTGGTGAGCGGTGCGGGCCAGAGCTGGCCGCAGGGTGTAACAAAACACCCCAGAGAACACCAAAATACTGGCAAATTGCAAAATGGCTTGGAAAGGGAAACTGCTGGGGAAGGATAAAGCCGCCACAGCCACCATCTTGGCGTGTCCGAGTGGCACAGGGGATGCTTGGACCCTTCTTGGGGCTGGTGGCTCCTTGTCCTGAGGAGCCCTGAGACATGCCAGGGTGCAGATCCGTCCCAGCCAGAGGGATGCTACCCCCGCACCATCCTTTCCAAGCAAAACCCAGATCTTCTCCAGTGAGAGGAGCGCTGGGTACCGCAGGCCTGTTGGGGAATTCCTGCTGCTGCTGCTGAGCCTGTGGCATCCCCGCTGCTGCCGCCATGCTGGGCAGGCAGGTTTGGGCAGCACCCACTGCCGGTGCGCCGTACTGGGTGCCAGCCATGGGGGGTTGCCTGGCCAGGCTCGGGGGCTGTGGCAGGGGATGGTGGCAGCTCTGGTCTCTGGTCTCTGCTCATCCATCGGCCGTGGTGTCTGGGGTGGGCTCAGCGTGTGCCACCAGCCCCAGGCGCCTGCTGCCATCCCCACCAGGCAGGCGAGACGGGCTGGCGTCAGATGATATGGGGGGTATTTTTGTAACCATGCTGGAAGATTCCTCCCTTGCTTTTTTTTTTTTGGTTGCTTTTTTTTTTTCCCCCTTCCTTGCAAATTAAAAAGGCTCCAAGGAAGGGTGGGGAAGGCGGAGGCTGCGAGCAAAACCCCTCTCCGTGACTGGGAGCCATCCTGGCACTGGCTTTGCTGCCGTCCATGGTGCAGCCCGCGAGTGGCTCTGGCACATTCCTGGCACTCACTGCTCCAGTTTGGGCTTTTCCACAGCATTGTTCAGCTTCTTCAGTGTCTTTTTAATCCGTAGGGCGGTGAGGCGGGCCGAGGGGCTCTGGTACCAGCACTCCTTCATGATCTTCGCCAGCACTGACAAAACCTGGGGGAGACACAAAAAAAGGGGAAAATTGTGGGGTTTCATGGGGAGCAAAGGTCTGGCTCAGCGTGGGAGTGGAGTAGACCATCCCCAGGCACTCACTGAGTCGGAGAAGAGGCGGTTGGGGACCACGGGGGTCTGCTGGTCGATGCATACGACCTTCTTCATGTCCTCAAAGCTGGGATCACTGGGGACGGCATCAAAGAAGGGCGGCCGGTACTCTTCTACTATGCCTGTGGGCAGGGGGGTGTGTGAGGGGGGGGCACAGGGTTGATCCCTGCCTCCACATCATGGGGTCCCCAGGGCGGGGATCAGCACAACCACCCCACACCCTACCTCAAGGGGTATAGGAGGCTCTGGGAATCACCATGAGCCCAGCCCATGGGTCATGGCTTCAGCCCCCACTGCACTGCGGGACATGGCAGGGGCATGGGGAGGCTGGGGTCAGCTCCAGCGCTGCCTGTAGCAGTGATGGTGGCTCCAGTCCCAGCCCCACCATCAACCAGTCCCACCATCAACCAGAGCTCCAGTCCCACCATCAACTAGAGTTCCAGCCCCACCATCAACCACAGCTCCAGCCCCAGCTCAAGGACCAGCAGTAGCTCCCGGCACCGATGCCACCTCGCAGCCCCGCACCTCTAGCTGGCAGTCCCATGGCGAGCCTACCAGCTGGCCCAGCTAATCCCTGCTTAGTGCCTCCAGATGGCCATGTGTCCACCAGGATAACCCCTCTGGGTTGTCCTGAGCACCCACTGGCCCCCCTGCACCCTGGAGGGGTGGCTCCAGAACATTGTGATCCCTTGAAGCCCCTGTCTCCAGCACCCCGGGACTGCGCAGGACACCCAGAGGGCGAGGGGACCTGAAAGGGTTAAAACCAGCTGGTTGAAGGTCATCTCCTGCACATGGCTTTGGTAATTTGGAGTAAATGTTTAATCTGAAGGAGCCCCGGGGTGCTAAATGAGATTATCCAGGCCAGACTGTGCCTGGGGGGACCTCCTGCCTCACCCGCCAGCGCCCACCATTTAATTAATTCTTCTAATGGACTTTGTGGGTGGTGAGTGGTGCTGGCTGGACAGCCCTGAGGAGGATCCTCTGCAGTGTGGGGACCCCTCTCCTTCCCCGTCCCCCCAAAGCCGAGCCCCACCGGCCGGAGGTCCTGGCCATGGCCAGCTTCCAGGCAGCACTCCACGCTGCTTGTTTTCTAATCAGCGCTGAACAAACAAAGCGCTGATTGAGTCTAATGGGCCCTTTAATCAGGGAGCCGGGTGCTGACACTAGATTACAGTGTTTATAATTTACAGCTAATCTGCTGGGCGAAGGGAAAGAAAAAAAAAAACCACCACACCATAAAAAGGAGAGAAGGCGGGAGCGGGCTTGGAGCCGCGCTGTGAGCCGGGAGCGGGGATGCTGGCCGGGGGCCACTCACCATTCACCACCGTCCGTCGGGCAATCTCCCAGAGCACCAGCCCATACGCCCAGATGTCTGTCTTCTTGTAGGACTCGAAGCAGTCGGTGCGAATCTGCTCGCTGAGCACCTCTGGGGCCATGTAGCGCTTGGTGCCCACCCGGGGGTTGTTGCCGATGTCCAGGTAGTCGCTGCCCTGGGAGTGCATGACGGCCAGCCCTGAAGGGGTGTGAGTGCCGGTCAGTGCCATGCTAGTGCCATGTCCTTTGGGGCACTGTATCCCATGGCCACCACCACCCCCAGGCTGCTGGGCCTCCAGGATGCTGCACTCCTGGAGCACCGCATCCCTAAGGCACAACATCCCTGGGGTACCAGATCCCTGTGCCACCACATCCCTCAGGGACCACATCCCCAAGGTGCTGCATCCCCAGGACACTGCATCCCCAAAGCACAATATCCCTGGGGTACCACAGCCCTGGGTCACCACAGCCCTGGGGTACCACATCCTTGTGCCACCATATCCCCAAGGCACCAGATCCCTGGGGTACCACATCCATTGGCTTCCACATCTGACCACATCTCACCCAGGTCTGCAATGCAGCACTGCCTGTTGCTTTTCACCAAAATGTTCCTGCTCTTCAGGTCACGGTGGGCAATGGCGGGCTTGCCCTGGGTGCCAAAGATCTCCACATGGAGGTGGACGAGGCCGCAGATAATGGAGGAGGCCAGCCCCAGGCAGGTCTCCACGTCCAGGGCTGTCCTCTGCAGGTAGTCGTAGAGTGAGCCGTTCTCATGGTAGTGGGTGATGAGCCAGAGCTGGGTGCTGGAGTTCCTTGATGTCATGTCGGAGGCGATGAAGCCTGGATGGAGACAAGAGGCGAGGCCATGGAGCTGCCATGCAGTTGCCCATTCGTCCCCTTTTCCCCTCACTCACCCAGGATGTTGTCATGCCGGAGGAGGACAGTGTTGTAGATCTCCGTCTCGCGGAACCACGACTGCTCATCCCGGGAGGAGAAGATCTTCACGGCCACGCTCTCCCCGTGCCACACGCCTCGCCACACTTCGCCATAGCGTCCTTTGCCTGTCGCAGCCACGACACTACATCACACAGCCCCTCCAGCCCCCAATCCGCTCCCAACACCCAGTGTGATGAACATGGGGTGTTCAGTGTGGGGTCTCAGTGTGGAAGAGCAATGGAGCAGCTCAGGGTCCATTGATGACAGTGGCCAACTGCCATCCAGAGCCACTCTCTGCCACCCCATCAGCAGGACAAGGGGAGAACCTGGGATGTCTATGGGGCTTTTGCTGAGGTAGTTGAGTCCAACCAACCCAGATACGGCATTGCGGTGGAAGGGGTCCAGCATGTGCCCAGGTACCATCTGGGGAGGCCAGGGCAGCCTCCCCCCGTGCCCGGCCGCTCTCCTTACCCACACACTCCATAAGGGTGATCTGTCGAGCCACCGTACGCTGGACAAGGAAGGGCAGCCCCGAGCCACTGCCCGTGGTGCAGTCATCATTCAGCAAGTCCTGTGCAGACAGGGTGTCAGCAGGGTCAGCCCTATGGTTGCCCCACACCCAGCACATCCCTCCCTCCCCCCATCCCAACCTCCATTCAGGGTTGCCCCAGAGCTCACCCACCTCCAAAGTGCTGTCTCCCACCATGGATGCCTTCAGCATGAAATCTGTGTCTCCAAAGTCACTTTTCTTGTGGCGGTGCTGGGCAACTTTCCAGCAGAAGAGCACCATGAGCACCGCAAGGACAAAGAGGGTCATCAGGGGGACAAAGATCATCAGGAGGAGGTTGGGCAAGGAAGGCACCTTCCCCAGGGCCTTTTCTCCTGCAGGGCGAAATGATGGATGGGAGCATGAAGGTTTGGACCTGGGGAGGTTGTAGGTATTGGTGCTTGGGCTTGGACCTGGGGAGGGTGGCTCTGCACTGAGGCCAATGCTATGGATGGCAGCTCTGCAGGCACAGACCCAAGAAAGGACAACTGAGGACATCTTGCTAAGACTGTCCTCAAAGCTCCTCAAAAGTGGACAGCCAGTGTGACCAGGTGGCCAAGAAGGCCACCAGCATCCTGGCCTGTGTCAGGAACAGTGGGGTGAGTAGGACTGGGGAGGTGATCGTCCCCCTGCACTGGCCACTGGTGAGGCCCCACCTCGAGGGCCGTGTGCAGTTTTGGGCCCTTTCCCACAAAAAAGACATTGAGGTGCTGGAGCGGGTCCAGACAAGGGCAACGGAGCTGGTGAGGGGTCTGGAGACCACGTCTCATGAGGAGAGGCTGAGGGAGCTGGGGGTGTTGAGCCTGGAGAAGAGGAGGCTGAGGGGAGACCTTCT
>BJBW01002502.1:0-21805 GCA_004320125.1 Scolopax mira
AGATCAGAGCATACGTAGAGTAAGAGGAACAAAAAGACTTGGACAAGTTACCTGCTATTTTTACACCTACAGAAAGGAGTCTGACTGAGTGGAATTACTCACTTTCCACAAAACCAGACCTGAGTTCAAATACAGAAATGAAATGAGAGACGACATTTATTTGGTAGCTTCATTTCATATGCTGTGAGTAACAAAATGCCCCCCAATTTGCTAAGACTGGCCATCTAGATGTTGGAGATACAGCCACCCAAGCTGTAGGCATCTCTCAAAGCTTCTCTGCTGCTTCAGCCTCTTACCTTTGAGAGTAGCCGACGTTTGTAATGTCTTTGGTTCATGCTGGTGGATGGTTTTGATGATATCTGGGTCAGCATTGAATCGCTCGCGGTCGTTCTGCCAGAAGTTGCCTGGAGACAGCAAGAGACAGCCGTGCTCGGGGAGCAGATTCCGCAGCTTCCTCAGGCCGGGCAGAAGATCCGTTACCTGAAGGCAAACTTCCTCCAGGCTTTTGACACCAGAACTGAAAGGCAAATAAAAGGTTAGGTGTGTTGCAACACTCACAAACCAAAGGCAAAGCTGCTGAGATGGTGCCATCCACGTTTCTGCTCTTGTTCTTAATCACTATGGATCAAGAGCCTCGGGCCACAGACTGGGATCTCACTGGGATTTCATGCACAGACCCCAGTGCCCCGTTACCTTTGTGCTGCACACTGTGGCCATAGAGCTTTCACTCTTCACCCATCCTAGGTGCCACAATTTGCAGTTCCACATTTAAGATACCTCCAGTCTACAGAGAAACTGTCTCTTTGAATTATCCTGCAAAGACCCTCTGCTTATTTTTTTCCATATACACAGAGGGACACTTGATGGAAATCTTTCTTTGCCTTCCTGAGGTGGATTATTTGAGGTTTACAGACCACTCTAAAAAGTACAAATGATTCAATATCTGCAACTGTGCAAAATGTTTTCAGAATTCCTCTGCATTGTGGGGAAAAGAAAATGCGTAACAGGCTCAGAAATCAACAGAGGTGGGACTGGTATGAAAAATATAAAACTTCATTTTAACACATTTACATCAGCCTTATCAACTAGTAATTCAAGCAAGACTTGACTTGGGCTCATGATAGGATCTGACTGTGGAGGTTTAAGTGACAAAACCCGTCAGCCCACGATTTGGCTACAGAAGGAAGAGCTGCCCATCCAAAAGGGAACGTTTCCCTCAGTGTGATATGGGCAACCCATGGGATTTCCCCAGAAAAGGGGTAATTAATGAAGGTCAAATTAAGATGCAAGAGCCCAGTCCTCCCTGACTCCAGCCTCAGATTATGGTGGCTCCAAAAGACAACGCGGTCAGGGTCCTGTTGTAAAATCCCTTCTCCAGAGGAGGATTTTTCAGTAGTGACTACAAAGAGCAACCATGGGAACCGGGTGATGATGATGATGGTTTGAGTGACACCTTTGGGAACGCTCCCTCCAGAACCTATATCCTGTTGCTGTATTGCAAGATACCTAGAAAAGTCACACCTAGCAAAAGAAAATACTAGAAAATACTGTGTTTAGAGGAACGGAAGCTTTCTGAAAGATAATTTAAAGGAACTGATGCAATGATGCCTCTGCTAATAGCTCCAGGAGGGGTAACATAACTATTGTTTTGTATTTCTGCTGTAGCTGACTCTGAAATATAAGTGGTAACAGTTTACATTGCAGATAACCCTAAGTATATCCTTATTTGGGAAGCAAACTCACCCACCCAAGGATCTCAACCAGTATGTTGTGGATGCAGAGCAGTACCAAAACCCAGTACCATGAACTGGAGCAAGCTACAAACTTCACTTCACTTCTAGTGTTTTCCAAACAACTGCTCCAAGTTTGAGAAAGCTGATGGAAATAGAATCACCTTGCGTTCCCTTCCCAGTTGTCAATAATCTTCAGCTCCTTCCGTACTTTAGTAACAAAAAATTGCCTTTTTTCATATTAAGAAAATCACCTGTGCTTAATTTAGATTCTAAAATTACCTCCAAAGTCATTATGAAGTTCCTTGTTGTCAATATCAATCTCAAACCTCTGTTTCCTGAAATATCCGAGTCCGTCACCAAAGTGGGAGCTTTTATCCCATGGTTTAGGTCTTTGTGCTCAAGTCTCTTTTTTATTTTTTCTGGTGGTGGTTGCATATGTTTAATTTTGCTTCATGAAGGGCAACACCAAGGGGAGATAATGAGACACCACACTTGGCCTGTCCTCAGCATTGTTATTCTCACCCAACACAGACAGACAAGCAGGGATGAACTTCTATCCTTAGATAAAAACTTAGAAATTGAAGGAAAACTTGTTTTGAAAATCAAACGGGGGCAAGTTAACATGTATAAAATGTATTTTTGCTTTACAGAGAGAATGTGCCAAACTAATCTGGTCTTTTCTTTAAAATGCCTGACTTCTTGGATGGGGAAAGCACAGCAGATGGTGGGGCTGCTGAAAGGGGAAATTGAGGAAAATAAAGTGGCATTTCTCACGGACAGTTCAGAGGACCAGGACTATTACACATTTTTATTAACCTTGGAATAAGATTTAGGGACTGCTGCCAATGACACAGAATAAAGAAACAGCGTTAGTACAGAAAAGGGACAGAACATCTGCAATGGCTGATGGGAGGGCTGGAGTAAATGCAATCACCCTTCTATTAACAGTACAAAGTACAAGACTTGGGGACTAACAAGAGTTTCCGCAATAAGGTGGGAGCTCATCAGCTGGAAATGGCAGAGAGGGACAAGTTGATCAATTGCTTCATAATGTGTAAAATTGATGATGACACGGATTTGGGGTGGGGAGAAGGAGTTCTCCCTCTAAATATCTGGAAGCAGAGGGAAAGCTATTTTTGTACAAAGGGTGTATCAGGACAAAAGCAAACAGGTATAAACTGGTCCTAAATACAGAAAGTCAGGAGATGGTTCCTGACCATGAGAAATTCTAGAAGAGCTTCACAATAGGTGTGTGGGGGGGGGGTCAAATGAATGTGCCTTAATGCAAAGCTCTTTATGAAGGGATTATATGATGCTGCCATGGGCTGTAAGAGGTCTGGGACTCTGTGACACTGAGAGTCACAATTATTAGTGAGTAGAGGACAGGGACGTTGTCTGACACAAAAGCTAAACGTGCAGGATGGATACGATGTCCCTCGTTAGCAGCAACCTCTTGTTTTCTTTTAATTCTGAGAATCTTACCAATCCAGAGCTAATAATCAGACGTAGGAGGCAGTAATTTAGAAGACTGGTGTGTGCAATGGTGGGTCGGCCTGCCTTCTGCACAAAAGTTAATGAACACTAATTAATTACCTGTCTCTCAGGGCGTGGTTTCTGATCTCCTCCACCAGCTGGAAGACGCGGGAGAGGGGGGAACGAAACACATCGACGGGGAGGAAGTTCTTCTGCCACGGGGAGACAGTAGCTTTCACAAAGATCTGCTGGATGTAGGCCACGGGAGCACCCACAAACTGGGGGGAAAAAAAACAGAGGGAGAATGAAAAGACACAGCGCGCGGGAAGCGGAACCAGAGCCCAGCTCGGCACCCTTTCAAGAAGGGGTTTGCCAGCCTGTATTTTCCTTTCCCAAATTAGAGGTGAAACATGACAGGACCAACCCAGCGAGAACAAAAAAGAGTCTGTTTCTCAAAGAGGCAAAATGCCACTGACCATTTTGGCATCGTTTTGCGCCTCTTTGTGAGGCAGAGGCTCCCAGCTCCTGCTGAATTTGGTACTGGGACGAAAGGCAGGAGCAGGAACTCGCTGCCTCTCCCGAGGCTGTGGTTCCCCCCAACCTCTGCTGGTTCTGCCCTGTGCCATGTAAATCTTCCTGCTCTCTGCACCCAGGCTGCTGACCCCGCTCTGGGGAATTCCACCTGCTGTGGCAGCCAGAACTTTTGTCCTCTATCAGCTGAACTAGGCAACAAAGCAGAGAAGGGATGATTTAATCAGCCAGCAGCAGCCCGAGTTAACAGCACAGGGCAAAAAAAAGCTCTCAGTGGCACCAGGGAGAGTAAAAGGCAGCAAATTATTTAAAGCACAGTGAGAAGAACAAACATGGAGAGAGTAGAGAGCTGAAGGCATCAACAGCATTAAGCCAACAGGTAATTTTTACTTAAGAGAGACCTTGGAATGAAAAAGAACAATTGCAGGTTACAAAGGGTAATCTTGTAATTGTTTCCTGGACCAGGTTATCAGCCTTCTCAGAAAGCATCAGGGCTACAGTTTGCTCATGCAAAAGAAAAGTCAATTCTTAACCCTTAACATAAGGTTACAAGTCTAGTTTACCTGCACGATACATACCAGCCAAATAAAAACAAACAAACAGACAACACCAACTCCCTCTTTTCGATTATACTCAATTCACCCAGTTCTTCAAGCATCCCAAGACCACACTGCAGTACCCAGCTCCACAGCCAGAATCTTTGGCCACCTAAATTCTAACTCAAATGAAAATCTCTTGATTGTGACTTTAAGAAAAAAAACTGTCTTGGAGAGGAAGCCCAGAGTATTGACATCAGAAAAGAAAAAGGAGAGAAAATTACAAGCACTGAGGAGCTGGAGAGTGTGTCTTCCTACTCCAGGTCAGACAGACATTCCCATCCTGACAGCTTCGAAGGATATCCAATATATCCAATCTTTGAAGGAGAAGCTGGTTGAAAGCCAGAATCCAGATCCCTTCGGAGAGAGGCTGACAACACCATAATCACCATGGGAATTACTGGTGGCATCTCCACAGGCTGTCACAGCAGTAAAGGGCTGACTAAATCCTCTTCTCACCCTTCAGAGGAGGCCAAGGGCAGGTAAATGAAGCCGTGTGTGTCAGCAGGAGGCTTGTCCTCACAGAACCCATCACTGAATTTATTTAAAACCTACTAACTCTTTAAAAAGCGTACTACTTGCCTTAGGTAAAGTTATCCTGGAGAAATGGGCTCATAAAATACCATTTCAGAGCTTTTAGCTCTTCCAAATGCCTAGCGTTTGTTTTTCAGACAACACAAATACAGCCTAAACTTAGGAGATACAGAAATATTATTTGATAAAGCCAGGACTCACCCAGTCGGGACGCTCGCCGAGGTCCCCTTGCTGGAGAGTCACCTCTGGAGAGGGTGGGGAATAATCCTTCACGGGGGTGCTGTACTCCACCGGGCCCGTCCCAGGCAGCGGCAGCTTCAGCAGCGGGTAACTGAGGGTAAGACATAAGCAAGAAACATTATGGTTGGGGTTTTTTTTTAAACTAGGCTTTTAGACAAAAGAGCTCAAATAATGCGTGGCTCGTGAAAAATGAGCCCACTCCAGGGTAATCCAGGCTCTGGAGGAGAGGAGACACGGCTGCGATGCACGAGGGCGTTAGGAACTCTTTGTATTTCCCCTCCACGAGAGATAATTGGGGTTTTTTCTCCCTTGGAAAGGGATAACTGGAAGTCCTGGGAGAACAAGAAGGGAAGTTCTTGCAGGACCTCATCAGGATTACTCTCCATCATGGGAAAAAGTATAGTAGTGCTAAAAACATTGACTAAATACGGCCAAAATGAGACATTCATTGTATTCAGGTGGCAGCTTTCCTGGCCCAAACACCACATTAATCACCCCATTTTCTTCATTAAGATTTAAACTCATTTCAATATTCGCCATTAAATTCATCAGTCCTCCAAGCACTTGTAATAGTAGGAAGGAGACATCAAACATTATCTTTTTTGCTACTACAATCTTCAAATCAAAAAACCCCACAAGAGACTTCAAACTATTTGAAAGCTGACAAAGTGCAATTCCAGGGAGTTCAGAATATTGGTTTTAGCTCTAAAAGTTCCCAAAAGTGATTAAAACTGTATCAGAATTGAACTGGTGGAAAAAAGAAGAGTGATATTGACCAACAAGCTGGAATTATCAGCACCAAATAAACCAGAGAGTTGAATTTCCCGGGCTTTCTGAGGGTATAACTTCTCTCTTTTCGTTCTGATACACGACAATCTATCAGCTCTTAAATTTCTGACATCTTTCTCCCTTTCTAGCTCAGCTTTTCCTGCAATATTGCCAGAATAAATATAAAGGCCTTGGGATTGTTTTCCTGCAATACTCTGCCCACTTCGTTAGGGATTCACCATCAAAGGCCAGGGAGGGGGGGGACAAGCAGCAGCTAAAGACTGAACAAAAAAAGGCTGAAAAAGAACAATGAAATCTGAAGCAAAGCTTTGCTATTTTATTAAGACTGACAAAACCCCACAACACCTAATTACTATTATCATTTCTTTGTGCAAGGGAAGAGAAAAAGGAGCAACAAGATCATGTCGTAACACGGCAGAGGTGAAAATGCCCAAGAAAAGGCACAAACTGGAGACTCTTTCCCTCTCACAATTAACGATCGGGTTTAGGCCTTCGAAAGGACACGTAGCACCTGCTTGTCACAAATGAGCTGCTGAAAACCCAACCCCGAGGCTGAGGTAGAAACAAATTAAAATTGAAAAATCCAGTATAAACAAAGCAGAATGAGCTGGACGGGTGACCGAGGAAGAATGATTTGTTCACTAAATGATAGTGACGTCGATGACTGAGCGTGGCCAGAAACCTAAGTTAAAAACACTTTAAAGGCCTACTCCGCGCTTAGCCTGAGGTGGATTCCCCTGAGCGACCACCTGTCAGTTTTAAGGAGTCAGACCAATAATGTTTTTATAGAATGAACTCATTTAGAGGCACAGAATCTGAACAACCAGAGCAACAACAGGACAGGCTGGTCTTGCCTCACCAGCGCTGGTGGAGCAGCTCAGGCTGGAGCAGCTTCTCTGGTTCTTCATCTCTAGGACCAGGCTATTGTCAGAAATGCCAGAAGCCTCCATCGCCAGAAGCCACAGAGAACACTGATGGTCACATCTCCACAGTCCTGACCATTGCCAGAGGTCACAGCTACGGCACCAAGTGAAGGGTGATGGAACCACCAAGCTCTCCTGGATGCTGAATGTTTCACAAGTGCTTTTTTCGTAGTTCAGCTACCAGCCAGGAAGATGTTCACAGCCCTCCCTTCATCCTAGTCGCCCACATCCAGCCTGAGGAGCAAGGAGCCACCTTCTTCACCCTCCTCATCCAGTATATTACTCCCAAAACCAGCATGAGCAGGGGGTCTTGGACCAGAAGACCTCCAGAGCCTCACCAGCCTGTGTTACCACAGCCAGTCCAGTGGAGGCCACCAAACCAGTGATATGGTAGGAGAACGTGGGGCAATAGGAGACACTGGGTGAACTGGAATCATCCAGCATGGAAGAAACTGAGGAGGGAATCCAAAATACAGTCTTCAGCTAATTAATTAGTAGTTATGGTGACGATGGCCCCAGACTTGTCTCGGGGGTGCATGAGGAGATAAGCACAACATGGGAAATTCTTACATATAAGGAAAAAATTCTTCATAATACAAGCAGTCAAACACTGGAAGAGTCCAGAGTAGCTGTGGACTCTTCATCGCTGGAGATACCAACCAACTTTGGGGTTGGTCCTGCTTTGACCAGTTACCTCCAGACATCATAGACCCTCCATGTGGAAGGGATCTTGGGAGAGCTCCAGTGCAAAGTCCTGCTCAAACCAAGAGGGCAACAGGAGAAGGCTCCTTAGAGCCATGTCCAGTCTGGGTTTGCATATCCCCAAGGACTAAGGTCCCACAGCTTCACCAGGCACCTATTCTAGCATTTTATTGCCATCATGAACACTTTTTTCCTTAGATCTATCAGAATTTCCCATCTGTCCACTGCCTCTTGTCCTTCCACCTTGTACCTGAGAAGAATTGCCTCCACCTTCTCTACACCCTTTCAGAAAGCAGTTGTAGGCCAGATACTCGGTCCCCTCAGCTTCTCCTCTCTTCCATTACAGGCCACAGCTCCTCACTCCAATAGCTCCTCTGGATTTGTTCCATCACATCAACACCTTCCTCATACTGCAGAATTTCAGACTGGACACAAGATGGTGATTTCACAAGGGCCAAACAGTGGGAAGACTCCTTTCCCCTTAATCCTGCTGGCCACACTTGCTAGGGCAGCCCAGGACACGGTTGGCTTTTCTGTTGTGAGGACATGCTGCCCAACTGATGTCCAACTTGTCCTTTGCTGCAAAGCTGCTTTCCAGCCCATCCCAATGTGGGGGGCTCTGTGTTTGCCTTTTTGCCTTTGCTGAGCTTCCCTGGGGCAACTTGAGGGGGTGTCTCTGAATGGCAACCACACTCTCCATCATACTGACTGCTCTCCCACATCTGGTGTGATCTCCAAACTCAGCAAGCACGTGCTCTGCTCCTTCATCCACGTCATTAACAGTGATGTTAAACAGATCTCAGCCCTGTTGGTAGAGTAGGGAGTTAACATGAAGGGTTGGAAGAGCTGTGGGAGAAGCAACTGGCAGTAGAACAACCATGGAAGGTAAAGAACCTGAAATCTTCACAGCTGCCTGCATAACAACGTGTTTTTCCAGCATCGAGCACGTCACACCAAGCAATTCTGGATTCTGCTTTCTTTCTGCGCTTCAGGCCATAAGGAAGGCCTTAACATGCCAGCTTACATACCAAAGAAACTTGGGAAAAAAAAAAAAAAAAAGAGAGTATTTCTATATTTAAAACCTCTGGAGATGGTTGTCAGTTGCTCCACCATGTTGGTTCTCAGCCATTAGTACATTTGCATCTGAATAAAACCATTTCATCGCCAAGAAACATCCCTGTTGCTAGAGTGGAATGGAGATGTGTGTCAACTCCTCGACTGTCGAAGGATTTCCTCCTACAGATGTAGCAGCTCTTCATGACAAGCCTTGGATTTAGCTACAGAAGCCACCTGAGGAATTGGGAAGGAGGAAAGTTCATCTAAACAACAGCAATTTGTACACAGCTTCCAGTGGGCTCAGGGTTACACGAGGCCTCGGAGAAGGAAGCAAGACTTGAGGGCAGCTAAGAAGGTGGTCAGCTGAGAATCCAGTATTTGGTTTTTTCTGTTGTTAATAAAAAAGTTTATTTTTCTGTAGAGGAAACAAATCACTCCCATCCTGAAAGTCAAGCCACCTCCCAAAACACTGGGCACAGCAACTCGCAGCCCCTTAATGGCATTTTTGAATGACCAAGATCTTTGTTTTGTTGGGCTTTATTTTTAATATTCGGATTTTCAATCTTGTCCAAAGAATTTGGAAGTACGTGCAAACGCAATGGAGGAAAGAGTAAATTTGCCCCATCCCTGGAGGGTTCAAGGCCAGGCTGAATGGGGCTTGGAGTGGTGGTGGAAGATGGTCCTGGCCAGGGCAGGGGGTGACAGGGGATGGGCTTTAAGGTCCCTTCTCACCCAAACCATTCTATATTTTACTGAGACCAGAAGGCTGGTGGCAGCTGTGATAGCAGAAGACACTGGTGCATACCCATCAGGAACAGGACTTCTTAGCAGCTGGTCTGGCACACCAAAAAAAAAAACCACACTAGAATTATTTTTTTATTATAATGCACAGGTTCAGCAACACAGGAAATTTGCTTTTAAAAGGTTTAAAAGGTTAAAACACCTCCTGTTGCCTGTAAACACCTTTGTTTAGCTCCTACAGCCCTTATCACAACATGATCTACAGAGTGTAGGCTGCAAAGCTCAGGAAGAGGATTTGCTGTTGAAACTCTCATCAAAAGCTCCCTCATCTTGAGCCAACTACATAAATACACACACCACATAAATAAACACCCCCAATAAGGGGAGCCAGAATATATACTTATAGATAGATCACAGTGAAATTTGAGGATTTGTGTCTATGACAGGGTTTGAGAATGTCTGATGGAAGAACACAGACAGTACGCACTCTAGACTATACATATTATAAGGTATTTCAGTTAGATGCTAAAACATTAGTTCTTTAATTTAATTAGCCTTATACAGGCACATGGGACCAGCTGATCCGGTCAGTGACACCTGAGACAGACTGACAGCAGGGACAAAAAAAGGGACAGACCAAGAAAGAGCCACCTGACTACTTCAGACACCCATGTTAAAGCATCTTTTAAGTAAAAAGATACTTGAAAATCCCAACCAAGAGCTGCTGGTTTGCTCTCAGACCATCCTGGCTTCCCACAGCTGCAAGGATTGTGAGATGTGACAGGCTCCAAGCCACTTCCAGGGAAGGGATTTCTAACACTCTAACACACACTTGATGCTCCTCACATTTTGTCTATCGTAAAGATAAAGATTTTTTTGATCGTCAGGGCAAGAGGTGAACACCAGAACAAAGGACAGGGAAAGAAAAGACCTGAAACAGATGATGGGAAAGCTCAACAATGGTTTTGGTTTTGAGAAAGGTTCTTTTTAGGTGCCCAAGACATGGTACACCCCAACACCCTTCTGCAAAAATAAAGGAAAAAATTCTCATCTACAAGTTGGTATTGTCAAATTTGAGGAGGAGTTACATTTCAGTTTCCGAGCATGAGGCAGGTTGAAGCAAAAAATGCTCATCCAGCTACTTTACATTTTTTCAAGACAGTTCAGAGAGCCAAGGTGGAGCAGTGCCAGGTCAGCCCGAGGCAGCTGGCAACCAAACTGCAAACCCTACAAACGCATATTCCTCCTCCTCAGAATCAAAGCAGAGATCTCCAACACCCCAGAATAGTCTTGGGCTGGTATATACGAAGGGAAGTCAAAAGCTGCCAGGTCTTAGGTAACAGGGAAAGTTAAAAATCTGGCCTTAAAACAGTCACCACCTCCACTTTGCACCCTGTAGAACAAGCTTTTTAGCCTGTTCTAAAGTATCATTATTTTTTAACCAGCCTAAAGTATCACAAAGACAGAAAAACCTGAAAACCCATTGCTAATAAGAGATTTGAACTTTGATTAAAAAGGCCTTGCCAGAGGGTAGAGAAGGCCAGATATTTGGCAGCAACAGTTCCCTTTCTAGCCTCAGTAAGTGCATAAATAATACCTGTTTTTGAATAAATGGTGGTTGCTTTGCACTGTTTCCCACTGACAGGACCCTCAAAAATTTAAATAAAACCCCTTTATTTTTGCTCTGAGCTGCCAGGTTCCTTTTTTTCTGCGAAGCAGAAGAGAGGCCTCGTTACACAGAACTTGCTTCTAGTTTCATCATGTGGTCCCGGAGGAGCCTCCGTTCTCCGTGGATTTGGAACACAAAGAGTCCGACAGCAACTTCTTAATGCAGTTCCATTTAGTGGGATGATGAAAATGATATCTAATAAACCAAGAATTAACTAACAAGCCCTACACCCCGTTCAGCAGAAAACCCTCTCTCTGAAGCAAAGACGATTAAAACTATAGAGTAAGAACGAGTCATAGGAATTTTTGCTTTGAGTATTAAATTTATGACTTCCAAGGTTAAAGACAGAATCCGTTCACACAACCCATAACAGACCCTCTGAGGTGACTGCGCTGCCTGGTCCTTGAGACTGGATCTTTCTGGAACAGGGATGACACCCACATGTTAACTGTTGGCACCTTGATTGAGAACCAGGACTGACAGTGGATAAATCGTGGACCACGGCATTTATGTCATTCATTTATTTATTTTTTAAAAGGTTATCTGAACACAGAGATGGTCATGTTTTACTGAGATGGGAAGGAGGAAATTAACAACAACAGAGTCAATTCCTTCTGCAGTAGAATTTTACAGGCTCTCCTTGATTCTAGGTGCTTACAGGTGAGGAGAAAGAACTCCATTTATCCTCTCTCCCTGTCAAGAATTCAGGATGTAGGAGCCAGCCTTGCTTGCTTTAACAACAGGATTTATTTATCAACCATGTTTAAGGCTGAAGAATAGAGAATGCTTCGTGTTTGCTCTACTACCTTCTCTCCTTTTTCTACCCACTTCTTCAGGCATGGGGACTAACCTTCTCAGAAACATGGTGGATGACTCTATTGACAAAAGTCAGTAGGAAACCATTTGATCACTCATATACCTTCTGTCCTCATTAGAAGGGCTTACAGTTCCTACTAATTAATTGGTCCACGCTTGTTTTGGGCACTAATCTGTATTACTACACAAATGGTGCTGAGGGTCCCTTATCAATCACGTTGGACAAAAACATCACCCAAGTGGTTTTCTACCCTGAAGCTGGACCTTGATTCTTTCCACCAGGCTCTTTCTCCAAATTTCAGCACACTCATATTTTACAGCGAGGTGCATGAGATGAATTGGTGATAAAAGTTCTGACCTAGAAAGCACAAGGATCCCGAGCAGAATGAGGACAGACTCTTCTCTGGGAAATCCTAAATTTAGGAAAGGGAGTTTTTGTTTTGAGCCCTCCCAAAATACAACATTTGTACAGATAAACAATTTATACTGAAGCAGTTGCCTTGCATTTCTGCATTTACCCCAGCAACAGCACCTGAAAGATAACTGAAAATAGGAGCTTAATACTGCTGGAAGCACTGATGAAGCAATTAGCCACGAAGAGCTCTGTGGTGTGGCAATTTGGTGACTCAAGGCTCATGGTGGAACTCTGTTTTGGCTAATGCAGGCCTGACACGTGAAAGCAGCAAAGCCAAAGGCAAAAGATAGAGCAAAAAGACAGATAAAGATTGCAACCACGTCGACAAAGGTAACCAGGATGTAGAATCCACTCACATGGACCTTGTAAATGCTTCGTGTTTCTATAGAACAAGAGATCTGAAAAGAAAACTTCTCATTGACAATGAAAAGAATTCCTAAGCAGCAGTCAGGAAAGTGATGCCTTGATGGCTGCTCACAACCTTAAGAGTCACAGGCATGAGAAGTGATCTCACAGGTTTTCAATAGATGAAAATAATCACTTCAATAATCTTTTAACAGTAGATGTGAGAAAAGTCTGTCTTTATCCACGGTGATGCTTGAAGGAAAACTTATGTCTGTATCTCTATCACCACACACAGAACTTCTCTGAAAGCAGAGGAGGAGGGTATGTCATCACAAAGGGTTTATTTTCCCAAAAGAGACAAGATGCTTAGAATTAAACCCTTGATGACAGAATCTGTCTGTGCCCAAATCTGAGCACAGAAGTTTTCTCAACTCCAGTAATGATGCCTCACTGGAAATGATTAAGAGGCTCAGGTAACATTTCGGATCATGAAAATATATATTCATTTGCACATGCAACTCATATCCAAACCAAAATCCATGAAGAGAATGGAGAGTTTACAAGAACAAACGATACCTGTGTGCCAAGGCAAGGGCTGAAAAAGAAGAGTACAAGCTCCAGGGAGAAGAGAATACGCAAGGACGGAGGGAAAGACCAACTTTCCTTCTCCCTATTTTTAATTTACAGCTTTGGAGTCCACCACCAGGCCCTTGGGGATTACTCATTGCTCTACTTCACTTATTCAATCGGTTTTTACTATTAACTTATTTAACCACACAAAGCTATTTCATCTCTGCGGTCTGGCCCACGCAAAGAGATAACAAGAATCTACTACATTTAATAAAAGGGTAAAAAGAAGAACTTCTGGCAGAGCCCACAAGAGAGGGAAACCTGAATGGTTCGTGGCATTGCTCTGCAAACCCCGCAACGCGGCAGCCCCCTGGGACAACAGGAATTTGGGGTGACTCACCAACAGGCCAGAATGCAGAGCCCCGTGAAGAGGATGATGGGGATGGGGTAGGAAGCACACAACAGCCCGTGGTTGTAGAACGCCCGCGATATCCTCTCGCGCAGTTTTTCAGTCAGGGTCATCCTCAACCCTCGTCACCTGGTTGCCATCCCGGAATAGATCAGGGGGACAAGTGATTCCAGCATCTGCAACTCTTCAGCAAAGGCACTGTATCCAGCTAGAAATCGGGAAAAAAAGCGAGCAGGTGAGGAAAATACATAAATAAAAGGGAAATAAACATGACCCATTTCATTTAGAAAGATTTCCAGCGTTGTATCTCCTCAGAGGGGAGAAACAGACACCACACTCTGAGCACTTGTTATGAGCCTACAGGCAATTTGATCAAATGACTGGTTTTTGCCCAGGGGAAGGAAGGGCTGAAAACACAGGTGGAGAAGGAGCACCAGCCCAACGGGAGAAGGAGCACCAGCCCAACGGGAGAAGGAGCACCAGCCCAACGGGAGAAGGAGCACCAGCCCAACGGGAGAAGGAGCACCAGCCCAACGGGAGAAGGAGCACCAGGCCAACGGGAGAAGGAGCACCAGGCCAACAGACGTCGGGCCCCGCCGCCGTGAGCCGCTGGTTCTCAGAGAGAAGAGGCAGGAACAGAGCTAGGAACCAAAGGGGCTGAAAGGAAGGAAGAAAAGGAGCTTAGCAGTAAAAGAATTAAGCAGTATTCCGAGGAGATGCCAAAATGCCAATTAGAAAAGAAGCAGGCTTAAGGGAAGGGCTCTTGGACACCGCCTGAAGCACTTCCAGCACTTTCACTATTAGCAACACACCGGTAACGAGGGAAGGGACCAGAACAGGCTTTACCACTTAGACAATCTAAGGAAAGTTGTGGGTTTTTGTTTTTTTTTTTTGCTTGAGGAACGAGGGAGGGAGGCACAAACAGCCACAGTTCAGAAGATGAAGCCGGAGCACGGCGCGTGGTAAAATATAAATGAATGCAAACTCTTCTCATCAGATGTAAGGCTTCAGAGAAGGCTCTTTGCCAAACTGAATCGCAGGTGTCAGAACTGGTCAACTTCAACTTGTCATTCGATTTACAAAGTAGAAAAAAAAGCCTGCAATAGAAAAAGCCCTAAGAAAAAGGTTAGGGTAATACATTAAAATAAAGCCCAAATCGAATTTCTAGGAAAGATGGAGCAGAAGCTGCCTACCCTCACAAAGTCATCTTTTTTAAATCTCAGGCTAAATGCAAAGCGTGTGGTTCTCTACAGTGTTCTGAAAAGCAAAAGGCTTGGATGCAAGACTTTTTTTTTTTCCTTCCAGTTCAAAGCTATGAATATCCAATATTTTTTATATTTTTATCTGAGAGGAAATAAATACATTTTTCCTGGCTTCTTCAGAATAAGGCAGAGACAATAAGAGATCAAAGCCATGTGAAATAAGTCATTTTGTCCACAGGAAAAGGCCAGAGAATTCAATACAAGACCTAAACCCAGGCTGCCCATTAAAACCAGTTGGTCATTTGACATTTGGAACAATTCACTCTCGCTGACTTTAATGGAAGAAACACTAGAGGAGAAGGTCCGATAGGTTCACACAGGTAAGAAATCCATTAAGGGTTTTTATACACATCTGGCTTAGGATTTTGTAAGCCTCAAATATTTAGAAGCTGGGGGAGGCAGCACAGGTGCCCTTTTGGTTGATATTCTTTTCCAAGCATTCACTCCCAGCGACACGGGGGAGAGCATAAGAGGGAAGACACACCCTAAGCACAGCCATTATGCTTTTAATTCCAGATTAAATTCTATTTAATGCCCACAGGGCTATTTTACGATGTTCTACCTATTCCCCCACCCCTCCAGTAATGCAACTAAAAATAATCAGAAGCCTAATTTGGCCTAATGAGCAAATGGAAAACCTGGATAAATATTTTTGCTTGTACCTTTTAGCATCTCTCAACATCTTTCATAAGAATCACTATCACTTTCTTAGTTGTAGGCAATTTCCGTTTGCCTGAAGTCCAACACCAGCAGGAATGTTCCAGGATTTTGGGAGAGGGGAGGGAATGGTCTCTGGCTGCCTGGAGACCTCCCAATGCCAAAACACACCGAATTACTGCAGAATAGAAAGGTTTTGTCACACAGATGACCTAAAATTCGGTACCCTGCAAGGGAACAGACATATGGGATATAGGAATATGTTTGAAAGGTGTAGGGGTCACAGCAGAAAACCCTCAATATTCAAACTTCATATTCCCTCGCTTCACCTGATGTGAAACATCAGGAAACACGAAGCATTCCAAAGGTAATATTTGCTTTTGGGGGGTTGCATATTAAATTCTAAAGTCTTTATTAACTTCGTGCTCCGGCAGCGCTCTTAAAAGTTAAAAGCAGGAACCGTTCCTATTCCGAGTCGTTTTTGCAAACAAATATTAACCAAAGCAAAACAAATGCTCTGATTGTAGGACAAGTGTTGAAGGAGAATCCATTCAGGGTTTTTCTTTCCTTTTGCATGACTGCAACTCCCAGACAAAGCTGGCCTGGAAATGAGAGATGAGGATGTTCCCTTAACCTTGCAATGGGACACGGCGCGTTCCCGGGTCGCTTCAGGCAGAAGAGAGAAACACCACAAAGTTCAGAGAGATGATAAGAAACTAAAGCAAACAGCCAGGCTGGGAAGAGTTTGGGTTTTAAAGTCTCTTCCTTTCCAAAGTCAGTTGCAGATGAAGCGATTGCGTAGATTCTCTGGTGCTTCCTGCCATTTCCAGACTGTTAAATATGATCATTGCCCAGATGGCAGCAATTCAGCCCCACACCAGGGTGATTTCAGTCCAGATGCTTTCTCTTTACAAAGACACATCCGATCCCAAGGTTCATCTGAGGCACTTCCCGTGGTCACTGTCACCCAGGGGTGGGCACCAGATGGACACCCCCCCCAGAATCTGTTCTTAAATTCTTGTGTTAGACAGTGGAGAAAAAGCAATCGCTGAAACAACTCGATTGCCATCGTCTAATTAGTAATTAGTAATGTGGGGCACAGCAGATTACGCTGTTTAAGGGACTAAGGACACTTCACAACCAGGTGGGGACGATGCCAACCACAGCTCCACTGCAGAGAAGGTCCAAGGCTGAAAATGTAGCACCACGAGCCAGGTGAGGGCGAGTCACCAGAGCTGGTGTCCTCTGCTTCTACCATCCCATCAAGAAAAAGCCCCATCATTTATTTGCTCTTCATTCATAACTCATTATTAACGAATATTAAACACCCACAACACTCTTAAGAGCCCCCAAGGCCAGGAACCTGAACAACCTCCTCTCATGAAATAAGAATATGACCAAGAGTCCAGACTAAGCAAGTATTAAACTGTGCCTCAACTACACAATCAAAGAGCTTGCTTTTCAAAGAGCTTTTATGGATGCTGGAACAGTTATGCTTTCTTGGAAAGCTCCTACTGTTGCAGCAGTTTGCTGGCTCTATTGCAGATTCTTACAAAAAAACCCCCAAGACTGACCAGCGAAGAAAAAAATGTAGAATTTCTTCTTGCAGGAAAAAAAACCCCGCAACAAGGAGATGCTGAATGATACTCCTTTTCCCCCCAAGACAAAAGCTTTTATCTCACTTAACAGCAGTTACATGTTCCCAATTCTTTAAATTTCTGCTTAAGAGCTTTTGAAAGCCTTCGCAGAAGGTCTCACTTTATCACTAAGTGCAGGAAAAGGAAGCACACTCATATGTAGATAAAGCAGCTCAGCCAACAGGAGCCCACTCTAGGCTTAGAGGCAAAATTATCAAGTGCATGAAAACTTTTCCCTTTATATTTAACAGTAATCTGTCCTTTTAAAGGCTATTCAACACCTCACTTTCCCATACAACATTCTGGAACCAGACCTTAGCGCTGCGTAGTCACAAAAACATATTACTGAGCTAGTGAAGAATGGGGAAAAAAAATACATATTAAAAATAAAAATTGGTGTTGTGTAGTAATTTCACCTGCACTTCAATCCATAAACCAATTTGCTCCATCTGTTGCCTATAGCAAAGTCTTATACCTAAACTTTGAACTGCACAATCAGCAGTGGAACCTCCTGCCTTCAAAGTGGAAACAAGTGGAGACAGGCAGGATTGATGCTGCTGGAGAGAAAATGAGCCAGACTATGGCAAATGAGAATTTAATTTTTTTTATCTGGGCTCCAGTTAAGATCTTGTCCACAAAGGACAAAGCCTCATGGCAGCACCTCCACAGCCTGCGTGGACACAGCCACAGGAATGTCACACATTGCCAGGACACAGGATGCAGAAAAGCAGGACTGATCACTGCTACTGTTGTCTGATCTCCAGCCCCTGCTCCACCTGGAAACATCTCCCTGACCTCTTTCTAGTCCTCACCACAGCTATGATTTCATGACAACACCAGAAACTCAGAACCACAAACACCCCCTGAAAATAAGTGGAATTGAAGAGTTTCCCTGCAGAGAGAGAAAAAGGCCAGGTATTAGATCACTCACACATTGGCAGAGAAAAAAACCTGATTTTCTTGCCCTTTGCTGGGCTACAGAGGTGCTTTGTATCCTCAAGCTGCTTGAAGCTATCGCCGCTGAATTCCCCGCAGTAAAATGTCAGCTGGTGCAGGAGCTCTCACGTCCCAGCATCAGCAACTGGGAGAAGGGGAAGGAAGAGAGGAACAGCCCTCGGGAACCCAGTTCTCCCACTTTCAGCATGTGGTGGCTTCTCCTCCAATGAGGGCCAGGGATGAAACATTCCTCTGAAGACTTCAGAGGTGGGAAAATGAGAAATATGCTCAAGACACTAACCTCCCTTCATAGAAATGCTACACAATCAGCTCTAACACCAAGTTCCTATTCTCCACTGGCATTCCCATGAGAAGAATAACGGGCTTTGTGCTGTGAAAGGACACGGAGGTCACGGGGACCAGAATACTTCCTATGGGAAAACCACAAGCAGAGCACTAACCTCCTGGAGTGTCTGGAATGGGTTAATCCCGACACTTTCAGAATCCCAGCTCTTTCAGACCCAAGGTTCCAGGACAGTCTGTATGTTCTCAGTTGAGGATTCTTCACAGAAGGGTACCTTTCATAATCAAAAAGTAGAAAATTGAATAAATTAAATCTCAAGCTGCCTTCGCTCTACTCCAGCTGTACGGTCAAAACAGTATTTCAAAAGCTGAGTTTTTGAACCAGATTTCAATACACAGAACGTGCATCTAGTCCAGGACAACCAGCAACACGCATCCTCCCACCTTCTTCTGGTCAGAAACAAGTTTTGATGGGAACTGACCCTTTCTTTGGAGTTTTCAATAGTCCAACGTTGCACTGCAAGGATCACACGCCTCCAACAAACCCCTCCTTTCTCACTCATCCTTCTCCAAAGACACCTCAAAGCTCTTCACAGCACTCGAACGTTTGGACTGTGTGCTCTAAACTCATTGGCAACTCATTTCCCTCAGTCAAATAAATAAAAACAACAACAACAAAAAAACCCAAAACCCTAAACAACCCACTGAAACCAAATAAAAACACCTTTGCCAGGAACTTAAGAGGTTTCAAGATCAAGGAGTTACACGGACCTTGATACAAAATTCTATGTAAGTTAACAATAACCACTCACTTCATTTTCACCTTTTTGCCCTTTTTCCTCCCTCTACAAAATTCATTTTCGGTTTGAGAATGTAAAAATCCAGAAGTTATCTAAAATAGACCCCACTTTATATTTCACATTTCACTCATTCTACAAATCTTTAAGCATATTGTGAAATGCTCGAGTAGATACAAGAGCAGAAATACTGCCACAAAGATGCAAAAAGAAAGCACTTACATAATTTCAATATCCCAGCAAACAGTTGGACTTGATGATTTTAAAGATCTTTTACTCCCAAATGATTCTATAATAGGTTATCTGCTACTAAAGCAGGGAATGACATTCAAAACCAGCATCCAAATCTATTTTATCTATTTTCAGGACATCTTTTGGACTTTTCTGCCACAAAAGAACCACCTCAGGTAAATTCCTGCTTAAGAAAAGCAATTTGTGGAATGTAGTTTTTATCAGATGCCCTTTCTTGATTCCTAAAATACTCCCAACAGCATCGGACACCACCTTATTGGTGCGGATGCAATGACAGGATTTTCCACATGAGGAACCAAAAAAAGTTTGAGATATGTAACAAAAATAGGAAATACCCAAATTTAGACAGAAACCCACAAGTTGAAAGTTCACTCTTCTTTCTGCATCCAGCCAAAGGAAGCTTATCCAATCTATTGACAGTTTACCAAACACTAAAAAAAGCTCTAATAATACTTGAATCTATTTTCACAGAGGACAACTTAAGGGGAAAGAAGCTTCTGTCCCAATGTGGTTGCTGAAAGGTGGGACGTGTTCTTCCTACTTGTACTAGGGAATAGCTGGGAAAGTACAGATCATTAAAGCAGATATTCTAAAAAGAATGAGTAGAAAATGGCAAACAGAATTGTCTGATGGAAGGAGAGTCACACATCGAGGAAGAGTCAGAGGCACAAATCTCTTAAGGCTGATTTCTCCAGAGGAATAAACAAGCCCGTCGAGCCGAGACCCAATTTAGAAAGTCTACAAAGACTGCTAAAAATGCCTTCAAAAAGAACTCTTCTGACTTCTGAAAAACTAAGTTGTCATGGGATAAGGGGAGAGGGCCTTGGTGTGGCTCAAAGTTGATTATAAGTGAGGTTAAAAAGGATCCTAACGAGTATCTAATTCTTTTAATGGAGGGAGGCCATCAGCCAGTGCCAGAGGGAGCTGTGCTGGCTGACACACTCCCACCTCACCTGGAAAAAGAGCTGTGATGTTGACATAAATAACACTTTCTGTTATTCCAGTGGCAAAGCTGGGGCTGACTGAGGAGTTGGCAGAAATAACTCCACACCAAGTGAGCAGGGAATAAAATGGGCAAAGTAACTTTATCCACAGGGATGCACTGTTTATCACCAACAAAATCCTGGGATCCCAATCGTTAATTCTCTGAAAATACAAATTCGACGCAGTCACAAAAAGCCATTGTGAATTAGGAATTGGTAAGAATGGGATGGAGAAGCAATAGGAATTATTACTATGTAAACTTGTGCTACACACACTTCTGTGGTCGTTTTTCTCTACCTTCCTGTCTCAAAAAGGCTGTGCAGAACTAGAAAAGGCAGAAAGAAGTTGAACCCTTAAGGATGTTCAAAGATACAGAGCAGCTTCCATTAAACAAAAAAAGGCTGGAAAGACCT
The DNA here is from genome assembly GCA_004320125.1 of Scolopax mira. Classification (NCBI taxonomy): domain Eukaryota; kingdom Metazoa; phylum Chordata; class Aves; order Charadriiformes; family Scolopacidae; genus Scolopax; species Scolopax mira. The sequence goes on from BJBW01002502.1 coordinate 20,784, forward strand.
TTCAATCTGGAAAAGATTTTATCAGCAAACGGACACAAGGGACCTCTCTCAAAATCCCAGATGACCTGAGGAAAACGAAGAGGGAAGGGCTGTCTCTTTCACTGCAGGAATAATTCAGCATCAAACACTCAGTTCAGCGGTGGAAATCTTCACCCCAGGACACTGTCTGTGTCACGTGGGTGGATTTTTGGAAGAGTGAGCCGGAAAGCACGACCCAGCACAAAGCCCAGGCTTTCCTCTGGCTCGAGAAGCACATAGTTGTCTTCTCCTTACGCTCTTCTCCTCTCCTAAACCAGAGACCAGGTATGAACCTCCACAGGCCGTTGGCCTGAGCCAGGAGTTGTCATTACACAAGGCATCTCACGTGAGCCCTTTTGGAATAATCCCCTTCTTTTTTGTTTATCGCTTCACGGCAAAGGGCTCGGGCTGGCTTTCTCCTAAAAACACCGACAGACTGATGCAACACCCAGGTGCACTTACACACCAGAGCTTTACCATTACATCCACCTCTCACTTCATCCAGAGCGGGCTACAGCGAGTCCCACCTCAGTGGCCAGGCACGGACACTGAGGAATTCCATCCACTTTTCACTCTTTGGCCAGTCGGGAAGCTCCCAGCTCCAGCTGCAGAGAAATTAATCCCAGGATGCAAATTGTCACCAACAAAGAGCATCTTTGATCTTTTTTAGGATTTATCTTGTCTATGAGCGCACTGATCAGGCACCTTAAACCCATGTTTTAAAATTTCTGGGGAAAATTTAGGCCACAAAGATGATACACAGGCTGGAGCCCCTCTGCTGGGAGGGGGGGCTGAGAGAGTTGGGGGGGTTCAGCCTGGAGAAGAGAAGGCTCCGGGGAGACCCTGGAGCCCCTTCCAGTCCCTCAAGGGGCTCCAGGAAAGCTGGGGAGGGACTCTGGATGAGGGAGGGGGGCCCTAGGACAAGAGGGAAGGGTTTGACCCTGGCAGAGGGGAGATGGAGCTGAGCTGTGGGGAAGAACTTGTTTGGGGTGAGGGTGGTGGGA